>JAMPIV010004046.1:0-159953 GCA_024509875.1 Oreohelix idahoensis
GATTCCCCAAGAAGACGTATCTACACCCCAATATCAGAGGGTAGATTGGTTCATCTATCACTGCTGCTCTGATTTCTCCTCCACATAGCGAGTTTTCACCGTTATCCTTGCGATGGGAAGTGTCATGAGTGGTATGTCCTTAGTCGCCCCTTGTATTTCCACTGTTTCTGTGGTATACTGACTTGGGTCCACTAGGCTAGACTTCACAACTGAATCATAATCCAAACCTGTATCATAAAGGCACCTTATGGTGACCCCATTACAAATAACATCCTCACAAACTGGGGGGTGATAAGGTTCCTGTTGTCCCTTAGGATTAACCTTTAATCTTCGCGTCCCCGACTTCATTGCAGCAATGTTTGAAGGTTTCCTTCTACAAAATTCGGTGTTATGGTTATCCTTCTTGCACCATTTACACCATCTTTTTCCTTGGTTCAACGGTTTTCTTTCATTGAACTTTTGGTCATTGAACTGTGAGTTTCTGTCGCGATAGTCATTTCTTGGCCGCTCAAAGTTTGTCCTACCTTTATTTCCCTGCTCTCTATTATCAAATTTATTAAATTGCTGTGGAGCTTTAAAATTGTCTATGTGCTTCTTTTTAGCACCACTTACCTCTGCCTGAGCTGCCTGATACCTCTCAGCAACATTTAAAATTTCCCCCAACTTCTCTGCACCTTGTTCCATGAGAAATTTTCTCATGTCTGGAGCCATGGACTCTCTCAATTGCTCAATCATGATCATTTCTTTAAGATCTTGGGTCTTCCCCAGAGCCGTCCATTTCTCCAAATAGGTTTCTAGTCTAGCAGAGAATTGGTGGTATGTCTCCCCAGACAACAGTTTGGCATTTCTAAATTTCTTACGATAAAATTCACCATTCTTCTCGTACCTTAATAACAAAGCCTGCTTTAACATGTCATAATTGTCTTGGTCTTCCCTGTTCATTTTGGCAAATACTTCATAAGAAGTACCTCTCAATCCCTGTGATAGCTTTAAACTCCACCTCTCTCTCTCTCTAACCCATATGTAGTAGCTAATAACTCAAAACGTCCTAGGTACCCCTCTATGTCATCGTCTTTTTCAACAAAATGGTCTAAATGAAACCCCATAGCTGAGTTTGAGGCTCCCAGACTGGGCGTAGCATCTGAGGCAAAAGGGCTGGCACCATTTTCAGGAGCCGGGCCTTGTAATTCCAGCTCCCTTAGTCGTAATTCGTGCTCCCTCTGCAACCTTCTATCTTCTGCCTCCCTTTCGGCAGTCAACCTTTTTCTTCTGCCTCCCTTTGCTGTCGTTTTTCTTCTGCCTCAATCTGCAGCCTCTTAATTTCTCTATCAGCCTCAATTTGTAACCTCTTCTCTTCAGCTACCTTTCTATCTTCCCTTTCAATATATTTATCACATTCAGCCGTTACATATTGAATTAAAATTTGACCATCCATTCCCATCTCCTTTGCGGTCAGCACAGCAGCTGATCGGAATTTTGCTAGCTCCGCCATACTTTTCAGACAATATAATAATATACAAGCTAAATCTCTAACCAGTAAATACACTAAGTACTTCTTATGACTATAGTCTAACTAATTCTAACTAACCAGTTAACTAATTAATTATCACTGGCTGTGAAGATTCACCAACTTTTATCTGCAGGGACACTTTTAATTTTAAAGGGAATTTCACAATTTTTTTCCCTAATTTTATTTCTCCAACCAGGAGATCCTAATATTACTGTTGGGCTAATTATCCCTGGACAAGACCCCAATGTATGTAGTGGGTTTGATGGTATTGTATGATGGTGATATTACTAAATGTAATGTATGAGGCCAGCTGTGAAGGCTCCTGAGATAAAATGTAGTTGTGAATTGTCAGAAGGCCTTTCTTGCTACCACTACGACCTCACACTTATTTTTTTCTTTCTAATGAATGTGGCTACGTAAAATGTCTAGGGTTATGATATGTAATGTGGTGTGATAGTTATAGATACACCCACAGATATTTAAGCAGACTAATAATATTTAACAAATATATAATACACTGAACTAACTCAAGAGTGTAAAATTTTTGATAGAATTATATTACATTTATTTGTTCTGGATCAAGTTTTATGTTGACCAGAACTTTTTTAAAAAAAAAGGATTTAAAAATTTATGAAAGAAATGCATGGAATGTTACATAATAAATGCAAGAGTGTACATATATAAGTACTAGACTAGTTAGTTTTATTAAAATATTCTAGTAGTCATCTACTTGGGAGGATAGTTAATGCTTGTGCTGTTGGGGTGGCCTCATCACACCTGTCTATATTGACTACACAGTGTCCAGTAAATTACATGAATTTTATGGGGTATTAGTAACTAAAAGGCGTTGGTGAACTTCCAGCAGACCAGAGGCTCACTCAACTTGCATATGTAGCTCTGGTGCTGAAATCTGGTGGTCCCACCTCTCCGTGCTGGCGGGCAATAATAGTGGTCTCTGTCACCACGTACTGCACAGATACACTCGAGTAAAATCACCAACTGAATGGACACCGCCTTGTTGACAACTGAAACTCACAGCTCTGCAATCAAAGTATTGGCTATGTGTCAAAATTCTATTCTCTACCCACGTCTGGACACAACACGGACACAACAACCACATCATACAGACAGGTCAGATCTCTCTGACCAAACAGCACATTTACCATGGTGGTTTTACATCAGATAGGTCCTCCCAGACTATAGATTCTGAAAAATATTTATTAGTTTCCTTCCCTAAAAGTGGATAGGTAATATGTTTCATTATTCTCAACACTTGATCTGTCTTTCCTAACCCTTGCTGGAGTTTATGTATATTGTTGGTCCCTAGACCCTGACTTGGGCGGGGGGTCTAGAGCAAATCCCTACTTGTTTGTAAGGCTAGATTATGATATGGCAGTATCAAATCACTCGAACATTAAACAATATTCAAAATATATAAAGAAATAATTTCAATCTTACCAGATTATGAATAAAGAACACAGAAATGCTAGCAAAACTCAGCTGAGCTGCTGGCTATAGTATGGCGTCCCTGAACTTATTTCACTTTCTTTCATTTGGAAATCACCACACTTTAAAATACTGTGTCTATCATCGAACAACTATTGAGGAATGGCCCCACTTGCGCGTCTGAGCGCCGATAAAATGATTGTCTGTGGCCAATCACTGCCTAGGTTTATTTCAAATTCAAATTTCCTACCCTAAAGTCATTTCAGTCATGCTTCAGTCAAGTATGGATGTTTATCTGTTAGTCTGTCCGTCTCTACTTGTTTTTTTCAAAAACGTACTTGATTTTTGAACCAACCTTTCTCTCCCCTCCAAAATTTTGTCGTTAAAAGTTATATTTAGACACAGCTCCCACCAATGTCCCTTCGCTTCCCTACTAAGTAGATTTGAACACCTGCGTCTCAAAGTCGTGTTTTTTTTGTGCAAATAGCGACACTTTTTATTCCATACAGTCTGTCGCTGATGTGAACAACACTGTCTTTTGTCATTATCTTCAATATTATCTATCCGTCTGTAAAATTAAGAACATATTAGTTCACTGCTCAGAATGGGCCATCCGGCCAGCTAATTTTTATATTCCTAACATTAATATTACGAAAAAGTTACTTTTTAATTTTTGTAATATTCCAAACATCTGCGTTCTGCCGCTGAATTCAAATCAAAGGCTTGGTATCGCAAAAGCGACCAATAAATGACTGTGGCGTAACATATCCAAGGTCCCTTCTGTCGAGTTCCTTACTTTATGTCAACTTGGGAAACGTGACTTTTCTCCGTTTCCCCCCCAATTGCGTCTCCTTAGCCTTTCTAGTCTCACGCAATCTTTCCAGTCATATTTTTTCCTTTTTATCCGCCGTTCCCCTCCTGTCTAGCAAGTCAATTTTTATGGAGGGTGATGACCCGCGGTCTGGGCGATCATGTACTATCAGCAGCCTACGCATTATGTTTTTATCCTTACAGGTTATCTTTGGAGGTATTTTACCGTTGTATCTCTGTCAATTTCACTACACGCCCTTTACTTTCTGAATAATATAACCATTTTCTTGCATGTTGCTTGTTTGTAAGTTTATGAATATGTGTAAAATAAGACTTCTGACAGTATCGAGTTTTCTTTTCAGTGTCATACAATCGCACGGATGAAGAGAAGGCACTATCAACATGTTGACATTTTTCACTTCCCTTGGATATGCAATATTCACGCTCACAGTCATCTATATTGTTCGGCCAGTCAACAATATCATTAGAGTACTTCTTCGTTTCACTTATTCTTTCACATTCAGACTCAGTGTATACTGGGTTTTGCTGTATGTTTTCTGCTGCACAGCCTGCACTAGTACTAGTTGTTCCTGTACTTCCAGCTTCAGCGGTTAGAGTACCACCACCATGAACATCAAAATATTCTGTCATCTTACGTGTTTTTGATATCACAAGTTGATCTCTTCTTTCTTTTTCTTCCTTCGCTTTACGTTTTTCACTTCCAGAAGCATAATTACGTCCAATATCTCTGTGTCTACTGCTCATTTTTTGAGTTTTCTAACCTTACAAATCAAGAAATTTTAATCAAGATCGAAAGAGAGTGCGAGCACGCCGTATACCTCAATTAAAACAGGAAGTTTCCGTTTCCTAAATTCTAGTTTTTATTGTTAATGCAAATTCATTTTACAAAGAACGAAACAAAATTAGAGGGGCAGTCGCCTAGAGCCAAAAAAGTGGCTTCCGTCCAAACGTGACCAAATTTTCAACGCCACTTAAATGGCTTCCGTCCGCAAACAGTTAAGATTAAAATAATGAAGAGTCACACTAAGTTACCCTCTTATGCTCTTTCTCTCACAATTTCGTGACACCAAAGGAAAAGGCGCTAAAGATGGCATAAATCAGAAGATCATTGGTTTAACGCTCGTATTTTTTTTTCTTTTCTCTAACCAGCGGCACTCGAGCTTTCCAGCTCTTTTGGCCCAATGACATGTCATTGCGAGGCTGGGGGGTCAGTGGACTTTCCTTCCAACCCGGTCAGGAGCTTCGCTCCTTCCCATCAACGCTCGTATTAGAAGATGACCAAAAAATTATGTACATATTTATTGTCGCGGGGCCCTTAAAAGCGCGGGGCCCGTAGCATATGCTACTTGTGCTACTACGTTAATCCGGCTCTGTGTACTATCATGGAAGTGTCCGATGGACCCCCCTTTCCTGGCTGTCACCCGGGGCGAAAGGCCCCCTCGCACCCCGTCCCCTTTTCTGCCTATGCCAAACTATGATTAGTAACCCATATTCCGCCAGGACGTCGCAGAAATGTTGTTTCAGTTGAAATTTACCAAGCAAAAAAAAAAAAAAAAAAACTATATCGGGCTTAAGTCATGACCCGACGCCACACAATCGGGCTCTGGACGTGCGTTGTGCGCCGTGTCCAGGCACTGGCTTCGTGCTTTTTTACTAGATTTAGTGTGATTGCCAGAACCAAATCGATTGATGCTAGAGTTGGGAATTGTGTAGATGAGCGCTTCAGGCGAGGGGAAAAAAAGTATTATTTATAACTGCATTTATGATTTCATTTGTGCTCGTCGTTTATTGTGCTAATTTCCAAATTCCCAAACATCTTGACGTCACAGAATTGCTTTAAATAACTCTATCGTCTCCCTTTGTGTACTTCTTTTTTTCCCCATGCGTTCTATAATCGATTACATGCTATTCTTGTATATTGTACATTCAAGTTAATGAATGCTGAGTACACAACATGTATATATGAAAAATAGATAAGAGTCCGAGAAATGTGAATTTGTTGGAAGAAATCGAACTAAAAATCAGTGGCGTAACTACAATGTAAGGGGCCCTGGGCACAAATTAAGTGGCTCTGTACTCATGTAATATGCTCTGCAACTATAATCAATACTTGACGGGTTTTTAATTATAGTGTGCTGTTTCCGTTCCCGAATGAGCAGATAGAAGTACATTATTAGAGTGTTTTTGGTTTCTTTCCATTATACAGTGTAATCAAACTGTTCATGAACACCGTCATTTGATCGCTTTTCTTTGTTGATTGTAACTATTTTCGGGAGAGTATATATAATGGAAACAATACAATTTTTCAACACGGTTGCAGTCCTCAGCTGTGACCAATGTACACACGGCGAGAATTATGTTATTTTAAATTCAATTTAAAAGTTCTTTGATGACAACATTTCGTGTGAAAGTGCGTGTATTGTTTTGATAATAAGTGGTTTTAACAAAAACTTTCAAGTTTTCATGATTTGTGCACATCGGGTGAGGGCTCATGCACACCAATTTTTACGCACTTTTTCTTTGTCGAGCGCTACTAATTTCGTGAAATAATAGAAAAAAAAACAAAAAACCAAAGTATTTGTTTTATATAACACCCACGCCGCGCAAGTTGCACACCGTGCGTTGCGCACTTTTTTTTCTGGCGCGAGTTACTATTTTGAGTGAGACCGACCGACGTAACATACATCGGTAATTATGTTAGTTGGGATGGGATGGAATAAGGCAAATATGTATTAAACACTTAACTCTTTATTTCATCATCATTACCCTTGACCTCCCCACGGACCAAGTGTTTGTAAGTGTTGTGCCAAGTCCTCTAGTCCTATGCCATCCACTCAAGATCTTTCCACAAGCCTTTGAACTTTCCATTTCTCTCTCCATAAATTGAGATATGCTATAATGTTTAAACATAAGAACACAAGAAATGAAAGAGGTAGTACAATGTGCAAAGGTGAACGTCTCTTTCGACAACTTCTTTATAGGGCCCACTAGATGCTGCGGCCCACGGGACGTGGCAGATCCAATAGGGCGGTTGTTACGCCACTGATAAAAATGTTATGCTCATGTTACGAAAAATAATACAGGGCCAGTTGGAAGTAGATATAGATATAGGCCTATGTACTTAGGCTTCATTGACCACACAAAAGGTTTAACATAAGTACATATAGGAGACAACGAAACAATAGGACTGTGACGGTATTGCCTCCCCTGCTTTGCAGTAGTGGTCCAACAGTGGCCAAAACTCAAGAATATCTAATATGGGCTTCAAAAGTATCTACCTTCGCACAAGATTACTCTTGGCAGATATGTAAATAGAAGAAACAAAACGCTTCTATCTCCAGGGAGTCTTCACAAGATATTCAGAATAACCGAAAACAATACTGCTTTGGCCGAGTATGTTAACTCTGTAATTCTGCCGACGCTTTTGTGAAGGATTTAAGCACTTATTACTTTCAGCTCGTTTAAGCCCCCACCCCTGATTTACTCAGCGGAATTCTATTATTTTAGTATTGCTCTATTTAGAGTGTGTGTAGTAATTTGACTGAGACAAACATCCAGTAACTTTAAAATGTTTAAATCGAAGTTAAATTTGTAACATTACAAATAACAAAATTTAATAAACACTTTAGGTTTTAACAGTTGGAAAATAATTTGAATAGTTATGAATCAAGAAAAGTTATCATCACAGTCTTTATGGAATGTGAGATGTCAAAAGAAGTTCAAGTGGCAGCATATATTTGAACTTAGCTGCCAATGACGGTTCTGCTCCTTCTTATGGGTTGGTTCTTTTCACTCTGCTCCCGCTCTTCTCTGATCAAGGTTGTCAGGGGTAGCTCGTTTCACAGAAATGTAAAGGAGAGTCTACCCCGTGGGTCCTTCGTCTTAAAGCTTAGGCCACTGTTCCCTTCTTGTTCCAGAGATATTACGTTCTGCTGGTACCGCCAATAACTATGGTAAAAGAATAGAACGAAACGCTCTTCTGAGTATGGCGTTTTCCACCCCATAGTTATGGGTTCCTATCTTCCCATACCACTGTCGTGAAATATTCTAATCCACATATATAAATTATCAGGTAAATGTAAAGCCTAACAAATAAATTCTATAAAAGGAAGAAGAATGGTAAAGAACAGTGCTGTCACAATGACAGTACTCGAAATCCCCTTTGTTTTATGCTTCGTCTGCAAATTGTAACGTTTCCACGTTAAATATAAGCCACTGCATAAATACATGCGTTTCCACAACCCAATAAAACGTGTACTGCAGTTCTAAGAAAAACCTTGAGATACGCAAGTGATTAATGACTTAAATTAATCCTAACATTAATTATACTACGTTACCAAAACGAACGAACAGATGGACTAAGATGGAAAGAAGGGAGGGCTGAAGGCAGCAACGCAAGCAACACTAAACACGCGTCTCGCTATATTAATGCCACCCCTAACACGCGTGTAAGGCCACATGCACTAACTTTATTTCAGACGGACAGTGATAAAAACACTACCCTTCCCAGAGTTAGGTTTTAAAAAAACCTGAAAAACGCTTATTAGGAAAGATGACATTAGATGGATTTACGTTTGAAAACATGACAGTACCCAGACACCACATGGGGATTGAAGTGAACAGGAGGTGGTAGAAAATGCACATTTTGAACGCAGCCACCTAGCTCCCTTAGATTGAGATATTTGGATTCCTTAGGGCTTGCTGACACAGAATATGTTAAGTGTTACGCAAATAGTCCAGGAATTAATAAATTATAGGCAAAAGAAAATAATGAGGGTGTCAGACAACCTAAAAACTCGGAGTCGCTCAGTGGCAGAATTTTAGACCACCATTGTACGGAAATAGGCCACAAGTTACATTTGAATTGATTGGAGGGAATGATATGTAAGGCTAAACACGATTAGGCGGACTATAAATGCTATCTTTTGTTGTCAAGGGAGACGGAAGTAAGAGTACTTTTTTTCAAACGATGGGGTAGAAATGGCCTGATTGGTTAGGTCTGTTAATATAGTTAATTGATAGCGTTAGTTCGAGACCACTAGTTCAAATAAGCTTGATAAAGCAACAGTGCGTTGAAGCCAGCTCATATTTTTGCTAAATAAAAGCCTGGAACATAAGCAGATGGGAATTTGTGCCAGTATTTGTGCCTACATTCATTGCTAGTCAACGTATCTGTGTTTATTTCCTTGAATTGTGGTAGGTTGAAATATTTGATCTCTTTTTAATGAAAATTGAATGTACATTGATAATTTATGTCTGTATATATGTGCAGTTCAGTAGCGAACATGAGACAAGGCCTATATCTATATATATATTGCTCCAACCTGAACAGAAGGTGTCGGAGAAAAGTCAAACTACATGGAATTACCACATAGTACACTGACACCTACCTTATGACATGGAAGGACTTATAGCTGAAAGTGCAGAGGCGTAGTAACCATTAGGGAGGTTAATACTGGAGTAAACTGCTTCAGAAGAAGATAGCAGTTAAACTAAAGCTCTGAACTCTGTGTTTGTGATGTATTGTGCTCAGTCTAGCCAGATAGTATAAATTAGTTCTGAAGTAGGAGGTACATCCTTCTTGTTTCAGGGACTGTGGTCCTAGTTATTGAAGCCGCACCTGGTCTGAGCATTTGCTGAATCCAGAGGCTACAACATACTCTTTGGTCCCTGTAGTAACCAGTGTGACCAGTGAGGTGTCTTCAGAACCAGTGAAGAAGTCTAGCAGAGGAGTCTTTGCCTGCCGCCATCACGAAAGTTAAGCCCTTCGTGGCCAACAGAGCTCAACAATTTGTACCACCTCCTCTTAAAATGAATTGTATTAATTAAAGAGGGGTAATTAATTGTTTTAATGACAGGAACTGAGAACATCTCCAATACTAGTTCCAACAGAAACAAACACATGCAGTCATGATGTCTAATAAGAATCTATCTTGAAGAACAAAACCAGTATTACCTCATATTACCACATCACAACTCACACACATAGATTACTAATATTGTATGTCAATGCAAAGACCACATTTATATCTGTGTACATAATATTTGTAATTACATGTTATAATATTGCCTGGTTCACTGTGTAGTTGAATCAGGATCACTATTGTAGAAAAAATCAATACATCTGTATATATCTGAAATTTATCATTGAATCTTTTAAGATAGTCTTCTAGAGTGTTGACTGTTTGTGAGTGTCACAGTGTTGTCAAGTGTGGTGGAATAATTAAATTGTTCATCTGTTTGTTGTTGTGGTGACTTACACTTCATCATTTGCATAACCCTAGACATATAACGTTGCCAACACAATATTCCAGAATAATTCTGACTGAGATATAAATATGTGGCAGTAAGTAAGGTTATCTGTAAAACACTACACATATTAGATACAGATACCTTCACAGCTGATCTCAGTCAGTACACTAAGTCCCTATAAATATTTATATCATCCCACTTTACCACAACCACCATTCCAATTACTGACTTTATCCTCGATGAGAATTAAATTTAATCCCTCGCGATAAAACTTTCTTTACATTTAAATAGAATACCTTTCATGGTTACTTTATATTTAAATGAAAAGGTTACCAATACAGATAGAGTCTGTTTACATATACATCTCCACTGATTGAAAAGTGTTCACAATATAAATTGAATATGTTTTCATTTATATTTACACTGATTGAAAAGTTTGAAACTTTCATTAACTTTAAAATGAATATTTTCACATAGACATTTACACTGGTTTAAAGCTTGAAAACTTACATTAATTTTAAAGTGACTATGTTTATAGGGACATTTACACTGCGTTGAAAATGTAAGTATTATACTTGAATGTACATCATTTCTTTCATCTTTCCCTCCCTGCTCCATAGGGAACCTGGAACTACTTTATGCTTTTAGTTCTCTTTACGAAACTATCAATAAAGCAATCACCAGCCCGTGCAGTGGTGGTTCATGAATCATCCTTCTATATGCTGAGGTTGCCAGCCTCAAATGACTTCGACATCCACAAGCGAGTTTCACATATTAAAATTCACATGGTAATATATATATATATACCCTCCACCATGCAAAGGCACAACAGCCAATCACCTGTTTGCTTTAAATCATGATTACGCGAACTACAAGAGAGAAAACCGGACTGATTCTAAAGGCGACGAACTGGAACGGACTACGGACTACGACTTATGGAACTTGGAACACAAGAAGTATAAATGGGAAGGAAGAGGAGCTGGTGGAAGAGATGAGGAAAGCAAAACTAGAAATCCTGGCTATAACGGAAACGAAGAAAAAAGGACAAGGAGTCATGGATCTCGATGGCAACACGTTGCTCTACAGTGGTGTACCCATATCTGAAAGAGCTAAAGGGGGCGTGGGTTGCATTGTGGCCCAAAATCAAAAAGATAGTATCAAGGGATGGAACTTTGTCTCGGAGCGCATTATGGTTGTAAAACTAAAAGAAGGAGAAACCATAGTCAACCTGGTCATAGTGTATGGGCCAAATGAGGATGAGAGAGCAGAGGTCAAGGAGGAATTCTTCGAGCTGCTTCAAAGGACAGTGGATGACTGCCTAGATGAAGTTATTATGCTCGGAGATTTTAATGCCAGAGTTGGAAATGACCATGCTAGATGGGGTGGAGTTATCGGAAGATATGGAGAAGATACTCTCAATGACAATGGAAAGCGACTCCTTAGATTCTGCAGTGAGCAGAATCTGATCATTACAAACACAAAGTTCCCCCATAAGCGCATACATGCATACACTAGATGTGAACCAACCAAGAATGAGAAGTCAGTGATCGACTATGCCATTGTTCGGAGAAGCTCATTCAGATATGTCCGAGATGCAAGAGTCTGGAGGGGGCCAGAGATTGGAAGTGATCACTACCTGCTAACAATCAAACGAACAACTGAAAGAGTTGCTCAGCCTAGGAACTGCCCAACATCACGCAAGAAACCAAGTAAACGAGCAGGAGAAATGAGCATTAGGACCTACAAGCTGAGAGAGCCAGAAATTAAGACCAGATATCAGGGGCTTATTGCTACAGCAGTGAGCAACACAGAAGAACGACCTGATGACTTGGAAACCCTCTGGAATAAATTCAAGGATATCATAAAGACAGCTGCTGCAGAAGCATGCGGTGAAGTCCGACTTGGGAACCAGAGAAAGAGGACACCTTGGTGGACAGAGGAAGTCAAAGAGAAAATAAGAGAGAAGAAAATGGCATGGAAACAATACTTAGGAGCTAAAAACACAACAGGACAAATGGAAAAATATAGAGAATATGTGACACTCAGAACAGAAGCAAAGAACAAAGTGCTAGCAGCAAAACAGAAGTCCTGGGAAGAATTTGGAGAAAAGCTAGAAAAAGATGCACAAGAAAACCAGAAATTGTTCTATAAGACCCTAAAGAACATGAGGAAAGAAAAACAATGCCCTCTCAAATTTATAAAGGACAAGCAAGGCAAATTGCTTACTGCCCCGAAGGAAGTAATGGAAAGATGGAAAGAATATTTCTCAGAACTCCTGGATGGTGAGCATGGTGAAGCATCAGAAATGATAACCACTACACAGAAGAGGAAACCAATGATGGTGAAGATGACATAAAGATGGAAGAACTGAGGGCAGCACTAGAGAAAATCAAGATGGGCAAAGCAGCAGGGCATGATGGTATAACACCAGAAATGGTTAAGTACATGGGAGCATCAGGCGACCTATTACTCTTAAAGGTCCTACAGGCAGCATGGTGCAACAAGACCATACCAAAGGATTGGGAGATTGCCATCATAACACCAATTTTCAAAAAGGGTGACAATCGACAATGTGGAAACCATAGAGGCATATCCCTTCTCAGTGTCCCTGGTAAAATCTACTCTAGAATCCTAGAGCAGAGACTCCGACGCCTAGCTGAGCCACAATTGGATGAGGTCCAGTGCGGATTCCGAGCAAACCGAAGTACTCAAGACCTAATCTTCACACTCAGACAGCTGAGTGAAAAGGCCCTTGAGTATAAGAGTGAGATCCATCTTTGTTTCATAGATCTGGAAAAGGCGTTTGACAGGGTCCCCTGGAGCAAACTTTGGGACTGTTTGGCAAGGAAGAATATTCCAGCACCTCTGATTCATGCTATACAGAGCTTCTACAAGTCTTGCAGAAATTATGTGAGGACAGCAAACCATAAGTCAGAAGAGTTCAGGACCACCACTGGTGTAAGACAAGGTGATATCCTATCACCTTACCTCTTCATACTCCTTATGGACGATGTCATCAAGGCATGTAAGGAGAGAACAAGAAAGTATTCAGTGGGGTACTGGAAGATGAGACAGGTCTATATTTCGGAGCTGGCATTTGCTGATGATGTTGCCCTGATTGCTAAATCAGAGGCACATCTCCAATCCAACCTGCAAGTCTGGAAGGAAGAGCTGGAGAAGAGAGGGATGGTCATAAGCAGCTCTAAAACAAAATCCATGGTGATATCACGAGAAGAAAGAAAACATCAGATTAAGTTGGGAGAACAGGTCCTGGAGCAGGTCGACCACTTTAAATATCTCGGAGCTATTATAGACCGAAAGGGAGGCATCAAAGAAGAGTTGGCCACTCGAAAAGCAGCTGGGAGACTTTTTCAGGCCATAAATCGTGGATTCCTCAGCAAGAAAGAGGTTGGTAAGAAAACGAAGATGGATGTATACCGCTCCACCTATGTCCCAGTCTTGACATATGGATGCGAGTCGTGGGCAATGACTACAACCCACAAAAGCCAGATCCAAACCTCAGAAATGAGGTATCTGAGGAAAGTGGTTGAAGTAACAAGAAGAGACATGGTCCGCAACCAGACGATCCGTCAAGGCCTAAAATCCCATCCGCTGCGGACCCAAATAGAACAGTCCCAACTAAGATGGTTTGGCCATGTCTGCAGAATGGGAGAAGATCGGCTACCACGACAAGCATGGGAAACAAAGAGCCAGGGATCCAGACCTCCAGGACGACCCAGAGTCCGCTGGGAGGACAACATTAGACAATCTTTGAAGGACCGAGGACTAGAATGGAACCAGGCCAGGAAGAAGACAGCTGATAGAATGGTCTGGCGCTCTCTCTTCCAAACCTCTACACCTCATGGTAGAAGGGGAACGACTAAGTAAGTAAGTATATATATATATATATATATATATATATATATATATATATATATATATATATATATATATATATATATATATATATATATATATATATATATATATATATATGTGTGTGTTAGTTCACGTGTTAGTAATAAAATATGAAATGTAAATCACAACTTACACCAATCCTGCCTCACATACTTTTTGCTCAGATGAATAAAAGAGAATTGAATCAGCCTCTTACATGCGTCTGGGTTGTCGTTAATTTAATAAGTTCCCTCTCTGACTTCGTGTGTGGTCCTTCAGTTTCCTCAGTCCCGGTTTCCTTATTTAATATGAAAGAGATTTCCTGGGCTATATTGTAAGTAATGATAAATACGCCAATAAAAGGTGTCCGGTATTTTAAGAAGGAATACTGAATTCCAATTCTTCACTGGTGTCTTGGCGAGCGATTTCTCAAGTGAAATAGCTTGAGAAAATGGTCAGATTATATTCTTTGCCTCCCCATGCCTTCGTTTGTTATGAGCTATCAAATAACTCCAATCATATTCAAACGGGTGGTATATGGGGTAATTTCAAAATATTCCGACCTCGGATAATTTTGAACGTAAGGTAGAGGTCAACTCTCCCATATATGGTAATAAGATATCCGATGCCCTTGTGTACAAACTTACAGACAGATCGGTAAACTCATACAACAGCGTGTTCAAAATGTAACCATCATTACTTTCCGCAGCGTACACGAAATCTTGTACTAATCTTAGCCAAGCTGTGCCACACCCTTGCGACTGCGAGTAATTATCTCAGCAAATCTGGGTAGCGTCAAGCAAATGTGATTATTATCACCAACATTCGACAATACTCAAGTATCTGCTACTTAGCAGAAAAATAACGAAGAAAGAAAGAAAGAAAGGAAAGTGCGATAATTGAGAGCACATAATAAAAAGCAGTACCACAAATGTACCGATACTGCCGGAGTGAACCAAAGATCGATAAGAGGCCGCTCCATTCTGTCACAAGGACCATTGCACCCTCAGTTATGTCGTGCACGGCGACCAATACGAAGTGAATAGTGCTGGCAACCTCATCATATAAAACTACTTACCACATAAATCACCGCTACAATGTGGGGGTTAAAGGTCAATGACACAGTTACATCCCCATTGAGGCATATTGGGAATATGGTGTTAGGTCCATATTTTCTTGATCATACGACACACTAGGGGTGATGTGGTCAACATCATGCCGGCAGCCTTAACCTTCCCAGAGTTGCTCTCGTGCCCAATTTATGAGGCTGGGTCGGCCCCGGAGACGTTTGCGGTAAAAAAATCCACCTCAGCTGGGGAGCGAACCATGGGCCGCCGAGCTGGGAAGCCAATGTATTAACCACTGTGCGACCGCAGCTCTTCACCGCTACAAGAGCTGCAAGGGACCAGCTGCAATGGTGGCTCCATGTTCCGCAAGGAGTGCAATTGAAAATTATATATATATATATATATATATATATATATATATATATATATATATATATATATATATATATATATATATATATATATATATATATATATATATATATATATATATATATATATATATATATATATGTATATATATATATATATATATATATATATAATATATATATATATATATATATTGTTATTGTTAATCAGAATCGACCTCACTGCACTCCGGGAAAACCCATAGGTGCCCAGTCTCCCTCAGCAAATGTCGAAGAAATTGAATGCTAATTGTACCTGTAGCACGCTGGTTGTACATACGACGGTGTCACGGGTCGCCTCCCCTTAGCTCTGCAGTAGTGGTCCAACAGTGGCCAAAACTCAAGAGCAACTAATGTGGGTCTTCAAAGGTGTCTACCTTCGCACAAGATTACTCTTGGCAGAGTTGTAGGTAGAAGGATAATGATGCTTCTACCTCAAGGTAGTATTCACAAGATAATATGAATAGCGAGAACATTGCCGCATGAGGCTGAGCAAATGTTAACTCTTGTATCTACTGTCCACTTTTGTGAAGGATAGGGTTTTCTTATAATTCGTTAGCTCGTTCAAGCCCCCAGCTGAGTTAATTCAGCGAAATTCCTCTTATATTCATATATAGCTCTGTTTCTGAGACATACGGATATAGTACATTCAAAATGATTAAATCAACTTTGTATTTGTCTTTATACAAGTAACAAATTTAATAATCAGTTATAGTTAACAGTTTAAAAATAAATAATTCTTTTTAGAAAAAGTTTTAATCACTGGGTGATGTTATATGGCTTTAAAAGTTGGATAGTTTACTTGGCAGCTTTTATGTTTCTACTTAGCTGCCAATGAGTTTGTCGGTTCTGCTCCAACTGATATTTGGTTCTTTGTAGATAGATGACTGATTCACACTCGTCACTCGTCAAGTTTGAAAGTTGTTGCTCGTTCCAAGAAGTGTCACGGAGTAACTACCAAGCTGGTCCCGCGTCTCTAAGACCCATCTGATGATGGTGTCTAGCGTCGACTTCAGGCCACTTATACCCTCACTTGTTCCAGAGATAGTACCATCAGTTGGTACCACCGACTAGTATCACAAAAAAGAGAACAAATACCCTCTTGAGTATTGCGTTTTCCGACACATACTTATGTGTGTCCCTCTTCCTTTTCACCATCCTATCTACCTCAGAGCTGTTACCCTTGCTGAGAATTAATATTAATCCCATTGCGTAGAAAACTTTCTTTACATTTAAATTGAATAGATGCAAATCTAACTTTACATTGGTTGAAAAGTTTAATAATATAAATTGAATATGTTTCCCTTTACATCTACCATGTTTGAAAATGTTAACAATATAGATTAAATATGTTTACATTTAAATCTACAATGGTTGAAGATGTTAATAATATAGATTATGTACATCATTTCTTTCATCATTCACTCCCTTCTCCATATGGAACTTGGGACTACCTCTGCTTTTAGTTCTCTATAAGAAACTCGCAATAAAGCAGTCACCAGCCCTGGCAGTGGTGGTTCATGAAATTATCATTCTATATGCTGAGGTTGCCAGCCTCAAATGACTTGGACATCCATTAGCAATTTTCACATATTAATATTCACATGTCAATATATACATATTAGTTCACGTGTTGATAATGCAAAACATAGAATTTAAAATGTACAGCTTACGCCAATCTTTAGGCTTAAGACTGCTGGCTCAGAGAAATAGTTTAAGGCAGCTTGACGATGCCTCGTACACGTGGTCTGGGGTGTTGTTATTTTAGCAAAAAGTTCCCACTTTGACCTTGTGTTACAGTTTCCCCAGATTCCGGTTTTCCGTGTTAAAATGGTAGAGTTTTCCTGGGCGCTAAGTCCTCAAAATGCTAAAACAAGGTCCGGTCTGGTAAATGAAATCTGCTGCTATTCTTAACTCTGGTAAGGTCTGGTTGTCTTCATGGCACGAGGTGAATTTTCACAGTGTTCTAAACTGACTAAAGTGTCAGGTTATATTACACTTCCCCCCCCCCCCCCGAAATACTTTGTTACGATTTAGTTAGGGTCTAATCAGGAATTTGGTTCTTCCCATGTTTCGAATGTCCTCCAATCGTTTCAAAACCTGTGTGTTTTGGTGGAGTAATTCAAAATATTTTCACTAGGAAATTTCTGCGTGTTAATGCACTGAGTTTTGCATTTGTATGTCTTCCAAATATGGAAGTGAGATTTCAGTACTATCCTCGTCAGTGATTACAATAACTTCTTACTTTTATCTCAAGTAATATCTTCGTAATACTTCTATCCGGATGCTATTACATCATTACGTCTTCCAGGTGCATGTCTGTAATATGTCAGCAGACGGGTAATTTATCTCCCGGTCCTTGTGCAAACAACGACCCTCGTGTAATCATCTGGGCTTTTACTCTTCACGACAGTAATTAGGGAATCCCAATTGCCATATCAGCGCTAAATAAACTGGCTGGGCGTACGTTGTGCCAATCCTGCGCTGCCAAGGTTTGGTATACGAGAATTTTACGAACCTGACTGTCGGTCAATATTGCATCCCCTGTCTACTCCCTCAGCATGGATGGTCAGGTAAACAGACTGTCACGTATTGCCTCCCCTGCTTTGCAGTAGTGGTCCAACAGTGACCAAAACTCAAGAGTATCTAAATGGGTCGTCAAAGGTGTCTACCTTCGCACAAGATTACTATTGGGAGAGATGTAGACAGGAGTGTAATGGTGCTTATATTCGAGGGGAGTCTTCACAAGATAATTCAGCAGTCAAGAACCATGCGGCAAAGGGCTGAGCAAATGTTAACTTACTTCTGTCCGTCGCCTTTTGTGAAGGATTTAAGCAATGGTTTTTAGCCCGTTCAAACCCCCAGTTAGTGTAATCCAACGAAATTCTTTTTATAAGTAATGGCTCTATAGATGTAAATATATCTCTATGTGTATATAGATGTATGTTTTAAAGAAACTTGCTCAAACGTTCGCTTTCATACATATAAAAACTGAATCGAATATGATTGTTTAGTTTTAAAACAACATGTAACAAATTTAATAATGAATTAGTCCTTAACAGTGTAGTAAAGTACTCTGTTTTACACCCCGCTCAACTTTCCCCGATTCAAAAATCTTGTTAACGTAAATTTACAACCTATAACCCACTACTACTATGTTTGAAATTTGTCAAGGGCAAGGTCAAACCTACCGCTAAAAATTGGACTAAATAATTTGAATTTTCTACTACCCCGTTAAAAATCTATAAATAATTTCCATGTTTGACCTTAGTCTGAAGGCCACGGCAAATCAACCGCTAGAAAATTAACTACCGTACTCTTAAAATCTATTAATAACTACAGCAATTGAAATTTGTCTCAAGGCCATCGTCATATCAAACCGCCAACATTTAAATAAAGATTTGAATTTTCTAACACCAAGCGTAAAAGTCCCACCCCCAAACACACACACACGCTCTATCCTTCCCAAATATTTATGAACGAACGCCGTAAAGTTTGGCTACTAACCAAATTGTTACCTCGTTTTATGGGGGAGAGGGGAGGTTGTTTAAAATGGAAAGCAAGCCTAATCGGTGTGTTTGGAAAAACTTAGATAATATATTTCTTTATAAATAAAGAGAGCTTAAATAAAAGAGATGTCTTGAATTGTAGCGTTAATATTGTTAAATATAATACCATAAGAATTTCCCTTATAATAAATTAACTGGCCTTAGAAACATTTATTTTACTAATATTTTAGTTCAGTGAAAGGTGTAAATAATTACTTAAAAATTACCCATGTGAAAACTGGGACAAATAATTAAAAGAAACCTATAGAGGAAGATAGAGGACAGTTGTCTGTTTAATAATCACTTTCAATATTAAAAATCGACCCATTAATAACAAGGATATTGTATAAATAAAATTGAGACAGACGAACAAACACACTTCTGAACTGCTCAATTTGATAGCCTTCTGAAAAGTTAAATTTTCTTAACGCGTTTCTGATTGGTTAATTGTAGTTTAGGATGGGGCGATAAAATTAACAATCTGTCGGTATAGTCCGCCATTTGAGAAAAACTAAAAACACAGACAGATTGAGAGCAGATGCAAAGCGTTAATGTTGAAGGCCTTTGCCGTCAGGACGATAGCGGTCTGAACTTGAACCATTAACCGCCAGTCAATCTTGTGATTGTGTGATTTATTCTTTACTTGCGGTAAGATAAATAAGTTTATTGATAATTCATTAGCATGTACAGGCCACACAGATAGTGCGCCATAATTTTGTGTTGTTCGACATTGCCTATTGGAAGAGATTACGACACCCTAAATAGGAAATGCCTAAGCAGGCTTAGAAGGAAATGAAATTAAATTGTGTTTGAATATTGCCATAACAATCTTACGACTGCAAGTCCAGAAGCTACTAGCAGTTTTCTGCAGTGCATTAGTGTTCAAATAACACATGAAAACCTACATGGGATGTTTGCACAAAATATTTAACAGGTCACAAGAAGAACATTGTATACCCCATCTGATTCTATGGAAGAAAATCAATGCTTAAGGGGTCAGTGGCGTTGCAGCCATATGGGAACAGTATGAAAACACTGGAAGAAAAATGGTCAAACAAAATTAGGGTTTGGTGCAATTGGTTGGCACGCGTAGCTGACCCTCCTTTTGAATGTATTATTGATAAAATTGTGGAATGATATTATAGATGTGATATAAAGAGGGAAACATAACCTTCTTATTTCAGGGTTGAATTGCCAAATTGAAAAGTGACATAACCCCTGGAAATTCAGAACCTGTGGGCACAGAGAGAGCTTCTTATATAACTGCAAGCTTCCTGCCACATCAGCATCCAGGGGAACTCTGAAATACTTGTTGTTCTTGAAGATTTTCAAGCCACCACCACAGACAGGCTTTTAAGATAAGTTCATTAAAATTGGCACTTGAGGACTCATCCTTATCATTCCACCTAAATACAAGAAATTAAAAGAGGGCATGATGAAACACACAAACCCTCAAAATCATTGACAGAATTCTTACCCAGTGTTAACATATTCCAGTAGGGAGTACCAACATAGTGATATTTTAGACTTATCATTTTATGGACAGGATGTCCACCATATTTATTTAAAATTTGTAAATAAAGACACATTTCTTTGAGTTGAAAATTCCTGTTCCAGAAAATTGAGGTTCAGGAATATTAGAAATTGTAATATAATTATATACTTTCACACACCGTCTTACTTAATTCAATTATATTGAGTTACAGTTGTGTTTGTTTTTATTGACACATCACTATACCTACATTACCCTAGACACGTAGCCATATAACATACCCAGAAAATATTTTCCAGAGTGAGATCTCAGAGAGGTAGCGGATAGGTACCCTGAGAATACAACATTATCAACAATTAGACTCTGGGACTTACACAGCTTGACCTCACTCTGTTTACACTTAGTTGAGTAACACCAATAACCTCTCATATTACCACAAACAGTTAAAATAAGGAGGGAATGATGAATTTTGCTGTAAATACAAGTTTTCGTCACGGAGACGTAGGTGAGGATTTATCAAAGTCCGTTGCTTTCGCCCTTTTTTACAAGAAAACTTAACTCTAGGTGAGTCCTGTCGCCGTGGTTTTCGTCACTTCTTGGTGATGAGTGTACTTCTCTCACACGAGTGGCGTAGTAACTTCAGTACTTTGAACCGTCTGATAGCTTGTAACCACGAACTTTCGGAAAAAATAGGAAAACAAATGCCTCTGCTAAGTACATTTGTGGACTGCCAATTAACAGGCGCATTCTCTCTGTACACCCACCAATGTTAATCTCTCAGAAGAATTAAATTCAAGAGTAGGCAGTGTAGCTCAGGGAAGATGAATAAAATTCACCATATTCCTCTGGGTATTAACTGGGAAAATGTGTCTGGACAGCGCGAATAATGAGTTGCCTGAGTTACAATTAACAAAGTGCATATATCTCACAAAATATTATACACTTTAGGCACATGTGATGTAATCATCAGTCATCACTGCTCCATTCGGAGTCTGGGGTCACCTCTGCTGTCGGTTTTCCGCACGACTAGCCAGAAGAAATCACCAGCGCTTGCTGTAGTGGTTTATGAATATACTAGTTTCATATGTTGAGGTTGCCAGCCTCATATATATAACCACTTAGCAAGAAAACATGTCAAATTTACATTTGTAAAATAATTGTTACACTTACCCCAAAGTTTTGGGAATACACAATCTCCTCACGCAGGGTAGAATGGAAACGAACAATTTAGGTTATATGCTCTCGAACACTTGGTCTGTAAATTTTGAATCCCTTTTATGACTGATGAATCTGCGAAACACTTGGTCTGGGAAAGTTTTTCTCATGACGGGTGATCCAATTTCTAGGTTTCCAGTCTTCGTATTTAAGTCCTGGTCCCTTAAGTTTTTCAATCTCTGTATTTATAAAGTGTGGTAAAGTGGGATGTTATAAATATTTATAGGGGACTTAGTGTACTGACTGAGATCAGCTGTGAAGGTATCTGTATCTATTAAGTGTGGTGTATGACAGATGACCTTACTTGCTACCACATTTATACCTCAGTCAGAATTATTATGGAATATTGTGATGACTACGTTAAATGTCTAGGGTTATGAAAATGATGAAGTGTAAGTCACAACAACAACAGACAGATAAACAATTTAATTTATTCCACAAAACTTTACAACACTGTGACACTCACACACATATAACACTCTATAAGACTATCTTAAATGAGTCAAGTGTTTAAGTTTAAAAATATATGTATTAATTATTTCAATAATGGGTATCCTGATTCAACTACACAGTGAACCAGGAATCACAATCAAATGTAATTACAAGTATTATGTACACAGTTTATATATATGAACTTTGTATTGACATAGTTTATTATTATTATTCTATGTGTGTAATTTGTGCAGTAGTAATATGAGGTAATACTGGTTTTGTTCAAGCTTGGTTGTTGTTTTTCATCATGACTTCAAGTGTTTGATAATCGTGGAAATAGTATTGGGAAAAGTTCACAGTTCCTATCACTTGAACCAATTAATTGTCCCTCTATGTTTAATAAACTGTCAAATTTTGAGGGGGCACATAATGTTGAGCTACTCTGGCCACAGAAGCTTATCTTTCGTGATGGCGGCAGGAAAAGACTCCTCTGCTCGATTGCTTCACTGTGTTCTGGAGACACCTCACTGGTCGCTATCTGGACCAAGGAGTATGCTGTCAGCCTCTGGATTCAGCAAAACTCAGACCAGGTGCTGCTTCAATAACTAGGACCACTGTCCCTGAAACAAGAAGGTTGTACCTCCTACTTCAGATCTAATTTATAATCTATTTCCACACTGAACACAATACATAACAAACACTGAGTTCAGAGCGGTAGGCCAACTGCTAGCTTCATCTGAAACAATTTACACCAGTATACTCCTCCCTAATGGTTACTACGCCTCTGCAATTCCAGCATTATTTCCTTCTAGTCAATATGATAGGTGTCAGTGTACTATTTGGCAATTCCATGCAGTTTTCTTTTCTCCGACACGTTCTGTTCAGGTTGGAGCACTATCTAGGCCTTGCCTCATGTTTGCTACTGAACCACGCACATATACAGACATAAATTATCAATTTACATTCAATTTTCATTAAAAAGATATCGAATATATCAAGCTTACCACAATTCATGGAAATAATACACAGATACGTTGACTGGCGATGAATAATGGCACAAATTCCGATCTGCCTCTGTCCCAGACTTTTATTTAGAAAAATATGATCTGGATCTCAACGCACTGTTTCTTAGTAAGTTTATTTGAAAATGTGGTACTGAACTGACGCTCTTAATTGCCTATATTGGCGGGTCTAACCAATCGGGCCATGTTTACACAGCTTTTCAAAAAAAGTACCCTTCTCACGTTTCCCCTAACAACCCAAATTAGTATTTATAGTCCGACTAATCGTATTTAGCCTTACATTTACTTCTATCCAATCAAATAGGATTTTACATGGTGGCCCATTTCCCGTAAAATAGTGGTTTCAAAACATGCCACTGTGCGATTATTTTTTGGTGTTGTCTGACACCCTCACTATTTTCTTTTGGCTATAATTTGTTAATTCCTAGACTATTTGCGTAACACTTAACATATTCTTTGTCAGCAAGTCCTAAGGAACCCAAATATATAAATTTTAATGGGGCTAAGGGGCTGCGTTCAAAATATGTATTTTCTTCTAGGATAGTCGTGCTGTTGTCACCACCTCACTTCCAAACTTTTAGGGTGTCTGCTGTACTGTCAGACTAATGTCAGGAGTTTAGACATAAAACAGTAGAATGTCATGTTTCCTTATAAGCGTTTTACAGGTTTTTAAACCTAACTCTCGTATGGGTAGTGTTTTTTATCACGGTCTATTTGAAAAAAAGTTAGTGCTTCTGGCCTTTCGCTTGGGGAGGGTGGCATTAATTTTGTATCGCGAGACGCGTGTTAGGGTTGCATGCGTTCCTGCTTTCAGCCCTCCCTCTCTCTATCCTAAGTTCATCTGTCTTTCCGTTTATGTTAACGTAGTGTAATTAATGCTAGTATTAATTTAGGTCATTAATCAGCTTGCGTATCTCAAGGTTTTCTTAGAAATGCAGTACACGTTTTATTGTAGAAAGCGTGTAGTGATGCAGTAGGCTTTACTATCAACGTGAAACGTTACAATTTGCAGACGAAGTAGAAAACAAGGGGGATTTTTGTACGCCATTGTGACAGCACTGTACTTTTACCATTTCTCTTTCCTTTTATTGAATTTATGTGTTTGGCTTTACATTTACCTTTTAATTTATATATGTGGATTTAGAATGTTTCACGACATAAAGGCGGGCTTACTTTTAAGGTTTTAAATTTCCCAGATACTTTGATCTGTCACTTGAAATATAGGAATTCTAAGTCCGATATCTCACTGGCTTCTGGGAGTCGCTCATATGACGTGCGCTGCAGTCTCTCTGTTCTGTGTCTCTGATTTCACTACATCATATGTGCAGTTCTCAGTTCACATCACAGATGGTGCTTCCGTCGAGTGTTCCAATAGGATCCATAGTTTATTCCGGCTTCTTACTTTAATCCAATCGTAAGCATTTTAGCACTGGGCTGGGGTGTCTAATTTAAAAATATCCCCAACGTGTTTTAAAATATTCGATTTAATATTCCAACGCGTGACCTCTTTCAAATCATGCGGCAATATTTCCACCCACTCACAACATGTGACCATGTTTGCCTGGCGTAATGTCTTCCGCCAAGATGTCTTACCATACAGATTATCTGTAACAATCACCAGGGATTGTCCCACAAAAAGCGATAAACGTATCTACCCTCTATGTAATCTGCCAGACAAACATACACCGCCGTCGGCAACTCAGACAGACAATCTTGGCTTCTTTTCATGTCGATCGGACGAGACCGTGTTGTCACCAGCTTTTCACCTGGGTTCAAAAGTTGGACCGACGCGTTTCAAAAGATGGTCCGACTGATAGAATAGATAAGCGTATGACCGTTATAATTACCTGGTATTATCGCATTTATCTAGCTGAACGTAAAAAATTCTGCATGTAAAGCAGATACGTCCGTAGGGGAGTAGAGTGTTAGAGACTTCGCCCTACTAGATCCAGCATAGAGCAAACTAATGAATGAAAGGGCAAAATAATTTCCAAATAAAAGCGATTGGTGAGAAAAACGAAGAAAAAGAAATGATACTGCCGTAGGGCTGAAGAGATCACACAAAAGAGCATGTTCAGACGTTATGTGACACAGACAAAACGAATTATTACTGAAGCGATTGTACAATGATATGAAAATATCCAATATCTGCTTGACAGCAGAGAAAGAAGAAGTGCAGAAAATTCATGTAATCAGTCTTCTTCTTTGATCCTTAGCCGCCGACCGTCAAAGCAGTCAGTGGCCATCACGCCTGGTGGCGTCTTGTAGTGCAACAACAAATTGATTCCACTTTGCTCGGGCGTTGGCTATCTTTCGTACAGTGCCCCAACTCTGGTTTCGTGTCAGTGGCTTCCTTTCGGCTTTCATCACTGACAGTCAAACAAGCCTCAGACTCCGGATGTCCGTCCCGCAGCAAAGTTTGTTCATTTGTTGTCGTTTCCGTAACTTCATTTCTTTTTACATAGACAGGGGTGTCAGCCCTACGCTAAAAACCCCAACCTGGAGGACCAGGGTGTCTGCTTTAGTCTGACCCCTGCCCGCGCAAACCTGTCCAGCTTGGTAGAACCTTCCAGGAGTAAAACTCCAGCTGGCATAGCTCTGAGGGTTAATCAGGGTACGCAAGCCGCCATACCTCAACAAGGTATTGACACCGGTGATGGCAGACGTAATCAGTACTCACAACAAATGTAACTGACTCCGGCCGAAGAAGAAAAGAGATAGACCCAATAATTCCGTCACAGACGGATGCATCCTCTCTCACGTCCATTTCTGCTAGTCCCACGTTGAATGCCAAACTCCAACAGTCCCAGCCTTGTTGATTTATCCATTGCAGTGTCATTATCCAGCAGGCGATCATTAATTGCCTTTAGTATCTCTCCCTTATCCATGTCCAGTGTCCCAGCTATGGGTGCTTCCGAGGCCAGTCGGTCAGCTCTCTCATTGCCACGTACCTCTGCATGACCAGGACAGTAGATCCACACCAGTTCTTGAAAAATTGAGGATTTTATTGATGTTTTCCATTCCTGCCGCAGCCATCCATTCTGAACTTTCCGAAGCATGGCTTGAGAGTCTGACAATTTGCCCTGGTTGATGGCGTTTCAGACAGCCACCTCAATGCTGCAGTGACTGTCTCTATCTCCATTCTCATGCTGGAGGTTGTTGTCCAGTAGCCTCCACTCTGTTCTGCGACGACCCAGCCCTTTATTCTCTCAGAGAAGCCCCATCCTGATTTCTCACCACGCACTACAGACCCTTCAGTGTACACAATGGCGTCATCCCCAGCATGATCACTTATCAGCTGATTAATCTCCAGCTCTGCTTATATAAATGACCACCGATTGCAAAGGAAAGCAATTTCTTCTGGTCTTGGAGGAACCCATCTTGCGCAAACCTTAGAAAATCTGAGAGTTTTTATAACTGCATTTGCACTACCAATGCTGACTGACAGCTGTAAGGCCAATTGTTGAGTAGTGATTCGCCTATCAGTAAGAATAATGCCCTCAGCGCATTTCAACATTTCTGTGTTGGTGGCTGTGGCAGGACGTCCACAGCGAGGCCGATCAAGCAGCTCCGTATCTCCACTTCCTGATTCTTTGCTTCTCTGAACCCAGCGACTGACTGTACTCCTGTCGACTGCAAAATTTCCATACACATCACATAGACGCTTGTGAATGTTCACAACAATTTCCTTCTCTGCAACGAGAAATTCTATCACAATTCGCTGCTTATAACGCACGTTGCTAACACGCTCCATTTCAACGGTTTAGGGCAGCCGTATTATTTGGCCGGTTGCGGTGCAATTTAGTGCACACGATTGGCACATGCCATATTTGAAGTGTGCAAAATTTCATGCTTCTATCTTTATTATTAGCTGAGAAAAACGATGTGGTGCATTACTTTCTGAATGCCCCTCGTATATATATACACACACACACACACAGAGGCATACCATGCACTTACGTCACCTTCGGTTCCAGGGGTGACGTAAGTCGAAAATGTCCGTAAGTCGAAGCACTGCCTTTTTTCACTCGCGCATGTATACAAAAACTTGAAATCGTGTTTACGCTATTATGTATTAAGTGCGCAATAGCGCTAGGCCTAAAAAAACGATAGGAAAGTAAAATGAATATATTGCTTACCTTATTCTCATTGACGAATGTAAGTTCACAATTGTACTAACTGGTTGGCAATCCTAGCATTCCTTACAGCCTAGGCCTCGCTCAGCCATAGCCCAGACTTGCCTTGCTCACCAAGTTTAACCATTTCTTCTTCTTCTTCTTCGTACACTCTCAGACGTCCACTTGAATGTTCTCAAAGAAAGCAGTAGTCAGTTTGAAGCTATTTGAATTCCTGTAAAGCTTTTCCACGAAAGGAGCTGGCGTCGGCCATATGCACTTTCTCTGTACCACATATAAGGGGCAACTTTGAAGCAGATGTTCAGCAGTCATTTTATCAGTGCCACAGTTACACTGATCGGTAGTTCCTATCTTTAGCTTGTTGAATAGATGGTATCTCAATCTGTTGTGGCCAGTGCGGAGTCTGAAGATTACCACTTGTTCTCTTCTGTGGAGCTGGTAGTAAGCATCATTCTGTGTGTGCCCTGGATGTTCTACATTCCATTTGTTTCTGTAACTGATTCTGATAAAACTCTTTGCCTCCTCAAAAGTTATGCTTGCATCAGGCTGAGGTAGATGTGAACCTTCTTTTGCCATTCTGTCAGCCTCTTCATTGCCGGCGATGTTACAATGAGATGGGATCCACTGGATCACAACACTTTTGAATCGTTGATAAAGTTTGTGGAGCACTACTCTGAGATCATCCAGGTCTGTATTATTTTGTCTTTTCAACGTTGCAATTACTGACTGTGCATCAGTAAAGAAAGCAACTTGTCTCTCTGCCGTTTCTTCTGTCAATACCTCTGCTGCAGTTTTCAAGGCCTCTGCCTCTGCTCTGAAGTTGCTGGAGAATCGTCCTGTCGCCACTGACAGCCTTTTTTCTGCACCAGTGCTTAAGGTCAGAAAGACACCCCCACCTCCATTTTCTGTTGCATTTGTTGCTGATCCATCTGTGTATGCATGGGTCCAGGTGTTGCGTGGATAATGTTTCTCTATGTATTTTGTCGCTATGGATTTTCTTATCTGTTGCAGTTTGGCTCTTTTTACTTTCAATTCCAGGAATGTTTTCTATCATTTTAGGGAAACGATTTTGTTTCCAAACTGGAAGCTTTCTAACTTAGCATTTAAAAGTAAGAGCTTTACTGCTTCTTTTTTTATTTTTATTTTGCGAAAAAAGGGTAAGCACACCAATAACCCGCACACTACGTATTCTGCGAAAAAGGGTTAGCAGACGATTTACCAGACACTGTTTTGCCAAAAAGGGAAAGCATACTAATTACTGTACAACACTGTACGGAACTCGGTAAGTTGACCAGTTATAGTAACAGTTATACAGACTAATAAAAATAACACTAATAGGCCTAAAAGTAAATACTGTAAGGTAATTTACTAATCCTATTGACTTCTTTTATATTTAAATCTCAAGAAAACAATAAAATAAAAATTATAATCACTTTAATATTCACTCAAAAAAAGGAAATATCGAACACAAGAAGATGCGAATCGCACGGTGTTTGGAAACAAACTGACGTGCTGATTGCGGGCGGTGGCATCATGGCGCTAAACGTCCGTAACTCCGTAAAAACGGAAAAGATCTGACAACAGTTAGGAGAATGTTTGCCTACTGGACACAGAGTACAATAATGAAGATAGATGATGTAGGTTTAAAGAAAAAAAAAACATGGAGTAAGAAAATAAGGATGTGTGTTACGCTCCGACCTTTACTCTTTCTACAGCGAAACATCATGAGAGTTATTGACGTTATAAGAGAAATAATTGTTGAAGGACAAAACGTCAATATCATCAGATATGCAGACTATACAGTTTTAATAGCAGAATGTGGATGGACCTTCCAGTCCTTACATTTTTACAAGCCTCAGTTACCGCTAGTCAACAGCTTGATCTCCATATAACTGTGCCCAAGCTCGCGCCCTGGGCCGATCGCACTAAGTGGCGATGCTATTTACGGCACCACCTCAGATTGGGCGAAGAGAGGCTCATACAAGAAGCAGAGGTGAGGAGAAAACGTCGAAAGGAGCACCAGGAAAATAAGCAGCTGAGGGCTGCCACCTCAGGGGCGCATTCCCATAGTCAGTTATGACTGAAGGGGCTATTATTATACCGCTAGAGTTTTAGAGTTCAAGAGAAACTCGAACACGAAATATGTACGTCCACAATAAACAATTCTAAACATTTACATCCAAGATAAAGAACGAACCAATGAACGATAGAACGAACTTTATTTTCAAAGGGTTAAGAATTGGGCACGCAGGCCCGTCTGACATTCTGCCCTTCCTTTCTCTCACCTTTCATACTGAATTCATTTTTTCTCACATGCATTTTACATATCAATTTCAAGGAATTCAACGTTGTAAAGTAAAATAAAATAGCACACTCATATTAACACAATACTAGGTCGAGCTTCGAGAGGTGGGGTAACCAGTGCCCCTCCTCGCTGCCTTTGCATTTCCGAACCCAAGAGCAGAGCCAGGCATTCATTTACAGCTGGGTAGACTGTAGCGTGACGCCACTGTGTTTCCAACCCGCTACTTTTGCCGCAAGAGGCTTACTCTCTAACCACAAACGCTCTCATAAATGGATGCTTGTCTAAAATAGAAGGATTGTAGTGGTATGACAAGATCACTAATGTGTAACTGATGACACGAACCAGAAGTGGCAGAAGAATAAATCATGAGAAGAAGACGCCGGAGATGGATAGGACACACACTGAGATAGGACACACAGTGAGCAAATCTGTTGATAGCTTCACCAGGCAGTTATTCTTCTACAATCCCCAGGATGAGCGAGGCAGAAGAAGACCGAGGAACACATGGAGAAGACAACTGGAGACAGCCATAAAGTGGATGACGAAGATATCGAAAGACCTTGAGCTGATGGCACAGGACAGGAAGACTTGGCATAAAGCATATGATCCTTAAGAAACTGAAAAGTGATAATGATGATGACTAGTTAACTAATTTACATTCGATTACACTGTTTCTTTTCAGTATTAGAAAAAAGGGAGTTAAATAAAGGGGGAGGGGGGCAGGTAAGAGAGATTTGAGATTTCTCGCAGATATTCATACTTTCCAAAGTACATGTACTAACTAGGGCCTATATCCTTATTAAGGAACCACTTCGTTGTCTACATTATTACAGTGTCCATTTGTTTATTGTCCAGTTCTCGGTTGCATAAGGGGCCGTTCACAAATTACGTAACGCAATTTTTGACACTTTTTAGCCGTGCCCCCCCCCCCCCCCCCCGCGCCCCCCATAACGTGTACACACCAAAAACCCACAACGTTTCAGAACCCCGGTACTAAAGCGTAACATCTCGGCAACTCCCGCCCCCCCCCCCCCCTTTTTTTTTCTTTTCCTTGCATTACGTAATTTGTGAATGGCCCCTAATGTAATATGTGCCCAGTACAGCGTAGTGCAACTTTTCCTCAGATCTACTGATAATCATAAAAATGATGTTTATCAGCGCCACTTTTACAGACTTGGAGGCCCTATAGTCACGGATCAACCTTTGAAGCCAAGAGCTCTATTTATTGCCTATTTCTCAGGCATTACCTCTTTTCCTCTCCTGCTCGAGGCTTTTCCAGGCGCGAGAGCATAGCGTTAGTACGTGTGCATCTGCCTTTGCTTTTATGCCATAAAACATAAAAAATATAAAAAAGTCACTATCAGTACCGTTCAAGCTCCCCGTGGAGCATAATCGTTGCTATCAAGGTTGCCACTCAAGTTCTAGAGATAAACCCAGATTTTCTTCTTTAAAAAAAAAACAACAACCCAGAAATACCCAGATTATTTTATGCCTCAAATACACGGGATAGACGATGCTTACACAATCTATTAGTGCAACTTTAGCACAAATAAGCTGTGTGCTTCCAACTTTTATTTATTTCTTCATTTTTATTTTTTTTTTAAATTACCAAAAATTCACAATTATATTTAAATGATTTTATTAACACCCCATTATATGAACTCTTGAAAATGAGATATTTTAACAGTAACATACTTACAGTATTACATTAACAAAATGTTCCTCAAATCAAATATAAAATGTTAGTTGTAACTTGTTACAGTTGAAAATTGTCACTTGTCAGCGACTCGGCATCCATGTCGACAACTTCTCCTTCGTCAAGATCATATGCATGAATTGACAACGTGGAATCTTGATTATGGAGATCAAAAATCTTTGCATATCTCTGCCGACAACGTCCTTCACGCACATCTTCAACCACGCGTTTACTAGGATTAAACTTATGACAAACTCCAACTTTGGCAACTGCTTGCTTGGCTAGTATTTGATTGGTAACTGTTTCACACAAAAGCTTGTTGGTTTGTTTAGTTTTAACTAAGTTAACCTTCGAAAACACTCTTTCGACGCATGCTGAGGAGTGAGATAGTGCCATAAGCGTGCACATGAGGTCAGCCAAAACATCAAATTTCTTCTGCTTATTAGCATCTGTTACTTGTTGCAGTCCAGCCAGAATGCGGGCGGATCCTCATCCACCAGATGTCCAAGATCTTTCCAGTACGATGCCAGTTCTCGCCATTGATCAGACACACGATCAATGCTCTCTTCTTCTTCATCCTCAAAAGGACGTTGGTTGCGTTGTGTCCGTTTACAGCAAAGCTGCGATATTTGCGCCTTTCGGCCGACACATCCGACTTCAGCACGGCATTTTTGGGACCGGGTTAGCCTTCCCTCTTCGATCCCTACTCACTCAGCCAGACTGCAGTGATGCAGCCTGTTTCTAGGACCACCACTTGGAGGTGGAGTAGGGTCTTGGTCAGCTCTGGTTCGCTGACCCTGTCGCAAGCAGTCTAGCTATCAGGCTCTCCTCTGAAACAACTGCTGGGAACTGCGCTGCTAATGGAATGACAGAAGGTTTGTTGATCTCGAGAGCCTGCTTTGGATCCAACAGATGCAGCAATAGAGAATGCAGTCAGCGATCCATAGCTTGACTGCTTGCATCAGGGTCAGCAAACCAGAGCTGACCAAGACCCTACTCCACCTCCACGTGGTGGTCCTGGAAACAGGCTGCATCACTGCAGTCTGGCAGAGCGAGTAGGGATCGCAGAGGGAAGACAAACCCGGTTCCAAAAAATGCCGTGCTGAAGTCGGATGTTTTGGACCGAAAGGTGCAGATATCACAGCTACGGCATAAACAGACACAACGCAACCAACGTCCTTTTCAGGACGAACGAGGAAGAAGAAGAAGAAGAAGGATCCAACAGCTGATGTAAACGAGTAAAAAAAAACAACGTCATTGATGTGGTTAAAAACAAGAATTAAATTTAAGTGGAATAAAAAATATATAGCGCATAATTTTTTACATTTAATTATAATATAAATATAATATATAATGCTCAGTGCCCAGACGATACATACATTGTAAATGCCAATTGTAAAATATACCCAGATTAATGCTGATTTGGAAAACAAATACCCAGATACCCAGACGGAAGCCAAAAAACCCAGATCTAGTAAAAAAAAATACCCAGCTGTGGCAACACTGGTTGCTATACTGATATTGGCATTGCCTTCTATAAGTTCACGATACGCCTTCAAACTAAGAGAGCATACTCTGTACTACTTAGCTGAGGTTTAGTTCCGGTAAAAATGGCGGAACCAGAGGATACGGCAAATCTCAGGGCTCAGCTTGAAGTTATTTCGAAAGAAACATCGTTTTTTAAAAAGTATTTCGCATTGAGAAAAAGATGTGAGCAGCTTCAGCAGGTATTCTTTGATATTCCATTATCGTGTTTTATGTAATTCAATGGTTACCATTTTATTTCCAGTTTCATATGTAGGCCTATGTGTTTTTTCTCTTTAGAGTGGAGTTGTATAGGCCTATGTTGCAGTATTGTTTACTCCTGTTATAATTACTGTTGTTATGCACCGGCACTGATGCGGCTTTAGGTGTTGCGAGGTCTCTTGATGCTTCCCTCCCCCTCCTTTCGCGCATTACAGTATGTTGTAGGCCTACTCTTACGAGACACAGGTTGAAATAAAGCACAGCAGGTCGCGTTCTTCGATGTCATCCACATAAGTCGATTAAGTAGGCCTAGTTAGTGTTGGGGTTTAGTGTTAAGTTTAGAATTCCTTACCTCTTTTTAGTATGTCTGTGAATTCTTTTCTAACGCCGCATCGAACAGACGGCTCACTGTTCCACATTTCAACCCTAGACTCATATTTCATTCTAGGCCCACTGAGTTGGATCACACTGTAATTTCTGAAAGGAAGACATTCATTTTTTTTTTTTTTTTTTTTTTTCGTACGCCCGCTAATACTCGAGGCGAAATCTCAAGTTATTATTAATGTCTAACCTGACATTGATTTTACGTGAGTATCCCTTTTCTTGTACAGAGACAGGTGTCCCTCGCCATTCAGGCAGATACTCGCCGATTTCGGAGGTACCCATTAGAGCTGGGTCGGCTCAGAAGCCGCCAATCCCTGGTAGATGACACTCCTTCAAATGTCCTCGCCAGGTCTCGAGTTAATCCAGTCCAATGCCCGGTCGACGAAAAATCCTCAAATGCCGTCGCCCGGGTTTGATCCTGAATAACCCGGTCGCCAGAGCGGTGTTGTAACCACTACGCTAGCGCGGCTTCCAAGACATTCATATAGATGTTCAAGGCTCCAACAAGAAAATGTCAGATATCTAGGGAATTGAAAATTCCCAGTAATAAGAAACTTCTAAAACTACAGCTGGAAAAAGGCTATTTCAGAATAGAAGAACTTTACTGTCCAGGATGTCCTCAAGACAATAAATATAGAGCATTTCTTGTTAAAATGTAAGAGGTATGAACAAATGAGAATACCAATGTTAGATTATTTGCAGGCATCAAATTTACTTATAAATATAGAAGAGGTGTTTTTAACATACAAGCATAACTGGTAATTGTGATTTGCCCTATTTACAATAATTTGACAGGTGTGGTGCCACTTTCCCATATCGGCAGTTATTGACATTATTTGCAATTGAAAACAATATATATCCTAATTATAACCCATCAGAGGTTGAACAAAATATTTTTACTTGCTTACTTAGTCATTCCTCTTCTACCGTGAGGTGTAGAGGTTTGTAAGAGAGAGCGCCATACTATTCTATCGGCTGTCTTCCTCCTTGCTTGGTTCCATTCTAGTCCTCGGTCCTTCAAAGATTGTCTAATGTTGTCCTCCCAGCGTACTTTGGGTCGTCCTGGAGGTCTGGATCCCTGGCTCTTAGTTTCCCATGCTTGCCGTGGTAGCCGATCTTCTCCCATTCTGCAGACATGGCCAAACCATCTCAGTTGGGACTGTTTTACTTGGGTCTGCAGGGATTGGGTTTCTAGGCCTTAACGTATCGTCAAGTTGCGGACCATGTCTCTTCTTGTTACTTCAACCACCTTCCTCAGATACCTCATTTCTGAGGTTTGGATCTGGCTTTTGTGGGTTGTAGTCATTGCCCATGACTCGCATCCATACATCAAGACTGGGACATAGGTGGAGCGGTATACAGCCATCTTCGTCTTCTTACCAACTTCTCTTTTGCTGAAGAATCCTTGATTTATGGCTTGAAAAAGTTTCCCAGCTGCTGCTCTTCGGGTAGCCAACTCTTCTTTGATGCCTGTGGTGGATTTGATGTTAAGAAATGTTGTTATGTACTCTTAGTGTACTGAATGAGGTCAGCTGTGAAGGTCCCTGAATATACAAATATGATGGTAAGTTTACAGGGTACCTTTCTGCTACCACCTCTATGATCTCATTCAGACTTATTCTTTGACTAGAATGAATGATGACTACGTTTGGTGTCTAGGGTTATGAATATGTAGTGTAATGTTGCATTAACCAACTAAACATATAAACAACTATTTTATTCTCCAACACAACACAACAGTACTACGACAATCACATACAAACTACACTTTAAAAGACTATCTTTAGTAAGTCAGTGGTTGAATTTTGGGTAAAAGTTAAATTTTTACAATTTATTGTCCTGGTTCTAGTTTGTTTTGAATCAGGACTGACAATCAAAAGTGAAATGGGAGCCGCGCTAGCGTAGTGGTTACAACACCGCTCTGGCGACCGGGTGATTCAGGATCAAACCCGGGCGACGGCATTTGAGGATTTTTCGTCGACCGGGAATTGAACTGGATTAACTCGAGACCTGGCGAGACATTTGAAGGAGTGTCGTCGACCAGGGATTGGCGGCTCCTGAGCCGACCCAGCTCTAATGGGTCCTCCGAAATTGGCGAGTATCTGCCTGAATGGCGAGGGACACCTGTCTCTGTACAAGAAAAGGGATACTCATGTAAAAATCAATGTCAGGTTAGACATTAACAATAACCTGAGATTTCGCCTCGAGTATTAGCGGGCGTTAAAAAAAAAAAAAAAGTGAAATCAAAAGAATTATTTACATCAATTAAATAACACCATGGATCTTCTGTCCATAATACAAATGTTATTATATTATAAGTGTGTAGATGTAGTTTTCTAACTTAAGTTAATACTGGTATATAATGGTAGGTTGTTGGTTAACATCACGCACTATTGTTTGTTTTCTTTTCATTTGACACTGGTGGAATTTTTTATTAATATTCAGTCTTTATTTTAAACTAGAGGTTGAGCTTCCTGGTGCCGAAGAGGCACTTATCTTCGAAGGATAACACCGGTAGATCTGTTCATAGGCTCGCTGGACAATCTGTTTCCCTTCTTGAAAGGCAATGGCATCCAGCATGTGCCCGAAATATGCAAACAGTGTCAGGAATCGAACAGTTTCCACGAGCCTGGTACTACGTTAATGTCAGTACCAAAAAACCCTGAAATAAGGTTATGCGTCCTTCTTTATAACAAGTATACAATAATATTCCACAATTAATTACAGGCACAGTACAAACAAACAAATAGGGTCAGCTCTTTATGACAACCTGTTTTACCATTATATTTTTAGGTGACAATGTATACCAGTATTCCTCTCCCCTATTGGTTACAACGCCTCTGCAATTCCAGCAGTAATCTTTTTCCATACCATAGGATAGGTGTTATGCTCCTTGATGACAATCATATATAATCTTGTAGTACTACACCTCTCTGATAGTCTATCATATGATGGATCAATCTCTAGGCTCTGCCTAAGTCTGCCATGGACCCACTTACTTACAGTCGTATTGCAGTATCTCACATTCAAACTTTATTTTAAATAAAAGGTTAATAAAATCAATCTTACCACAAATTTCAATGAAATATACACAAGCGAACGATGACTGGCAAACAATTTATGGCACACTTTAGATCTGCCTTGTCCAGACTGCTTTCTATAGGTTTGAAAAGCACCAGCCTGCTCTCATCGCTCCTTGTTCATCAGAAAATTTTCTCAAAATGGCAACGAGCAGTCTACGTTTCTGATAATATATAATGTATGGGCCAATGGGACCATGAACTCATTTATTTTGAATCAAACTTTAAAAAAACAAACTCTCAACCTACTATGTTTACTACTGCAAATATATTTTTAGTTTTAGGTCAACCAATCCTAACTCGCCTTCCTTTAAACTACTGCCAATCAAATTACAGGTACCTTTTAGTCCTCATTTCCCCAAAAGCTTTTTTCAAAACATGCTATGAAAAAAATAAGCAGGCATGATTTTTGTTTTCGTCAGTCCGTCTTACAATACATAGTATTTTTGCCAATATCTTTGTGGTGAAGTGGGATGTTATAAATATTTATAGGGGACTTAGTGTACTGACTGAGATCAGCTGTGAAGGTATCTATATCTATTAAGAGTAGTGTATTATAGATAACCTTACTTGCTACCACATATCTCTATATCTCAGTCAGAATTATTCTGGAATAGTGTGATGCTACGTTATGTGTCTAGGGTATGAGTATGGTGAAGTGTAAGTCACAACAACAGACAGATAAACAATTTAATTTAATCCACTACTCTTGACAACACTGTGACACTCACATACATATAACACTCTATGAGAATATCTTAAAGGAGTCACTCGTAACTTTTCAAATAACAATATGTATTCATTTCTATCATAAAGGCATATGTGTGTCCTGATTCAAAGACAAAGGAACCAGGAATCACAATCAATGTTAATTACAAGTTATGTACAGAATGTATTAATATGAATATTGTAGTGACATATATTATTACAAATGTTCTATGTGTGTCAGTTGTGTAGTAGTAAAATGAGGTAATACTGGTTTTGTTTTGTTCAAGCTCTGTTGGTATTTGTCATCATGACTTCAATAGTTTGTCTTTTGGGACTAGTATTGGAGATGTTCTCAGTTCCTGATATTAAGACAATTAAATTCCCCTCTTAATGTTAATTTTACAAAGTCATTTCAAGATGAGGGGACATAATGTTGAGCTCAGCTGGCCAATTCGCTTATCTGGCGTGATGGCGGCAGGAAAGGACTCCTCTGCTCGAATTCTCCTCTGGGCTCAGGAGACACCTCACTGATAGCTAAAAAGACCAAGGAGTATGCTGTCCGACTCTGGATTCAGCAAAGCTCTGACCAGGTGCTGCTCAGTACCATCAAGACCACGGTCCCTGAAATCAAGAAGGATGTACCTTCTACTTCATAACTAACTTAAACTCTCTTGTTACACTGATCACAACACAGCACAAACATTGAGTTCAGAGCATTAGGCCAACTGTCAGCTTCATTTGAAATACTTTATTCCAGTATTACCCTTCTTAATGGTTACTACGCCTCTGCACTTCCAACATTATTTCTTTCTAGTCAATCATCCAGGTGTCAGTGTACTGTTTGGCCATTCCATGCCGTTTTACTTCTCTCCGACACCCTCTGTTCAGGCTGGAGCATTATAGGCTTTACCTCACGTTTGCCACTGAACTACACATATATATACAGGCATAAATCAACAATTTACATTCAATTTTCATTAAAAGATATTGAATGGTTCAAGCTTACCACAATTCATACGAATAAACACAGATACGTTGATTAGCAATGAATTCTGGCACAAACTGGCACAAATTCCCATCTGCTTATCTTCCAGGCTTTTATTTAGCAAAATATAAGCTGGCTTCAACGCACTGATGCTTTATCAAGCTTATTTAAACAAGTGGTTTCGAACTAACGCTCCCAAGTGTGTATATCAGCGAGACTGGCCAATGAGCCACGTTTCGACAAGTGTTTGAAAAAATGTTACCTTTTCCCGTCTCCCCTAACAACCAAGATAGTATTTATAGCCCGACCAATCGTGGTTAGGCTTTCATTTGTTGCGCTCCAATCAATTTGGAGTTTACATGGTAGGCTATTTCTGTAACGTAAATTTTTTTCAAACACGTTATAAAAAAAATCTTATGAGCAGAAATGATTTTATGCTGTCAGGCACCCCCAATATTTTATTTTGGGTATAATTTATTAATTCCTGGACTATTTGCGTAACGTTTTACATATTATTTGTCAGCAAGCCCTAAGGAACCCAAAAATACAAATTTAAAGGAGCTACGTGGCTGCGTTCAAAATATGCAATTTCTTCTACCTCCTGTTTCGAAGATGTGCTGTCTGGGTACTGTTATGTTTTCAAACGTAAACCCATCTATTGTTATCTTTCCTAATAAGAGTTTTTTATGATTTATAAACCTAACTCTGGGAAAGGGTAGTGTATTTTATCACTGTCCGTCTGAAAAAAAATTAGTGCATGTAGACTTACACGCGTGATGGCAGCATTTGTGTATCGCGCGACGCGTGTTGCATGCGTTCCTGATTTTCAGCCCTCCCCTCTCTCTTTATCCTTTTGTCCATCTGTTCGTTCGTTTTGGTAACGCAGTATAATTAATGTTAGGATTAATTTAGGTCATTACGCAGTACGTCTCAATGTTTTTCTTAGAAATGCGGCACACGTTTCATTGAAGAAGGCGGGTAATAATACAGTAAGCTTTTATATCAACGTGAAAGCGTTACAATTTGCAGACGAAGCAGAAAACAAGGGGGATTTCGAGTACATTCTTTGTGACAGCACTGGTATTTTTCCATTGCTCTTTTCTTTATTAATTTTATTTGTTAGGCTTCATATTTACCTAATAATTTATATATGTGGATTAGAATATTTCATGACACCTCCCCTCTTAAAACAGACATTATATGTCAGTCCTTTATTCTATATACACATAGAGAAATTTATTATTATTTCTGGGGTTTACGGTGATTCTCATCACACGGATGGCGGCTTAAAAAATCCGCTCCCAAATTGGTTTTTCCAGATATATACTCAATGCTAAAATTATATGGAGCCAGAAGCAAAGACCATCGGAGTAACCTAGAGTTCTCATGCTTAGCCTGTGCTAGAAACGATAAAGGTTTGTGATCTGTTTGCAACTTAAATGCCTTCCCATATAGATAAATATTGAATTTCTTTATTGCCCATATTACTGCAAGACATTCTTTTTCGCTAGTTGAGTAGTTGATTTCAGCTTTATTCAACTTTCTGCTAGCATATGCCACTGGGCTTAATTCCCCATCCAATGCATCTGATTTCTGTAGTAGAGTTGCACCTAACCCAATATTACTTGCATCCGTCCTTACTATGAATTCTTGACTTAAGTCAGGTAATTTCAAAATGGGTTTACTTGTGAGCTTTTCCTTCAATTCTTGGTAAGTCATTTCACATTGTGGTGTCCATGTAATGCGATCTGGATGTCCTTTACGTGTCAATTCAGTTAACGGTGCACATATGGAATTAAAGTTTTTGATATACTTCTGGTAGAAACCACATAATGAGACAAAGGATCTCACGTCCTTCTTGGTTTGTGGTCTCGGGGCTTTCTGTAGTTTCTCTAAATTCTTTGGGTCAGGGGTCATGTTTCCCTGATAAACTGTGTGTCCCAAAAATTCCAATTCTTTACATCCAACGCAACATTTGGTTGGTCGGGCTGTTAAATTTGCCTCCCTAAGTCGATCAAACAGCATGTTCAGAGAGTCAATGTGTTCCTCAAATGTTTCTGTTGCTATAAGGATATCATCCATAAAATTTGTTATACAGGGATTATTCAGAGGATCCAATAATTTTCTCATCATTCTAGAGAAGACACTAGGCGCATTCTTCAATCCAAATGGCAATCTATTAAACTCATAGTGTCCTTCTGAGGTACTAAAAGCTAGGTATGGTCTAACCTCAGGCTTTACTGGAATCTGATAGTATCCTTTACTCAGATCCACTTTTGAGAAATATTTAGCTTTATTTAGTCTGGCAAACAGCTGATTTGTATCCGGCAATGGATCCACCTGTCCTTCTGTAATAGCATTCAGTCTCCTGTAATCTATACAGAGTCTATGTTCTCCAGAGGGCTTCCTTAAGAGTACAACACCGGAACTATACGAAGACTCACTGTGCGAAATAATTCCTTCCTTCAATAGATAGTCTATCTCTTCCTTCAAAGCTTTCTCCTTAGCAAACGGAATCGAATATGGTTTCATACAGACAGGTGTGGAGTCTATTAGTTTCATATCATATTCCAATAGGTTTGTATGCCCTGGTCGGTCTGTTAACACCTCTGCATGATTATTTAGAACCTGTTGCACTCTCTCTTTCTGAGTTTTCGTTAAATGTGTACTGATTTTCACCTGTGCTGCTGTCTCACAGGGGTGTAATGGATATTCAAATGATGAAAGTGGTTCCTTTTTCATCTCCATGGCGATGGACAAGGTCAACAAGTGTGTCTCTTCCTGATCTTCTCTTTCCAAATATTTCTTCAGGAGATTCACATGATAGATTTTTTCTTTCCCCTTCTTATCTATCTTATAATTTGTTCTAGACACCTTCTCTAGAACTGTATATGGACCCTGCCATCCAATTTGTAACTTATTCTGACTCCCAGGCAAAAGAAGCAGTACTTTCTCTCCCACAGCCAAATTTCTGTCTTTCGCCTTCCTGTTATAATAGGCAGCATGTTTCTTCCTGGCTTGTTTCAAATTTTCATTGGCAAGTTTCCAGCCAGTTTTCAACCGAGTGGTCAGCTCATTCACATATTGGTATGAAGATGTAATGTTTTCCTCTGCCTTTTCATCAGTCCACGTTCTTAACAAAGCTACATATGGACCTTTAATTGTGTGGACCTATTTGTCCATGCCCCGGTATGGTCTCTTCCACTCGAAGCTTTATAGTGATGATTTTTCCTCCCAGAATTATCATTCACAAAACGACCGCTACCAATTTTTCTTTTGGGGCTTTCTCCCCACTTAAAATTCTTGATGAGAGATTTCCTCTCTACATCTTCTTCCTCCAGTTTGTTTAAGTCCGATTGAGGGATTGTCGGCTTATCCTGGGGTAAGACATCTTTTTGCACTCTCCGCATAGTGGCCATTGTAAAACAGTTAAGTGAAGCTTGTCCGTGAAAAGGGGCTTCCCATTCCATTTGGTCCACTTTATCAAATCTATATCTCTTTTTATTGTCAGGCCTAATTTTGCCCCGGGGCGTGTCCAGGTCCTGATCCATGTTCCCACTTGTGGGTGTTCCCTCATGTGCTATGCTACACCTTTCTACAAAATTCTCAATGTCCCATCTTGCTTTGGGCCAATAATAATTGTGAGCCACCTTTTGAATGATGGTACCTATTTTCTCATGGTCCCCATCTGGTTTCACATGTAGGCTCCTTATTAAGTCTGCCCTATATCTTTTTGGAAGAACCAGCTGTCCGTGACCTTTGGATCTAGCTCCAGTCTTCCTATACATCAACTTGTTTTTCATGTAAAAATCTCCCTTGCCTGGAGTTGTATGACAAGTTGACAATTTTCTGAAACAAGGCTTGAGTGTTTTATCCCCAGCCTGTGCCTTCCTCATCTCATCTGGGTGAGTATTTATGGGATTATCCTCCTCCTTCTTTGACTGTGATCTGGTCTGCACTGTTGCCAATATCACAGGTCTCTTGGGATTCCCCAAGAAGACATATCTACACCCCAATATTAGAGGGTAGATTGGCTCATTTATCACTGCTGCTTTTATGATTCCTTCCACATATCGCGTTTTCACTTTTATTCGGGCGACGGGAAGTGTCATGGTAGCTACATCCTTGGTTGCAGTTTGAATCTCCACTGTTTCTGTGGTGTATTGATCGGCCTGCACCAGGTGAGAACTCACAACGGAATCGTAATCTAAACCGGTATCATATAAACATCTTATAGTGACACCATTACAGATGACATCTTCACACACTGGGGGGTGGTATGGTTCCTGTAATTCTTCAGGTTTGCCCTTCTTTTCCTTTTTCCCCGATGTCATAGCAGCAAAATGAGGAGGTTTCCTTCTACAATGGTCAGTGTCATGATTGTTCATCTTACAATTTTTACACCACCTTTTTCCTTGGTTGAAAGATTTTCTTTCATCATATTTCCTTTCATCGAATTGTGGGAATTTATTTTTATTTTCATACCGTGGCCTATCAAATTGGTGCTTACCTTTATTTTGATCCTTAGGATCAAATTTATTAAAGTTCTGTGGTGCCCTAAAGTTGTCCACCTGTTTCTTTTTATTACCTGTTACCTCTGCTTGAGCTGCTTGATACCTTTCAGCAACATTTAGCAACTCACCCAGCCTCTCTGCACCTTGTTCCATGAGAAACTTTCTCAGGTCTGGAGCCATGGACTCTCTTAATTGCTCTATAAGGACCATTTCCTTAAGATCTTGGGTTTTCCCCAGAGAAGTCCATTTCTCCAAGTATGTCTCTATTCGTGCAGAGAACTGGTGATAGGTTTCACCTGACAGTAGTTTAGCATTCCTAAATTTTTTCCTATAAAATTCTGCATTCTTTTCATACCTTAACAAAAGAGCCTGCTTTAGCATGTCATAATTTTCCTGATCACCTCTGCTCATTTTTGCAAAAACTTCATAAGCTGCCCCACGAAGTCCCTGAGATAACTTTAAGCTCCACCTTTCTCTCTCTAACCCATATGTGGTGGCTAATAGTTCATACCTATTTATATAGCTCTCAATATCATCGTCTTTCTCAACAAAATGATCTAAATGAAAGTTCATAGCTGAGGTTGAGGCTCCCTGAGTAACCGTAGCATCAGAGGCAAAGGGACTGGCACCATTTTCAGGAGCATGGCCTTGAAACTCAAACTCCCTTAGTCGTAACTCATGTTCCCTTTGTAATCTTTTCTCCTCCTTTTCTGCTTCCCTTTCTGCAGCTAATCTCTTCTCTTCCCTTTCTGCAGCTAATTTCTTCTCTTCCCTTTCTGCAGCTTGTCTTCTTTCCTCGGCTTCCAATGCTTTAGCCTCTTTGTCAGCCTCAATCTGCAACCTCTTAGTCTCAGCCTCAGCTTGCAACCTCTTAGTCTCAGCCTCTAACTTTCTTTCGGCCTCTTTTTCTAATCTTCTTTCTTCGCGTTCAATAAATTTGTCACATTCCGTCGTGACATAGGCAACCATAACTTGCCCATCTAATCCTAACTCTTTTGCAGTCTGAACCGCAGCAGATCGAAATTTGGCCAGGTCCGCCATTGTCTATCAGGTAAATTTCTACAATGTCTAACCAACAATTCAAATTCTAAATATATATAATGGACAACACAGGCACCGTGAGCTCAACCTTATTTAATTCCACCCAAGGATACCTTTTAATTCTTATATTCCCTGAAGTGAATTACCCCCAATATTTTTAATAGTTAAAGATTCAAAATCCCAAGAGCGAGACCCCAATATATGTGGTGAAGTGGGATGTTATAAATATTTATAGGGGACTTAGTGTACTGACTGAGATCAGCTGTGAAGGTATCTATATCTATTAAGAGTAGTGTATTATAGATAACCTTACTTGCTACCACATATCTATATATCTCAGTCAGAATTATTCTGGAATAGTGTGATGCTACGTTATGTGTCTAGGGTATGAGTATGGTGAAGTGTAAGTCACAACAACAGACAGATAAACAATTTAAGTTAATCCACTACTCTTGACAACACTGTGACACTCACATACATATAACACTCTATGAGAATATCTTAAAGGAGTCACTGATAACTTTTCAAATAACAATATGTATTCATTGCTGTTATGAATGAATATGTGTGTCCTGATTCAAATACAAAGGAACCAGGAATCACAATCAATTTAATTACAAGTTATGTACAGAATGTATTAATATGAATATTGTAGTGACATATATTATTAAAAATATCCTATGTGTGTCAGTTGTGTAGTAGTAATATGAGGTAATACTGGTTTTCTTTTGTTCAAGCTCTGTTGGTATTTGTCATCATGACTTCAATAGTTTGTCTTTTGGGACTAGTATTGGAGATGTTCTCAGTTCCTGATATTAAGACAATTAATTTCCCCTCTTAATGTTAATTTTACAAAGTCATTTCAAGATGAGGGGACATAATGTTGAGCTCAGCTGGCCAATTCGCTTATCTGGCGTGATGGCGGCAGGAAAGGACTCCTCTGCTCGAATTCTCCTCTGGGCTCAGGAGACACCTCACTGATAGCTAAAAAGACCAAGGAGTATGCTGTCCGACTCTGGATTCAGCAAAGCTCTGACCAGGTGCTGCTCACTACCATCAAGACCACGGTCCCTGAAATCAAGAAGGATGTACCTTCTACTTCATAACTAACTTAAACTCTCTTGTTACACTGATCACAACACAGCACAAACATTGAGTTCAGAGCGTTAGGCCAACTGTCAGCTTCATTTGAAATACTTTATTCCAGTATTACCCTTCTTAATGGTTACTACGCCTCTGCACTTCCAGCATTATTTCTTTCTAGTCAATCATCTAGGTGTCAGTGTACTGTTTGGCCATTCCATGCCGTTTTACTTCCCTCCGACACCCTCTGTTCAGGCTGGAGCATTATAGGCTTTATCTCCTGTTTGCCACTGAACTACACATATATATACAGGCATAAATCAACAATTCACATTCAATTTTCATTAAAAGATATTGAATGGTTCAAGCTTACCACAATTCATACGAATAAACACAGATACGTTGATTAGCAATGAATTCTGGCACAAACTGGCACAAATTCCCATCTGCTTATCTTCCAGGCTTTTATTTAGCAAAATATAAGCTGGCTTCAACGCACTGATGCTTTATCAAGCTTATTTAAACAAGTGGTTTCGAACTAACGCTCCCAAGTGTGTATATCAGCGAGACTGGCCAATGAGCCACGTTTCGACAAGTGTTTGAAAAAATGTTACCTTTTCCCGTCTCCCCTAACAACGAAAGATAGTATTTATAGCCCGACCAATCGTGGTTAGGCTTTCATTTGTTGCGCTCCAATCAATTTGGAGTTTACATGGTAGGCTATTTCTGTAACGTAAATTTTTTTTCAAACACGTTATAAAAAAAATCTTATGAGCAGAAATGATTTTATGCTGTCAGGCACCCCCAATATTTTATTTTGGGTATAATTTATTAATTCCTGGACTATTTGCGTAACGTTTTACATATTCTTTGTCAGCAAGCCCTAAGGAACCCAAAAATACAAATTTAAAGGAGCTACGTGGCTGCGTTCAAAATATGCAATTTCTTCTACCTCCTGTTTCGAAGATGTGCTGTCTGGGTACTGTTATGTTTTCAAACGTAAACCCATCTATTGTTATCTTTCCTAATAAGCGTTTTTTATGATTTATAAACCTAACTCTGGGAAAGGGTAGTGTATTTTATCACTGTCCGTCTGAAAAAAAATTAGTGCATGTAGACTTACACGCGTGATGGCAGCATTTGTGTATCGCGCGACGCGTGTTGCATGCGTTCCTGATTTTCAGCCCTCCCCTCTCTCTTTATCCTTTTGTACTTGAGTCCATCTGTTCGTTCGTTTTGGTAACGTAATATAATTAATGTTAGGATTAATTTAGGTCATTACGCAGGGCCTCTCAATGTTTTTCTTAGAAATGCAGCACACGTTTCATTGAAGAAAGCGGGTAATAATACAGTAAGCTTTTACTATCAACGTGAAAGCGTTACAATTTGCAGACGAAGCAGAAAACAAGGGGGATTTCGAGTACATTCTTTGTGACAGCACTGTTATTTTTCCATTGCTCTTTTCTTTATTAATTTTATTTGTTAGGCTTCATATTTACCTAATAATTTATATATGTGGATTAGAATATTTCATGACAATCTTGGTTATTTATTGTACTAGTGCTTAACTGACACCATATTATTGCTCAGGAAATCATAAGGCATCCGAATATATAATTTTTATGGCCCTATGTATTATGGTTCATAATTCCATATTTTTTTCTATGTTAGTCGTTCAAATCTAGAAACTGCCACCTGTTCAATTCTTTTTACAACTATTTTCAAACTAAAAACGAGAATTGTCCGTAGTCAGTTAGAATTACGTCATTTTTTATAAGAGCTAAGGCTGTCTGCGTGACCAAATTGACGAACATTTTTTAGTTTTTGTATCGTAATTTGAAAATCGCCCAAGGCTATGTCACTCGAGTTGGCTTTTTTTTTTAAATCAATGCGAGACGGCGTACCCTAGGTTCTGTCTTTCCATTCCCTCCCCTCCTTTTCTTTTATTCTATCACTCTGTCGTCTTGAACTTGCAAAAGTGTTACATTTAATCTCAAGGACGAATTTGAAAAGACAGTACCCTTCATTCGGCTATTAGGCTTATCAAAACCCGCATACCGGCTGGCGTGGGGAAGAAGACGCTGGACTCAAATTTTATTTTCTATCTTATTTTTGACTTATGCACTATAATATTATTTAATTTAGCTATTGTATTTAGAATATCGTCACAATGCCTCCCTTCCAGTCTATGACAGCTCCAAGGTATTTAAAGTGGTCGCCCTGCTCCAGGACCTGTTCTCCCAGCTTAATCTGATGTCTTCTTTCCTCTCGTGATATCACCATGGTTTTTGTTTTCGAGCTGCTTATGATCATCACTCTCTTCTCCAGCTCTTCCTTCCTGGAATATTTTTAACCTTTAAATTAAAAAAAAAAAAAAAATTGTAATTTCTGCAAGTGATGTTCACTGTAACACTTTACAAACGCATAAGACAAATATGTTTTTTTACAGTAATATTGTGGGTAATGTTTCCTTTGTTCAAGTTGAATCACAGATAAGTGCCCAATACACTGTTTTGTGAAAAGGGAATAAACTGAGACATAGGTAAACAATCAGTTTTATATAAAAAAGAAAATTTTTTTACTTTGAAATTTTATGTTTAATTTTTCTTGCTCTTTTAAAATTGTAACATTTTTATTTATTTACTTACTTACTTAGTTGTTCCCCTTCTACCGCGAGGTGTAGAGGTTTGGAAGAGAGAGCGCCAGACTATCCTATCGGCTGTCTTCCTCCTGGCCTGGTTCCATTCTAGTCCTCGGTCCTTCAAAGATTGTCTAATGTTGTCCTCCCAGCGGACTCTGGGTCGTCCTGAGGGTCTGGATCCCTAGCTCTTTGTTTCCCATGCTTGTCATGGTAGCCGATCTTCTCCCATTCTGCAGACATGGCCAAACCATCTTAGTTGGGACTGTTCTACTTGGGTCTGCAGGGGGTGGGATTTTAGGCCTTGACATATCATCTGGTTGCAGACCATGTCTCTTCTTGTTACTTCAACCACCTTCCTCAGATACCTCATTTCTGAGGTTTGGATCTGGCTTTTGTGGGTGGTAGTCATTGCCCATGACTCGCATCCATATGTCAAGACTGGGACATAGGTGGAGCGGTATACAGCCATCTTTGTTTTCTTACCAACCTCTCTCTTGCTGAGGAATCCTCGATTTATGGCCTGAAAAAGTCTCCCAGCTGCTGCTTTTCGAGTGGCCAACTCTTCTTTCACCTGTGTGTTACCGGGGCCCGAAAGAGGAGCAAAGAATAATAACACTGTTCCCTGCCAAGCATGTCGTAGAAAGCGACTAAGGAGGGTTGGGCATGGGGCCGGTTACCCCATCCCGTAAAAAATTTAAACCACAAAAAACTTCAACAAACATGGACAAGTCAATTAAAGAAAATAAAACACAGCCATCCAAGACAGGGGAAGGTCCTCTCGCAGGGAGGCATATGATGCAACACAGAGAAAACCGAAAGGAGTCTGTGTTGCTGACTAACCTTCTTTCTTCTAGGAGAACTTTCAGATTTGGCACCTGGAATGTTCAGACATTAAACGAACAAGGGAAAGTGGCACAAGTAGCAGCAGAGATGAGGGAATATAAAATCGAGGTTCTGGGACTGTGTGAAACAAAGTGGAAGGGGGTTGACAGGAAGAAACTTATCACAGGTGAATTGGTGCTGTCCTCAGGACATGAAGACGAAAGTTCACACCACAGTGAAGGGGTAGCTCTTATGTTATCTAAAGAAGCACAGAAAGCACTCATTGAATGGGAAGCTGTTGGATCCAGAATAATAACAGCTTCTTTTAAAACAGCTAAAAAGAAAATAAATGTAAAAGTCATCCAATGTTATGCACCAACTAATGACAAAGAAGAGTCGGTGAAAGAAGCATTTTATACTAGACTACAGGAAATTATGGAAAAAGTAAAAAGAAGAGACATCACAATTTTGATGGGTGACATGAATGCAAAGATAGGTACAGTCAACACTGGCTTTGAAGAAGTCATGGGAAAACAGGGACTAGGAATAATGAATGAAAATGGGGAACTATTCTCAAACTTCTGTGCTTCAAATCAACTGGCTGTAGGAGGAAGCATGTTTCCACATAAGAGAATACACAAGGCAACATGGATATCACCAGACCATAGAACAGAAAATCAGATTGATCATATGTGCATAAACAAGAAGTTTAGATCATCATTGCAGGATGTAAAGGTATATAGAGGAGCAGATGTGGCATCAGATCACCACCTTCTGATAGCCAAAGTAAAAATGAAACTCAAGAGATATGAAACAATGCAAAATTATAGACAACAATTTAATGTAGGACATCTAAGAAATCAAGAAACAAGAGACAAATTTGCGGTCACAATATCCAACAAATTCCAAGTGCTCCAACAGCTGGAAGATGCAGAGAATACAGAAGACTATTGGCAGCAAATCAAAACGGCATGGCATGAGACATGTGAAGAAATACTGGGGAAAATAGAACGACAACAAAAAGCATGGATAACAACAGAAACCATCAATAAGATAAAAGACAGGAAAAACAAGAAAGCAGATTTAAACACAAGCAAAACCAGAAGTTCCAAAGCCAAGGCTCAAGAAGTGTACACAGAAGCAAACAAAGAAGTAAAAAGAAGTATCAAAAGAGACAAGAGGAAGTATATTGAGGAGTTGGCAAGAGAGACAGAAGATGCTGCTGCCAAAGGGAATATGAGAGAACTGTATAACAGCACAAAGAAGCTAACGGGGAAATACAAGCAAACAAGTTGCTTCATAAAAGACAAGAATGGAAAACTGCTTAGCAATATACAAGAGCAAATGAAGAGGTGGACAGAATATTTTGAGGACCTTCTCAATAGACCAGCTCCACAAAACCTTCCGGACATCCAGCCAGCAGAAGAAGAGCTACAAATTAACGGTGAAAGACCAACGAAAGAAGAAATAAAGAAAGCCATAAAGCTTCTAAGAGATGGAAAAGCGTCTGGACCTGATGGCATTCCAGCAGAGGCCATCAAAGCAGATATCGACATGGCTACAGAGATGTTATATAAATTACTTGGTAAAGTCTGGGAAAAGGAAGAGATACCAGCAGAATGGAAGGAAGGATATCTGATTAAGTTGCCTAAGAATGGAAATTTACAAGAGTGCACAAATTATAGAGGAATGATGTTACTTTCAGTGCCAGGAAAAGTATTAAACAGGATTATCCTTGAAAGATTAAAAGAGTCCATAGACAAGAAACTGAGAGATGAACAAGCAGGTTTTCGACAAAACAGATCCTGTACAGACCAGATAGCCACTTTGAGAATAATAGTTGAACAAAGTCTGGGATGGAATTCACCACTATACATCGGATTTGTGGACTGCGAAAAGGCATTTGACAGTGTAGACAGAGAATCACTTTGGAAATTGATGAGGCATTATGGAGTTCCCCTGAAGATCATTAATTTAATAAAGAAAACATATGAAGACATGACATGCAGAGTTCTTCGTGAAGGACAGCTTACAGAACCGTTTGGGATAAGAACAGGAGTGCGACAGGGATGCCTCTTGTCTCCATTTCTTTTCTTACTAGCAGTAGACTGGGTTACGAGAACATCGACAACACACAACAGAAATGGAATCCAGTGGACTCTGACTAAGCAGTTGGATGATCTGGATTTTGCTGATGACTTAGCTCTTCTGTCCCATAACCGTAATCAGATGCAGGACAAATTGAAAACACTCGATGAGAGGTCACAGCAATTGGGTCTGAAAATACACAGGGAAAAGACAAAGATAATGAGAATAAATGCAGGTAATGATAACAAGGTTGGCAAGGAAGAATATTCCAGCACCTCTGATTCATGCTATACACAGCTTCTACAAGTCTTGCAGAAATTATGTGAGGACAGCAAACCATAAGTCGGAAGAGTTCAGGACCACCACTGGTGTAAGACAAGGTGATATCCTATCACCTTACCTCTTCATACTCCTTATGGACGATGTCATCAAGGCATGTAAGGAGAGAACAAGAAAGTATTCAGTGGGGTACTGGAAGATGAGACAGGTCTATATTTCGGAGCTGGCATTTGCTGATGATGTTGCCCTGATTGCTAAATCAGAGGCACATCTCCAATCCAACCTGCAAGTCTGGAAGGAAGAGCTGGAGAAGAGAGGGATGGTGTTGCTGTCATTTTCGACGGAGTCATCTGTCAAGTTATTTGCTTATGTTTGTATCATAAGTATAATTGTGTCTTTACCTGCGATGTCAGGTTGATTAGGGGTTGTCTTCCCTTGTTTATTCATTCATTGTGTTTGACCTTTAGGGTCAGAGGTTGACAGTTCGGCGTAGGCCTATGGGAAGGTTTTTTAAGCGGGAGTGAGATATACTTCCGGGAAGCCGGGGAGGTCCTGTTTTTCTGAAGGGACCAAGAGTCCATTGTTTTTCGGGGAGAATCTTCGAAGTAACTGCTATGGCAGTTTTCCCCAGTGAATCTCTGTGCGTCGGGATGACGACAGAATTCCTTGTGATGTTCTGAGGATTCATTTGCCAGGTAATACCGACCTTTATGCATTATTACGCTTTTCGGTGGCAGAACATGTAAAGGATTACCTAGGGTGAACAGCAGCTCACTGATCCGCCATTTCAGAACTTATATATTTGTGCTCGAGGTAGCCATCCAAGACTGTTAGTCTTATATTGTCCAGAAATCCAGTGACGAAGATATATTGTGGGAGCCGCAGATTGGCGGAGTTCATATCTACAATAAGTATTACTGCAGGGTTGATGATAACCTATTTAACAGAAGTACACGGCCGACGTCAGGACGAGGCCTGTGCTTTCGGCTATTATACTACAGCCTGATATGTGCAATTGGCGGGGAGTGCCAAGTTGCACCTATGTGTCATAGTAACTAAGGCATCTGACGCGTTTAGTCAGAGACGCCAAGGGCGACGCTACGAACTGTCATTATTGAAGAACTTTGCTATTGACCATGCACGTCTATTCTGATGTTTACCTTTTTGAATGCCAAATGTATACCTATCGATGTCAGGTCAGCATGACCTTGTTACACTGACTGTTCCTGTTGATATTATGTGTGTTCCCGTCAATAAATGTCTTGAAACATGCCTGCAGTGTCAAAGCATCCTTGATTACTGCATGTGAGAGTATGGGTTGCAGGATCTACATCTATACGAGCCTAAACACATTCGCGCCTTCATTCGCACCCACACTCAATTCATCATACGCTCGCACTACACATCTAACAACATGTATACTGTCTTGGGCCAGTGATCACATCAACAAGAAAAAAAAGACAGTTACATTTCTGGTGGACCAGTTACGTGGGCTCTTATGATACATTTCTTGTCGCCAATGTGGCCTAGAAACTTACATTTCTGATGGACCAGATCTGTGGGTTTAAAAAGAACAGAGCGAGCATTTGACATTATTGTTGACATTTATGGATCCAGAAATTTACATTCCTGGTTGGCTGTTACATGTATGATGTCTCCAGTTTTGTCGAGAAAGTTACAAGAAGGACAAGTACACATTACACTTCTGATCTGTGGGTCTAAGCTACACACGGGACAGCCGTAACACACAGCGCTAATTCTACACTTGCAAGTTTTGGCTACAACAGGACAGATATAGGTCATCAACGGTTGACCCAAATAAACAGTACGAGCATTTATATTATAATGCTACATAAAGCATAACAAGACATGTACTGAAGTTAACTACTAGGCATTTGCTACGTGGACCATAACTGCATAGAAGGCGGGTTCCTATTGTAAACAGTACTGCTGGTTGTTACACGTTTCATTCAACAACAGACTTTTCTAGGTCAGAGCATTCAAGCTACATTGTTGGAGGTCAAGTGTCTGTAAACAGTACGTGGAAATAGTAAACATTCAATGTGCAAGCCCTAATTTGAGAAGGTCATAGTAACTTTGGTTCGTGAATACCACTTTATGTTACAGTGGATTTGACGTTCAGTGCGCGTTTGACATTTCGTTTCTGTGTTCGCAAGGAGCAAGGAATTTATTTTAGTTTCAGCTGTGACTGAACTTGTTCTGCAACACATTGAAATTGATTGCTATATTATGTTACTTCTACTGTTTTTGTGTATTTTTCTGCGGGTTTTTCGGTTGGTGGGTCTTACGGTAAATATGCCACTTGATCGAGGCTTACTGTAAGCGTTCTGTAGGTGCAAATTTTCTTAATTTGGAAATTTGCTAGTGACAATTGGTCGCTATTGATGTTAGCTGTGATGTAATTGTACTTAACGTTGTTTTTGTAATATTTTGTCTGTTTTTCAGTTTTGATTTTCGATTTGTTTTGTTTGTATTCTGTAGGTCTCTCCTTTCTTGTGTATTTCTCTACACATTTTTGGTTAAAACAGTGTTGCCATTTGTATTGTTTTGTATTTTTGTCTTTGTATTTTTTTTTTGGTTGTACTACATTACTGTCATGCACAGTCTACATACACATACTTGGTCATGTTTTGATATTATTGATAAGGTAGACTCTTCATATAGAGTTTGTTGATAAAATATTATTATATAAGATATTTATACAAGTTCTTTGATAAAAGACTTGTTATCTACAAAGATTGAGACAAGGTGAAATACATATTCAAGTTCTTTATAAAAAAGACTTGTGCCCATAGTGAGTGGGATATAAGGGAATTTTTTTTCCACAGGTACTCAGGTGATTTTTTGGGTACATTATAAACAAGACTAAGAGTGTGAAAGAAAGTGAAGTGAGTATACAAGTCTAGCATTTCAGACTTGTCTCCCATTGAAGTGGGATAAGGTAATTTATTTAATTTTTTTTCAGGTTTCTGATCTCATTAGACAAGATGTCTACATTGGACTACTTTATTACACAAGGGAGAGCCCTTGATAAGACTGGTCAACAGTTAGAACAATGGGCTGTTGCTCAGTATGACAAAGCATTAGCTGCAGAGAGAAAAAAGCTCAGGCTGAAGAGAAAAGATTAGAAAGAGAAGCTGCGGCGGAACAAAAAAGGCTAGACAGAGAAGCTAATATTGCTGCTGAACAAAAGAAATTGCAGATGCAGGTGGAGGAAAGGAGATTTGAAGCTGAACAAAAGAGATTAGACAAAGAAGCTGAACAAAAGAGATTAGACAAAGAAGCTGAACAAAAGAGATTAGACAAAGAAGCTGAACAAAAGAGATTGGACAAGAAGCTGAACAAAAGAGATTAGACAAAGAAGCTGCTGCAGAGGAGAGGAAAGCTCAAGCTGAGGCTGAAATCAGAAAAATGGAACATGAGGAAAGAAAACAGAAGATGGAACTTGATGAAAAACTCGCAACTTTGGAGTTAGAGAAATTGAAATTGGCGAGTACGGGTGCTCAGCAAACAACTTCGAGTACGACAAGGGAGTTTGTTAGTAGGATTAAATTGCCTCATTTCAATCCTTTAAAGGATGACGTAGCAGATTATCTAGATAGATTCCAATTTTTGTGCGATACGCATAACATAAAAAAGGAAAAATATGTTGAACAACTGATGCCATTTTTTACAGGTGACACAGTGACTACTCTTATGACAATAGACGAACATGAGAGGACTAATTATGATGTTGTCAGGGCAGCATTACTAAAAAAATATCAACTAAAACAAGAAGACTATCGTCTTCGTTTTAGGACAATGTTGCCAGAAAATGGAGTAGATTTCTCTGATTTTGTTACAAAGATACGTCGTACATTTACACGATGGGTTGAGTTGTCTCAGATTGAGAAAACATATGAAGGTCTAATGGACTTATTATTGCGAGATAAGGTTTTGTCATCTGTTAATGATTCTTTTCTTGCATTCCTTCATGAGCGTAAGCCTAAAAACTTAAAAGAAATGGAGGAATACTGTTGTCAGTATGCCACAGCACATCCCCATGCTACAGTTAGCAATTCTAAAGTGAAAGAAGGGTTGCCAGCTGCTTCGGCAACACCATATGGCCCTAATTTCAAAAAAAAATTTCAGGGTGCTCAACAAAATTGGAATAGGGGAAGTAATCAAAATTACACTCAGAAGCGGAGTAATCCAACACATGATGGTTCTTCGTCTATGCAGTGGAGACAAGATGGTAGTTCTCGTAATTTTAGTGGTAATAATTTGAGACACTTTCGCAAAGGCTATCCAAATAATAACTATTCAAATTTTCGAGGTAATCATTCTCGACGTCAAGATTATGACGATGGTGAATTTAGAAACCGGGATTCAAACCGGAATGATGATTACAATAGGCAATATGATAACAATTACAGGGGAAATGATAGTCGAAATAATTACAGGGGAAATGATAGTCGAAATAATTACAGGGGAAATGATAATCGAGGTAGACCTAGGTTTAACAAGAAAAGACCTTACCAACAGGCAAACTCTGCGCAACAAGAGTTTGATGGAGCCTGTAATACAGTAAATGATAGTGGTAACTCTAGGGCTATCACTGGTTGTGCTTTCGATTTTGGGAGAGCAACTGAATGCCCCCAATGCTTAACATTGTTTGACTCATCAACTGTATCTACGCTAAGTTGTGGTCACCCTCTTCCTGCTCTACCTGCTACAGTTGCGCATGATGGGAGAGGATCTCTCATCTTAGATAAAGGTCTAATAAATGATAGGCTAGTCTCAGTACTTTTCGATTCGGGATGTACTACCGTCGGGGTTAAGGAGTCTCTGATAGATCCTTGCTGTGCCACTGGAAAAACAATCAAATGTGTTACATTTGGTGGTACTATGGAAAGCTATCCTACTGCTATTATTAGGATTGACACTCCTTTCTTCACAGGAGATGTCCATGCATGTCTTCTTCCTAATCCTATTGCGGATCTTATAATCGGTCGTATTCATGGGGTTAAGGAATGCACCCCGCAACAAATTTCTAGTTGGGAAGAAAAAAACATTCAAACGGTCAATGCAGTGGTGACAAGAGCTCAAGCTCTTAATCCCCCAACTTCATCTGATAATAGTAATGAAGTTGATAGCCAAGACGAGCACTTGGTGATTTCCCATGACTCGTTTGTTAAACGTCAAGAAGAGGATCCTTCTTTGAAGAAATACTTCCTTCTTGCAAAGAAAGGGGATCCCAATCAAAATACGAATCACAAATCGTATATTACTATGAAGAATGGTATATTGGTACGAATGGTACAACACTCGGACAAGTCTATGCATTCGCAAATTCTTGTGCCTAAGTGTATGAGAGCCTTAATTCTTCGGCATGCACACGATTCTCAGTGTGCGGGACACATGGGTTTTTCCAGAACTAAAACTAGAGTCCTTGCGTCATTCTTTTGGCCATTCGTGAATAAAGACATCCGAATTTATTGCCGATCTTGCAAAATTTGTCAAGAGGTCAAGTCTAGGGGTCCGAGACATGCTGCTCCTATTCAGGCTGCAGATATTCCGATTCGGCCGTTTCAGAAAATGGCTATAGACATCATTGGTCCGTTCAAAATTAAGTCAGCCAGAGGACACCAATTTATCCTCACTTGCGTGGACATGTGCACGCGTTGGCCAGAGGCTATTCCTCTGAAGAGCATATCAACTGTCGATATCGCTGATGCTCTTTGGCTCGTATTTTCTCGTCTGGGATTCCCCGGAGAAATACTGTCGGATCACGGCACTCAGTTAATTTCGGACGTTATGTCTCAGGTAATGGCTACGCTAGACATTAAAAGGTCTCTCAGTAGTATTTATCATCCAATGTCCAATGGATTGGTAGAACGTCTTAACAGGACACTAAAGAACTTACTTGGCAAGATAACGGAGGATCATCCTGAAGATTGGGACAGGGTTTTACCTGCAGTCCTCTTTGCCTATAGAGAGGTTCCCAACGAGCATACAGGGTTTTCTCCTTTCGAACTTGTCTTTGGCGCGCAACCGCGCGGGCCAATGTCCTTGTTACACGATTTGATAACTTCCGATAATATTGACGATGATACACAATCGTCATATGAATATGTTATAGCTCTTAGAGAAAAGATTATCGAATCGTGCAGGTTAGCAACTTCATCTTCCGAATTTGCGAAAGAAAAAGCTAGGCGATTTGCTAATAAGAAAAGACGCCTACGTCAACTTTGTCCTGGAGACAAAGCATATGTCTTACTGCCCTCAAGAGAGAATAGACTTCTCATTTCTTGGAAGGGTCCATACACTATAGTCTCGAAAATTTCTGATGTCGACTATATTGTCGATGTGGATGGAAGGCATAAAACCTTCCATATAAATATGCTAACAGAGTTTATTGAACGTCCAGACTATTTACAGCCTATTTTCCAGGCGACGGACGACTCTCCAGTTCAACATGGTCACATCTCATCCCTGTCCGTTATACAGGATGAGGAAACTATTTTTTCTGACGTGAACTTACCTCTTCCTACGATTCCACTTACTTCAACGGAATCGTGGAGAGACGTTACAGTCTCTTCCAACTTGTCTTTTGAGGAACAACGTCAAGTATCCTCTACGTTACAATCATATCAGGATGTCCTTACCGACATTCCTGGACACACAGATGTCATAGAACATGACATCATACTTACTGATCGTAATCCGATCAGAGTAAGACCATACCCAATACCTATTCATTTTCAAGCACAAGTCGAGAAAGAATTGGATGAAATGATTCAACTACAAATAATTGAACCATCCACTTCAGCTTATTCTTCGTCGATAGTTATTGTTCGAAAGAAAGACAATAACATACGTCTTTGCGTTGATTATCGCAAATTAAATCAAGTTACGAAGTTCGATGCTGAACCTATGCCGTTATTAGATGATCTACTTATTAGACTTTCTAAAGCTAAATTCTTTACTAAACTAGACTTGTCGAAAGGTTATTGGCAAGTCCCACTGACGGAACACGCCAAACCTCTCACTGCTTTTTCGACACCTAGGGGTCTGTTTCAATGGAATTTTATGCCTTTCGGGCTTATGAACGCCCCAGCGACTTTCGTGCGCATGATGCGACGAATTCTATCAGATCGTGCAGATGTCATTGCATATTTAGACGACATCTGTCTTTTCAGCGATACTTGGGAAGAACACTATGTGGGTCTAAAGGAATTGCTATCTACTCTACGTGAGCATAGTTTGACTGCTAAACCCTCTAAAGCTTTTGTTGGGTTTAGTGAAATTTCCTTCCTAGGTCATCGAGTTGGTCATGGTCTGTTGAAGACAGAGGACCAAAACATTTCAAAGATATTAAATATCTCGGTTCCGAAGACAAAAAAGCAAGTGCGTAGTCTCTTGGGATTGATACAATTCTATGGAAGATTCATTGAGAATCTGTCCTCCATTATGGCACCACTTTCAACGTTATTGAAAAAAGGTTCTCCTAATATGGTGCGTTGGTCCCAAGAATGCCAATCTTCATTGGATCAGGTTAAGAATTTGTTCTCATCTCATCCTATCTTAAGACTACCGACGATTGATAAGACTTTTGTCCTTCGTAGTGATGCCTCTTCCACTGGCATTGGAGCGGCACTAATGCAGGAATATTCAGGAACTCTGCATCCTGTAATGTATATTTCTAGGAAGCTGAATGCGGCAGAAAGGAATTACTCGGTTTTGGACCGTGAATTGTTGGCTATGGTTTGGTCCATTCTTAAGCTACAAAGGTTCCTTCTGGGCGCGCATTTCTTTATGGAAACCGACCAAAAAGCTCTTACGGCTATGCAAAGTAAGGATTTGAAGAGCTCGAGATCTACTCGTTATGCTATTGCTCTTCAGCCTTTCCATTTCACGGTGCGAGCTATCCGTGGTTCGGATAATGTGATGGCGGACATATTGTCTAGATGCCCACATGATTCCAGTTAAATCTTGTGTCCTAGTTTTTCCTGATATATTTTCAGACTTAGGTCTGTCCTTAATATCATAATATGTTGTAATACAAATGTATTTGGATGATGTTTAGATAATTTAACAAATTTCATTTTGTCCATCCATCAGTGATATGTTGCTAAAATAGCATTGACATTTGTATATTGCTATGATTATATTATTTAGTAATGTTTGATATATGATTGGTATTGCCAGCAACTTAGGTTTCTTGAATGGTATCCCTTAGTTTGTTTGGCTTAAAGGAAATATTTTCTCCTATGTTGGGAGATGATTTGTACCCTCTTCTATTGTACCTGATATTAGGTTCATTGTTTGCATGAGCACAGAAGTGATACTGGTGCTATCTTGCTCATGAACATATTAAAAAAAAAAAAATTGCATTTTTTTTTTTACAGGGGGGTGGTAGTAATGTTGCTGTCATTTTCGACGGAGTCATCTGTCAAGTTATTTGCTTATGTTTGTATCATAAGTATAATTGTGTCTTTACCTGCGATGTCAGGTTGATTAGGGGTTGTCTTCCCTTGTTTATTCATTCATTGTGTTTGACCTTTAGGGTCAGAGGTTGACAGTTCGGCGTAGGCCTATGGGAAGGTTTTTTAAGCGGGAGTGAGATATACTTCCGGGAAGCCGGGAGGTCCTGTTTTTCTGAAGGGACCAAGAGTCCATTGTTTTTCGGGGAGAATCTTCGAAGTAACTGCTATGGCAGTTTTCCCCAGTGAATCTCTGTGCGTCGGGATGACGACAGAATTCCTTGTGATGTTCTGAGGATTCATTTGCCAGGTAATACCGACCTTTATGCATTATTACGCTTTTCGGTGGCAGAACATGTAAAGGATTACCTAGGGTGAACAGCAGCTCACTGATCCGCCATTTCAGAACTTATATATTTGTGCTCGAGGTAGCCATCCAAGACTGTTAGTCTTATATTGTCCAGAAATCCAGTGACGAAGATATATTGTGGGAGCCGCAGATTGGCGGAACTTCTATCTACAATAAGTATTACTGCAGGGTTGATGATAACCTATTTAACAGAAGTACACGGCCGACGTCAGGACGAGGCCTGTGCTTTCGGCTATTATACTACAGCCTGATATGTGCAATTGGCGGGGAGTGCCAAGTTGCACCTGTGTGTCAAAGTAATTAAGGCATCTGACGCGTTTAGTCAGAGACGCCAAGGGCGACGCTACGAACTGTCATTATTGAAGAACTTTGCTATTGACCATGCACGTCTATTCTGATGTTTACCTTTTTGAATGCCAAATGTATACCTATCGATGTCAGGTCAGCATGACCTTGTTACACTGACTGTTCCTGTTGATATTATGTGTGTTCCCGTCAATAAATGTCTTGAAACATGCCTGCAGTGTCAAAGCATCCTTGATTACTGCATGTGAGAGTATGGGTTGCAGGATCTACATCTATACGAGCCTAAACACATTCGCGCCTTCATTCGCACCCACACTCAATTCATCATACGCTCGCACTACACATCTAACAACATGTATACTGTCTTGGGCCAGTGATCACATCAACAAGAAAAAAAAGACAGTTACAGATGGTCATAAGCAGCTCTAAAACAAAATCCATGGTGATATCACGAGAAGAAAGAAAACACCAGATTAAGCTGGGAGAACAGGTCCTGGAGCAGGTCGACCACTTTAAATACCTCGGAGCTATTATAGACCGAAAGGGAGGCATCAAAGAAGAGTTGGCCACTCGAAAAGCAGCAGCTGGGAGACTTTTTCAGGCCATAAATCGAGGATTCCTCAGCAATAGAGAGGTTGGTAAGAAAACGAAGATGGCTGTATACCGCTCCACATATGTCCCAGTCTTGACATACGGATGCGAGTCATGGGCAATGACTACAACCCATAAAAGCCAGATCCAAACCTCAGAAATGAGGTATCTGAGGAAGGTGGTTGAAGTAACAAGAAGAGACATGGTACGCAACCAGACGATACGTCAAGGCCTTAAATCCTACCCCCTGCAGACCCAAGTAGAACAGTCCCAATTAAGATGGTTTGGCCATGTCTGCAGAATGGGAGAAGATCGGATACCACGACAAGCATGGGAAACAAAGAGCCAAGGATCCAGACCCCGAGGACGACCCAGAGTCCGCTGGGAGGACAACATTAGACAATCTTTGAAGGATCGAGGACTAGAATGGAACCAGGCCAGGAGGAAGACAGCCGATAGGATAGTCTGGCGCTCTCTCTTCCAAACCTCTACACCTCACGGTAGAAGGGGTACGACTAAGTAAGTAAGTAAGTAATGATAACAGGGTTGAACTTGAAGAAGCACCAATACAAGATGTAGAATCGTACACATATCTTGGCAGCAATATAGACAAAGTTGGAGGGACAGACAGTGATATCAAAATAAGAATACAAAAAGCAAGAGGAACTTTCATTGCATTGGGAAATATATGGAGATCAAGAGAAATCGGATCCAACATGAAAATAAGAATCTTCAACTCAAATGTGAAGTCGGTCCTATTGTATGGCTCTGAGACATGGAGAACAACAAAGACAACTATTAAAAAGCTACAGACTTTCATAAATGGGTGCTTGGGTAGAATAGAGGGATTAAAATGGTATGACAAGGTTACCAACGTGGAACTGATGACAAGAACTAGACAAGTGCCAGTGGAACAAGAGATGAGAAGAAGACGATGGCAATGGATAGGACACACACTGAGGAAACCTGTTGATAGCATTACAAGGTAGTCCTTGTTCTGGAATCCAGAGGGCAAGAGAAGCAGAGGTAGACCAAGAAGCACATGGAGAAGAGAGCTGGAAACAGAGGTGAAAATGATAAGGAGAACGTGGAAAGAACTTGAGATGATAGCACGTGACAAGAGGACTTGGCATGTGTTTGTTGAAGGCCTATGCTCCTTTGGAAGTGGAGGGTTATGAATGAATCTAGCATGGTCATTTCCAACTCTGGCATTGAAATCTCCGAGCATGATAATTTCATCTAGGCAGTCATCCACTGTCCTTTGAAGCAGTTCGAAGAATTCCTCCTTGACCTCTGCTCTCTCATCCTCATTTGGCCCATACACTATAACCAGGTTGACTATAGTTTCTCCTTCTTTTCGTTTTACAACCATAAGGCGCTCCGAGACAAAGTTCCATCCCTTGATACTATCTTTTTGGTTTTTGGCCACAATGCAACCCCCGCCGCCTTTAGCTCTTTCAGATGTGGGTACACCACTGTAGAGCAGCGTGTTGCCATTGAGATCCATGACTCCTTGTCCTTTTTTCTTTGTTTCCGTTATAGCCAGGATTTCTAGTTTTGCTTTCCTCATCTCTTCCACCAGCTCCTCTTCTTTCCCATTTATACTTCTTGTGTTCCAAGTTCCATAAGTCGTCCGTCCCAGTTCGTCGCCTTTAGAATCAGTCCGGTTTTCTCTCTTGTAGTTCTCGTAATCAAAAGTTTAAAGCAAACAGGTGATTGGCCTGTTGTGCCTTTGCATGGTGGAGGAGCTGCCTCCTTACGCCTCCATGCAGGCCACCCTCCTCCTTTTTCAGCCGGGCTTGGGACCGGCTTAGGCGGAGTTTTATTTATTTACTATTTTATAACTTTCGTCACCTCCCTCAATTCCGCGCCCACTACAACTTCACATTCCAAGAGCAGCCGCTGCACAGATACATATGGTTATAAGCATCTCTGCTCTTCTAAACCCATTTTTGTTAGAGCTTAATACCCTGTGGTTACTTTTGGACTTTTTATTTAAATATTTGGGTAGATTGTTCCCCCATGACACATTTAAAAGATGCATGTGTTTAAAGGTAAGGTAAAGGATCCCGTTACACACCCATTGAGGTATATTGGGAATATGGTGTTAGGCCCATATTTTCTTGACCATTGGCACATTAGGGTTGATGTGGTCAGCATCACGCCAGGTGTTTATAGGTACTTTACAGTAAATATATAAACGATTAATGATAGATAGCATTTATCACATATGCATAAGTAAGAAGTTTAGGTCATCATTGCATGATGTAAAAGTATGTAGAGGAGCAGATATGGTATCAGATCACCATCTTCTGTTGATTAAAACTCAAGAAATTTACAACAGTATATAGCTTTAGACAACAGTATAATGTGGGATATCTAAGAAATCAGGAAATAAGAGAAAAATTGTCGGTCACAGTATCCGACAAATACCAAGTACTCCAACAGCTGGAAGATGAAGCAGACACGGAAGACCACTGGCAACAAGTAAAAAACATATTTAACGAGACGTGAAGAAGTACTCAAAAAAAGAGAACATCAGCACAAAGCATGGATAACAACAGACCATTAGCAAGATAGAAGATAGGAAAAACAAGAAAGCAGATTTAAACAGAAGCAAAACCAGAAGCTCCAAAGCCAAGGCTCATGAAGTGTACATAGAAGCAAACAAAGAAGTAAGAAGAAACATCAGAAGAGACAAGAGGAAGAATATTGAAGAGTTGGCAAGGGAAGCAGAGGAAGCTGCAGCCAAAGGAAATATAAGGGACCTGTACAACAACACAAAGAAGCTAACAGGGAAATATAAGCAAGCAAATGGCCTCATAAAATAAGAAATGAAAATTGCTTAGTAATATACAAGAACAAATGAAGAGATGGACAGAACATTTTGAGGAACTTCTTTATAGACCAGCTCCAACTAATCCCCCAGACATCCAGCCAGCAGAAGTTTAGATACAAATCAGCTATGAAAGACCAAGTCGAGAAGAAATAAAGAAAGCCACAAAGCTTCTGAAAGATGGAAAAGCAGGTGGTCCAGATGGCATTCCAGCAGAGGCCATGAAAACAGATATTAATACCTCTACAGAGATATTATACAAACTACTTGGCAAAGTCTGGGAGAGAGAGGAAATACCAGCAGAATGGAAGGGAGGTTATCTGGTCAAGTTGCCTAAGAAGGGAAATTTACAAGAGTGCACAAATTATAGAGGAATAATGTTACTATCAGTGCCAGAATCATCCTTGAGAGATTAAAAGAGTCCATAGACAAGCAACAGAGAGATGAACAAGCAGGTTTTCGACAAAACAGATCCTGCACAGACCAGATTGAGAATTATAGTTGAACAAAGTCTGGAATGGAATTCACTGCTATACATTGGATTTGTGGACTATGAAAAGGCATTTGACAGTGTAGACAGAGAATCACTTTGGAAATTGATGAGGCATTGTGGAGTTCCCATGAAGATCATTAACTTAATAAAGAAGACCTATGAAGACATGACGTGCAGAGTTCTTCATGATGGACAACTTACAGAACTGCGTAGGATTAGAACGGGAGTGAGACAGGGATGCCTCTTGTCTCCATTTCTTTTCTTACTAGCAATAGATTTGGTTATGAAAACGTTGACATCACACAACAGAAATGGAATCCAGTGGAATCTGACTAAACAGCTTGATGATCTGGATTTTGCAGATGACTTGGCTTTTCTGTCCCATAACCATAATCAGATGCAAGACAAAATGAAAATTCTTGATGAGAGGTCATTACAAATGGGCCTGAAAATACACAGGGAAAATAAATGCAAGGAATGATAACAAGGTTGAACTTGAAGAAACACCACTAAAAGATGTAGAATCATACACATATCTTGGCAGTAATATAGACATAGTTGGAGGGACAGACAGTGATATCAAAATAAGAATACAAAAAGCAAGAGGAGCTTTCAATGCATTGGGAAACATATGGAGAACAAGAGAAATCACGTCCAACACGAAAATAAGAATCTTCAATTCAAATGTCAAGTCAGTCCTATTGTATGGCACTGAGACTTGAAAGCAACAAAAACAACAACCAAAAAGCTACGGACTTTTATAAACCGGTGCTTGCAAAGAATAGAAGGATTAAAATGGTATGACGGAGTCACAAATGTGGAACTGATGACAAGAATCAGACAAGTGCCTGTGAAACAAGAGTTAAGAAGAAGATGCTGGTGATGGATAGGACACACATTGAGGAAACCTGTTGATAGCATTACAAGGCAGTCCTTGTTCTGGAATCCACCGGGAAAGAGAGGCAGAGGTAGACCAAAAAACGCATGGAGAACTGGATAGAGAGGTGAAAATGATGAGGAAAACATGGAAAGAGCTTGAGCAGATGGCATGGGACAGGAAGACTTGCCATGTGTTTGTTGAAGGCCTATGCTCCATGGAGAGCTAAATGGTATTGATTGAATGATAGATAGCATTAAAATTAAAATTGAGAGAACAGCAGAAAACTTTCTTTTTCTTTCCTGGTTTTTCCTTCTCTGCATTTGGCATAACACATCATGTTAATGAACCTTTAATAAAAAAAATTACTTTAGTTTGCTATGTTCCTGTGGTTATTACATTAAATTTAATTAATTTGTTTGTTTTTTCAGTCGAATGAAAAAATGGTAAATAGAATTCAGCATGTGAAGAAGCTAATAAAGAGATACAAACGAGATAAAAGGTATGTGTGCTCTCTGGTTATCAATTTGGCAGATTACTGTGCTGCGGCTTCATATAAATTAGAAAAAGTAATGAAATCTTATCAACAGGTTTTCATAAAGAAACACTTACAATAATATATAATTGTAAGTCAACAGGGACCTAAGTCGCGTCAACAGTGAGGAATGCAGTTAGCTAGACTGCTTGCGTCAGGGTCAGCGAACCAGAGCTGACCAAGACCCTACTCCACCTCCAAGTGGTGGTCCTGGAAACAGGCTGCATCACTGCAGTCTGGCTAAGTGAGTAGGGATCGAAGAGGGAAGGCTAACCCGGTCCCAAAAATGCCGTGCTGGTCGGATGTGTCGGCTGAAAGGCGCAGATATCACAGCTTCGCTGTAAACAGACACAATGCAACCAGTGTCCTTTTCAGGACGAACGAAGAAGAAGTAAGTCAACATATTATCACAACGTTTGTAACAGTTTAGTCTGTGTTATACCCCAAAAAAATATGACCTGTGTAGGTCCTGAAGGTCAGTTAGGAAGCAAAGAGAGAATATGACTATTGCTTCATCAAGCATTTCGTAAGAGGTGACATTTGAGGATGTGCATGGGGCTAGACAAGTGGGAAGACAACATCAAAAGATGGACAGGAAAGAGTCTATCAAAGTGCACCATCAAGACAAGAGACAGAAGACGTTGGAGATCCATTACAGCCAACCTTCATTGTGGAGATGGCAACTGATGATGATGATGATGTGGCTAGCAATCTCATCATGTAAAAATAAGTGCTACAGAAACCACCTGCAACAGCACATTTATGCTTTGGTGCAGGCTTCCTTAAGGGGGCCAAGGTCATTCGTTAAGGAGCAAACAGGAAAATGATGATAAAGATGATAACAAATATGAAGAACAGTGGCCAGAGAAATTGTGTTCATTAATATGACATGTATTATTATAATTTTGAAATAGCATTTTAATTTCAAAGCTGGGCAGTATTAAAATTTGAATTTGGCTGAAGTATTACAGTTTTTGACAATAACGCAGCAGCATCAACAACATTGTATAGTATTTATTTTATAATTATAAATATTGTTTATTTCTTCCAGTCAATTGAAAAGAAGGTAAATAGAATTAACGTTATAATATAGTTTTGACGACTTATTTTTGTTGTAATGTGTAAGAATTCGCTGCAAAATATGCCTCATAATCTTTCTAATTTTAGATATCTTACAACTCGTCTTGATGAACGTGGGGATAAATATAGAGATGCTGAAGTTCCTCTGATGTGGGAAGTAAGTAGTTTCCTTAGCTATTCTGACTTAACTCTTTCAGTCCCAAGCAAAAAAGTGGGGTTGGCCCAAACAAAAATGGCCACCCCAGTGTGTTTTTATTGTTGTTAATTGGAAATAATTTTTTAAAATGTTTATATGCATAAATAACTTTGTTGTATATGAAATTGAAGGTAAATGGATGTACTTTACTCTAGTTGTACAAGTATAAAAGCATTAATTGACAAATTATTAGTTATCCAAGGTAAAATGGAGGCTGAAAGAATAAGACGGTGAAAAATTAGTGCAAAAGTATTCAATAAAATTCTTCCAGAATTGTTCCCCAGGAGAATATCCAAGGGTAAAGTTTCAAAATGTCACAAACAGAAGTATTCTAACAAAGTACAATCAGTTTTTAGTCAATAAACACTCAGGAAATTGTTAATTTCACAGATTACAACAACAGGTCACACGGTTGTAAAACTGAGGAAATTATATATTCTTTCTTTGCTGAGCTGCTCCTCTTCTGAAGATGATATGTAATCCATAGAAAATCACATAAGGTCACTCACAAATATATTTACACTAGGCCTATATATAAACATTACTTACTTACTTACTTATTCGTTCCCCTTCTACCGTGAGGTGTAGAGGTTTGGAAGAGAGAGCGCCATACTATCCTATCAGCTGTCTTCCTCCTGGCCTGGTTCCATTCTAGTCCTCGGTCCTTCAAAGATTGTCTAATGTTGTCTTCCCAGTGGACTCTGGGTCGTCCTGGGGGTCTGGATCCCTGGCTCTTTGTTTCCCATGCTTGTCATGGTAGCCGATTTTCGCCCATTCTGCAGACATGGCCAAACCATCTTAGTTGGGACTGTTCTACTTGGGTCTGCAGGGGGTGGGATTTTAGGCCTTGACATATCGTCTGGTTGCGGACCATGTCTCTTCTTGTTACTTCAACCACCTTACTTTATCAAGCCATATTATATGAACTTATTACAGTCTGATTACATGCTCCTGTATCCATAACTTCATTATTGACATCAGACCTTCCATTATCACTTGATATCGGGCTCCTGTTGAAAATCTGAGGAGTCTTCGCTATCCTGTGAATAAATACTGCAATCTGAATTATTATCACTATCTAGAACTTCTTCAAATAACTTTCTAGCTTGCTCTGAAGTTAATTCAGAGGTCTACCAGAAGCAGTGGGCGTGGCCATTTGATCTTATAAAATATGCGCTTAAAAAATCTTAAATTAATATAAAACCACAAAAACACTTTCTCTCTTAAACACGAGATATTTACTAGAAAGGTCTTCCTGTCGGAAATGATGTTTTGGGTTGTTAAAATTGGAAAACAGCTCTAGAAAGGAGCAAAAGATACGAAATATGATATAACGTTGATCGGGTCAAACAAGTTGAACCGGAAGACCGATATAGCTTTGGTCGGGACTTAAAGAGTTAAAAATGACACAGATGAGCTAAAATGTCAGTGAAGCAATCAGGCTTCTTACTGACAGCATAGATGGTCGTCAATCTGTGTAGTTCCCGCCATCGCTGAGGAGGCAAAGACAGAATAAGACCACTCCCTCAGGGATGCAGTACAAGGTGACTAATATAAGGTTGTACATTGGGCAGGCAACATCATCATGTTAAACAGATTACTGCAGAAACCACCGCTGCAGGAGTTTGTGATTTGGTGTAGACTTCTTCATGAGGGCCATATTCAGTGGTGGCTGCCATACTCCTTAATGAGCGAAAAAGGAAATGATGATGGATGGCCATACAAAAAGTGCTTGAGGAAAAAAAAATGAGAAGACAGTAGTGAGGATGAGAGAACACATACTTAGTTCAATAACTGGGAACAAATAAACTATCAAAAGAACATGTCACCTTGTTAAAAATATCACCAGTTATGAGTTGTTGATATCTGTAAAATCCTGTTTATTATTACGATAAATTACTTCACTTGTAACTTAAAGCAGATGCAGCTTAATGAAGATGGATATAGGTGTCTGTATCTACTCTGTATCCAGAAGATCACTCGCTTGTGTTATAAATTATTTGACCTGTAAAGAAATTATTCTGTTCTTCTAGGAAGATCAGTTTTATGGCAACGTAAGAACATCTGGACTTCACAGAGGCTGTGGCTCAGATTCTGATACAGAAACACGAGGCCGATTTGAGCACAAATCAGCCCTGTCCTCAATCCAGCCCTTGTTACAGGCACACGGTCTTGGGAACCTGGATGCAGGAGCTAAGTTACGAAAGGTAACAAAATGTATTTGTTCTTCTTAGTTAAAGCGGTTTGTAAGGTGTATGTGTAAGCGCACCCACATGTTTGAGAATGTTCTTGAAAATTGGATAGGAGTAGAGTCTGAAATTTTCATAAATAGATGCTTGTGTAGAATAGAAGGATTGAAGTGGTATGACTTGACCACCAATGTGGAACTGATGACAAGAAGTAGACAAGCGCCAGTGGAACAAGAGATCAGAAGAAAACGTTGGAAATATGGATAGGACACACATTGACAAAACCTGCTGATAGCATTACTAGTCTGTTCTTGTTCTGGAATCTCCAGGATAGGAGAGACAGAGGAAGACGAAAGAACACATGGAGAAGAGAACTGGAGACAGACGTGAAGGGGATGAAGGAGACATGGAAGGACCTTGAGCAGATGGCACGGGACAGGAAGACATGGCGTAAGTTTGTTGAAGGCCTATGCTCCTTGGGGAGATGAAAGGTTAAAGAAGAACTGAAATGAAAACCTTGAGACAGAACCAAACAAGTGTCAACCAAATGGCTGATAAGAGAGTGACAGTGAAAATGAAGGCTCCCAACAGTTCAGTGACAAAACATAGGCACCAAACCTGCATGATTTCTTCTTCTTCTTCGATCCTTAGCCGCCAACCATCAAAGCAGTCAGTGGCCATCACGCCTAATGGCGTCTTGTAGGGCAACAACAAATTGATTCCACTTTGCTCGGTCGGTGGCCGTCCTTTGTACAGTGCCCCAACTCTAGTTCATTCTTTGCATCTCAGCCTCCACAGTCCTCCGCCAGGTTGTTTTTGGTCGGCCTCTCTTTCGTTTTCCTTCAGGGGTCCAAAGCATAGCTGTTCTTGTGATGGCATCGGGGTTTCTTCTGAGGACATGGCCAACCCAGCTCCAGCGTCTGCCGCATGATTTCTTGGCACGACACATTGGCTTAAATTATTATGTATGTAAAATGATATCACCATTGTGGAACTGATGACAAAAGCTTCTTAGTCGTATGCTGCTTACTCAAGGTCTTTCCATGTCTTCTTTATCCCTTTCATTTCTGTTTTCAGTTCTATTCTTGTTGTTTTTTTCTCTACCTCTATAACTTTGGGAATTTTAAAACAAGGACTGCCTTGTAATGTTATCAGCAAGTTTTGACTCTTGTTATCACTTCTACATATGTGACTTTATCATACCATTTCTATCCTTATATTCCATGCTTCTTTGATCTTCTTTGATCCTTAGCCGCCGACCGTCAAAGCAGTCAGTGGCCATCACGCCTAGTGGCGTCTTGTAGGGCAACAACAAATTGATTCCACTTTGCTCGGTCGGTGGCCATCCTTCGTACAGTGCCCCAGCTCTGGTTCATTCTTTGCATCTCAGCCTCCACAGTCCTCCGCCAGGTTGTTTTTGGTCGGCCTCTCTTTCGTTTTCCTTCAGGGGTCCAAAGCATAGCTGTTCTTGTGATGGCATCGGGGTCTCTTCTGAGGACATGACCAACCCAGTTCCAGCGTCTGCCAGCTATGATGGTGTGCATGTCCTCTTGCTTGCTACGAGTAAGCAGATCTTGGTTAGTGATGGTATTCGGCTGAAAGATTTGGTGAATTTTTCTTAGGCATGTTGTGTGAAAAGAGGACAACGACATTTCCTTTTCTGTAACTCTCCAGCATTCCGCACCATAGAGAAGCACAGAAAGCACACAGCTCTGATATAATCTTAATTTTGTGCTTGTGCTGTATTGGGAGGACTTCCAGATGTTGTTTAGGCTAAAGAAGGCTGTTCTTGCCTTATTCATTCTGATGTTGATGTCTTTGCCTGCCCCGCCGTCTGGTGTTACTATGCTTCCTAGGTATGTGAAGGTATCTGTCTGTACCAATTGCTTATTCCTTACTGATATGGGCTCAGGGTTGCTCACATTGAGCGTCATGACCTCAGACTTCTTTAAATTGATGTTCAAGCCCACCTGCTGGCTAAACTTATTAAGTCTATCCGTTTTTTCCTGGATGTGTTAATGTGAATGTGCTAGCAGTGCAATGTCATCTGCATATTCCAGATCTTCCAATGTAGAAAATGTTGTCCATCTTATTCCTCTTGGACTGCCCTCTGTTGTCTGGCGCATCACGCAGTCTATGACTGTTAAAAATAGAGTGGTTGATAAGGGGCATCCCTGTCGTACTCCTGTCTTCACCTCAAAGGTTAGGTTGCTCTGCCCAACACTGCACGTAAAGTTTGCATAGAGGCTTTTTATGATTGACACTATGCAGCTTGGAATTCCATAAGCCCTCAGTATTTTCCATAAACTGTCCCTATGTATGCTGTCAAAAGCCTTTTCAAAATCAACGAAATTAATGTAAAGCTGTCTTTGCCATTCTGAGCACTGCTCTATAATGTTCCTGAGAGTGAATATATGATCTACACATCTCCTGTTCTTTCTAAATCCTGCTTGTTCTTTCCTCAGTTTGTGATCTACTGCCTTTGAAATTCTCTGTATAATTATCCTGCCTAGTATTTTGCTGGGAACTGAGAAAAGAGTGATTCCTCTCCAATTATTGCAGTCTGCAAGATCTCCCTTCTTGGGCAATTTGACAATTATTCCTTTGTTCCACTCTGATGGTGCTGTCCCCGTTTTCCAGACTTGTGCAAATAGTGGTTCTAATAGTTCTGCTGCTAGCTCAGGGTCTGTCTTAAATAGCTCTGCATTTAAGTTATCATGGCCCGGAGCTTTGCCGTTCTTTAACCCTTTGATTGCTGTGATGATTTCTTCTTTTCGTGGAATGTCTGTATTCACATCTAGATCGTTTTCAGCCTCAGGAACATTCAATTGTGTCTCTGGTGGTTCCTTGTTCAGAGTTTCTCTGAAGTGCTCTGCCCATCTTGTTTCTTGTTTCTTGTCCCTCTGCTGTCGTGATGAGATTACGTTGCTTATCTCTTACTAATGTAATATTGTTTGCACCTCGTTTTCCGCTGATGAATTTAGTTATTTTGTATACTGTGCTTTGTTCATTTCTCAGTGCTGCCTCCTCTGCCTGTCTTGCAAGATCGTCTAGGAAATTCCTTTTGTTGGCTCGGGTTTGGCGTTTAACTTCCTTGTCCAGCTGACTGTACTGTTCGCTATATAGTTGCTTTAACCTGGGGGACTGTAGTGAAATTGACAGAGATACAACGGTAAAATACCTCCAAAGATAACATGTAAGGATAAAAACATAATGCGTAGGCTGCTGATAGTACATGATCGCCCAGACCGCGGGTCATCACCCTCCATAAAAATTGACTTGCTAGACAGGAGGGGAACGGCGGATAAAAAGGAAAAAATATGACTGGAAAGATTGCGTGAGACTAGAAAGGCTAAGGAGACGCAATTGGGGGGGAAACGGAGAAAAGTCACGTTTCCCAAGTTGACATAAAGTAACATTCCATGCATTTCTTTCATAATTTTTAAATCCTTTTTTTAAAAAAGTTCTGGTCAACATAAAACTTGATCCAGAAGAAATAAATGTAATATAATTCTATCAAAAATTTTACACTCTTGAGTTAGTTCAGTGTATTATAATATTTGTTAAATATTATTAGTCTGCTTAAATATCTGTGGGTGTATCTATAACTATCACACCACATTACATATCATTACCCTAGACATTTTACATAGCTACATTCATTAAGAAAAAAAAATTGAGTGTGAGGTCGTAGTGGTAGCAAGAAAGGCCTTCTGACAATTCACAACTACATTTTATCTCAGGAGCCTTCACAGCTGGCCTCATACATTACATTTAGTAATATCACCATCATACAATACCATCAAACCCACTACATACATTGGGGTCTTGTCCAGGGATAATTAGCCCAACAGTAATATTAGGATCTCCTGGTTGGAGAAATAAAATTAGGGAAAAAAAAATTGTGAAATCCCTTTAAAATTAAAAGTGTCCCTGCAGATAAAAGTTGGTGAATCTTCACAGCCAGTGATAATTAATTAGTTAACTGGTTAGTTAGAATTAGTTAGACTATAGTCATAAGAAGTACTTAGTGTATTTACTGGTTAGAGATTTAGCTTGTATATTATTATATTGTCTGAAAAGTATGGCGGAGCTAGCAAAATTCCGATCAGCTGCTGTGCTGACCGCAAAGGAGATGGGAATGGATGGTCAGATTTTAATTCAATATGTAACGGCTGAATGTGATAAATATATTGAAAGGGAAGATAGAAAGGTAGCTGAAGAGAAGAGGTTACAAATTGAGGCTGATAGAGAAATTAAGAGGCTGCAGATTGAGGCAGAAGAAAAACGACAGCAAAGGGAGGCAGAAGAAAAATGACAGCAAAGGGAGGCAGAAGAAAAAAGGTTGACTGCCGAAAGGGAGGCAGAAGAAAAAAGGTTGACTGCCGAAAGGGAGGCAGAAGATAGAAGGTTGCAAAGGGAGCACGAATTACGACTAAGGGAGCTGGAATTACAAGGCCCGGCTCCTGAAAATGGTGCCAGCCCTTTTGCCTCAGATGCTACGCCCAGTCTGGGAGCCTCAAACTCAGCTATGGGGTTTCATTTAGACCATTTTGTTGAAAAAGACGATGACATAGAGGGGTACCTAGGACGTTTTGAGTTATTAGCTACTACATATGGGTTAGAGAGAGAGAGGTGGAGTTTAAAGCTATCACAGGGATTGAGAGGTACTTCTTATGAAGTATTTGCCAAAATGAACAGGGAAGACCAAGACAATTATGACATGTTAAAGCAGGCTTTGTTATTAAGGTACGAGAAGAATGGTGAATTTTATCGTAAGAAATTTAGAAATGCCAAACTGTTGTCTGGGGAGACATACCACCAATTCTCTGCTAGACTAGAAACCTATTTGGAGAAATGGACGGCTCTGGGGAAGACCCAAGATCTTAAAGAAATGATCATGATTGAGCAATTGAGAGAGTCCATGGCTCCAGACATGAGAAAATTTCTCATGGAACAAGGTGCAGAGAAGTTGGGGGAAATTTTAAATGTTGCTGAGAGGTATCAGGCAGCTCAGGCAGAGGTAAGTGGTGCTAAAAAGAAGCACATAGACAATTTTAAAGCTCCACAGCAATTTAATAAATTTGATAATAGAGAGCAGGGAAATAAAGGTAGGACAAACTTTGAGCGGCCAAGAAATGACTATCGCGACAGAAACTCACAGTTCAATGACCAAAAGTTCAATGAAAGAAAACCGTTGAACCAAGGAAAAAGATGGTGTAAATGGTGCAAGAAGGATAACCATAACACCGAATTTTGTAGAAGGAAACCTTCAAACATTGCTGCAATGAAGTCGGGGACGCGAAGATTAAAGGTTAATCCTAATGGACAACAGGAACCTTATCACCCCCCAGTTTGTGAGGATGTTATTTGTAATGGGGTCACCATAAGGTGCCTTTATGATACAGGTTTGGATTATGATTCAGTTGTGAAGTCTAGCCTAGTGGACCCAAGTCAGTATACCACAGAAACAGTGGAAATACAAGGGGCGACTAAGGACATACCACTCATGACACTTCCCATCGCAAGGATAACGGTGAAAACTCGCTATGTGGAGGGAGAAATCAGAGCAGCAGTGATAGATGAACCAATCTACCCTCTGATATTGGGGTGTAGATACGTCTTCTTGGGGAATCCCGAGAAACCTGTGATCATGGCGACAGTGCAGACCAGGTCACAGAAGAAGGAGGAAGAAGGTGAACCTATAAATGCTCATCCAGAGGAGATGAGGAAGGCGCAGGCTGAGGATAGGACACTCAAGCCCTGTTTTAAAAAATTGCCCAAATGCCACACACCTCCGAGCAAGGGGGAATATTTCATGAAGAACAAACTCTTATACAGGAAGGCCGGAACTGGAACAAATGGTCACAACCAGCTGGTTCTTCCCACTTCATATAGAGATAAAGTGATGGAACTCGGGCATGCGATTCCCTTCAGTGGTCACATGGGGATCAGCGCCACAGGACAGCGTATAGCTTGTCATTACTTCTGGCCAGGGATAACGGAGGATATAAAAAGATATGTCAAATCCTGCCCAGAATGTCAAAGGGTAGCTCCAAAGCACTGGACTGCTCCTGCAACTCTAGGGGAAATGCCCATAGTGGGAACACCTTTTGAGAGGGTTGCAGTGGATATTGTAGGACCTCTCACTCGGACCAAGAGGAGGAACAGTTACATCCTTACTCTGGTGGACACTTGTTCTATGTGGGGAGAGGCGGTAGCCCTGCCATCAATTGATTCAAAACATGTAGCAGAGGCACTACTTACAATATTTACCCGATTAGGATTCCCGCATCAAATCTTGACGGATAATGGTTCTCAGTTCAAGGGGAAACTAACGGAAGAAGTTTTTAAGCTATTTCAAGCCAGACACTTTCATTGTAGTCCGTACCATCCACAAGGGAACGGCCAGGTAGAGAGGTTCAACGGGACTCTCATTTCTATCCTGAGAAAGCTGGCACACGAAAAACCGGATCTGTGGGATCAATTCCTGCCCGCCGCATTGTTTGCGTACCGGGAGGTACCACATAGTTCAACCGGGATGGCTCCCGCAACTCTGCTATTTGGGAGGCCAATAAAAGGTCCATTAGAAGCTCTATTAAGGACCTGGACAGATGAGAAGGCGGAAGAGACTGTTACCTCATCGTATCAATACGTGAACGAACTGACCACTCGTTTGAAAGCTGGATGGAAACTGGCAAATGATAATTTGAAGCAAGCCAGGAAGAAACATGCAGCATATTTTAATAGGAAGGCAAAGGACAGGGAACTGGCAGTCGGAGAGAAGGTGCTGCTTCTACTACCCGGAAGCCAGAATAAATTACAAATTGGTTGGCAAGGTCCATATACGGTTCTAGAGAAGGTGTCTAGAACAAACTATAAAATTGACAAAAAGGGGAAGGAGAAAGTTTATCATGTAAACCTGTTAAAGAAGTATCTGGACAGACCACTCCAGGAAAGCACCCCCTTATTGACCTTGGCTATTGCAACCCAGATGCAAAAAGAACCACTCACCTCACATGAATACCCATTACATCCTTGTGAAACAGCAGCACAGGTAAAAGTCAGTAAGCACCTGACTAAAAACCAGAGGGAGAGAGTTCAACAGGTTCTGGAGGAACATACAGATGTATTAACAGATAAACCAGGCCATACAAATTTGCTACAGTATGACATGAAACTGGTAGACTCAAACCCAATCTGTATGAGAGCCTATTCTATTCCGTTCGCGAAGGAGAAGGCATTGAAGGAAGAAATAGAGTATTTGTTGAAGGAGGGGATTATTTCGCACAGTGAATCATCTTTTAGTTCTAGTGTCGTTTTGTTGAGAAAACCGTCTGGGGAACACAGACTGTGCATAGATTACAGGAAACTGAATGCTGTCACAGAAGGACAAGTGGATCCATTACCAGACACAAAACAGTTATTTGCCAGACTGAACAAGGCAAAATACTTTTCAAAGGTGGATCTTAGTAAAGGCTATTACCAGATCCCAGTGAAGCCTGAAGTGAGACCTTATTTGGCTTTTAGCACTTCGGATGGACATTATGAATTCAATATGCTACCATTCGGACTGAAAAATGCTCCGAGTGTGTTTTCAAGGATGATGCGCAAATTGTTGGATCCCCTGAATAACCCATGTATCACGAATTTCATGGATGATATTCTCGTCGCCACAGAGACATTTGAAGAACACATTGAAGCTCTGGAGATGTTGTTTGATAGACTTCGGGAGGCGAACTTAACTGCTAGGCCAACAAAATGTTGTATTGGATGCAAAGAGTTGGAATTCTTGGGACACACTGTATATCAGGGTAATATGACCCCTGATCCTAAGAACTTGGAAAAACTGCAGAGAGCACCTAGGCCGCAAACAAAAAAGGACGTGCGATCATTTGTGTCGTTATGCGGATTTTATCAGAAATACATCAAGAATTTTAACGCTATTTGTGCTCCTCTGACTGATCTGACTCGCAAGGGACTTCCAGATAAAATTATTTGGACTGCACAATGTGAACTAGCGTTCCAAGAGTTAAAGGAAAAACTCACTAGCAAGCCTATTCTCAAACTGCCTGATTTGACACAGGACTTTGTCTTAAGAACCGATGCAAGTAATGTAGGACTAGGAGGGGCTTTGTTGCAAAGATCATCTTCACCTGATGGGGAACTGAAACCAGTCGCTTATGCAAGCCGTAAATTGAATAAGGCGGAACAAGGATACTCCACAAGCGAAAAAGAATGTTTAGCGTTAATCTGGGCAATAAAGAAGTTTCAAATCTATCTGTATGGTAGGACTTTTGTGGTGGAGACGGACCATCAGCCTCTCGTATTCTTATCTCAGGCTAAGCATGAAAACGCAAGATTGCTGAGGTGGTCTTTATTGCTTCAACCTTATCAGTTCAGTATCCAATATATCCCAGGCAAATTGAATGTCGGTGCAGATTTCCTCAGTCGGCACCCCTGTGATCAAAATTAGAGTAGTGGCAGACGTGAGGAGTAATTTTACCTATGTGTATCGCTGGTTTTGGAACTTGCCATAGGCATGTTTTCAAGTGGGGAGATGTGTAGTGAAATTGACAGAGATACAACGGTAAAATACCTCCAAAGATAACATGTAAGGATAAAAACATAATGCGTAGGCTGCTGATAGTACATGATCGCCCAGACCGCGGGTCATCACCCTCCATAAAAATTGACTTGCTAGACAGGAGGGGAACGGCGGATAAAAAGGAAAAAATATGACTGGAAAGATTGCGTGAGACTAGAAAGGCTAAGGAGACGCAATTGGGGGGGAAACGGAGAAAAGTCACGTTTCCCAAGTTGACATAAAGTAAGGAACTCGACAGAAGGGACCTTGGATATGTTACGCCACAGTCATTTATTGGTCGCTTTTGCGATACCAAGCCTTTGATTTGAATTCAGCGGCAGAACGCAGATGTTTGGAATATTACAAAAATTAAAAAGTAACTTTTTCGTAATATTAATGTTAGGAATATAAAAATTAGCTGGCCGGATGGCCCATTCTGAGCAGTGAACTAATATGTTCTTAATTTTACAGACGGATAGATAATATTGAAGATAATGACAAAAGACAGTGTTGTTCACATCAGCGACAGACTGTATGGAATAAAAAGTGTCGCTATTTGCACAAAAAAACACGACCTTGAGACGCAGGTGTTCAAATCTACTTAGTAGGGAAGCGAAGGGACATTGGTGGGAGCTGTGTCTAAATATAACTTTTAACGACAAAATTTTGGAGGGGAGAGAAAGGTTGGTTCAAAAATCAAGTACGTTTTTGAAAAAAAACAAGTAGAGACGGACAGACTAACAGATAAACATCCATACTTGACTGAAGCATGACTGAAATGACTTTAGGGTAGGAAATTTGAATTTGAAATAAACCTAGGCAGTGATTGGCCACAGACAATCATTTTATCGGCGCTCAGACGCGCAAGTGGGGCCATTCCTCAATAGTTGTTCGATGATAGACACAGTATTTTAAAGTGTGGTGATTTCCAAATGAAAGAAAGTGAAATAAGTTCAGGGACGCCATACTATAGCCAGCAGCTCAGCTGAGTTTTGCTAGCATTTCTGTGTTCTTTATTCATAATCTGAGCTGTGAGTTTCAGTTGTCAACAAGGCGGTGTCCATTCAGTTGGTGATTTTACTCGAGTGTATCTGTGCAGTACGTTGTGACAGAGACCACTATTATTGCCCGCCAGCACGGAGAAGTGGGACCACCAGATTTCAGCACCAGAGCTACATATGCAAGTTGAGTGAGCCTCTGGTCTGCTGGAAGTTCACCAACGCCTTTTAGTTACTAATACCCCATAAAATTCCTGTAATTTACTGGACACTGTGTAGTCAATATAGACAGGTGTGATGAGGCCACCCCAACAGCACAAGCATTAACTATCCTCCCAAGTAGATGACTACTAGAACATTTTAATAAAACTAACTAGTCTAGTACTTATATATGTACACTCTTGCATTTATTATGTAACATTCCATGCATTTCTTTCATAATTTTTAAATCCTTTTTTTAAAAAAGTTCTGGTCAACATAAAACTTGATCCAGAACAAATAAATGTAATATAATTCTATCAAAAATTTTACACTCTTGAGTTAGTTCAGTGTATTATAATATTTGTTAAATATTATTAGTCTGCTTAAATATCTGTGGGTGTATCTATAACTATCACACCACATTACATATCATTACCCTAGACATTTTACATAGCTACATTCATTAAGAAAAAAAATTGAGTGTGAGGTCGTAGTGGTAGCAAGAAAGGCCTTCTGACAATTCACAACTACATTTTATCTCAGGAGCCTTCACAGCTGGCCTCATACATTACATTTAGTAATATCACCATCATACAATACCATCAAACCCACTACAGGGACTTCGCTTCTGTTTTCTTTCTTTTCATTTCCTTTCTCATCATTATGGTGTTTAAAGTTTCTGGTGTTATCCAGTCTTGCTTCTTCCTTTCCTGGAATCCCAAGCATGATTTGCTGCTTTCTTTGTATATTGTTGAAATGGTGTTGAAATTCTGGTCTATATATTCCATGCAAACATCCATTAATGAAAGTTTGTAATTTCATGATTATTTTTTGTTGTGTTTGTTCTTCATGTTTCATAACCATACAGTAGGACTGACTTGACATTTGAGTTGATTTCCTTGAATTTACTACGCTAAATATCCTAATTATAACCCATCAAGAGTTGAACGGCATACTTTGTCTTTAAAAAAAAATAATTTGAGTTGAAGATTCTTATTTCTGTTTTGGACTCGATTTCTTTAGATTTCCAAATATTTCCCGTTGCAGTGGAAGCTTCTCTTGCCTTTTGAATCCTTATCTTGGTTTCATTGTCTGTCCCTCCAACTCTGTCTATATTACATATATCTTGAGTACATGATTACACATCTTGTAAGGATGTTTCTTCAAGTGCAATCTTGTTATCATTGTCTAGTACAGAGGTTTTCAAACTTTTTTGGTCCGCGGCTCCCTTGACCTGTGCATAAATCACCGCGGCTCCTCTCTATACTATATTTATTGATGGACCTTGGCTCATAATATCGAGCCCAACACTTCCCAAGCCACCGCGACGCCCTTAGCCGAGGGCCGCGACGCCCCTGGGAGCCGCGATGCACAGTTTGAAAACCTCTGGTCTAGTATTTAAATAATGCTAAATTGTATTGTTTTTTTGTTACTTTTTTTTTCTTTTTTCTGTGGCTCTCACAATACTGTATTAGATAAAGACAGAAAAGGAGAAAGACCCTAATGCTCCTAAGAAGCCAGCAAATGCCTTCCTCATGTTCTGCACAACTCAGCGTACAGTAGTACAAGAAGAGTACTTCAAGGTAGTTTTTTTTTTCTTTTATTTCTTTTTGTTTTTAAAGGAACATTGTAGATCAGAGTGCATGAGCGGATGTATATCACATAAAAGATCCTGCCCCTCTGATAAACAGCAGCAGCTGTAAATTTTTCTTTACTCTTAGTACACCCAGGTCCTTTGTTTCATCAGTACCTTACTGCTCCCTGACAAGCATATGCTTTCAGCGAATTCATGCCATCCTGACCTGTGCCATCCTGTCCTGTGCCATCCTGACCTGTGCCATCCTGACCTGTGACGTCCTGACCTGTGCCATCCACTCAAGATCTTTCCATATCTTCTTTATACCTTTCATTTCTGTCTCCAGTTTTCTTCTCCATGTGTTTTTCCATCTCCTTCTACCTTTCCTACCCTGGGGATTGGGGATTCCAGAACAAGGACTGGCCTGTAATGCTATCACTAGGTTTCCTTATTGTGTGTCCTGTCAGAATCTTCTTTTTCCTATTCCACTGGCACCTGTCCATATTTGCTGAATTAAAAAAAAAAAATTTTGGCTAAAATTTTCTACAAAATGGGGTAACGGGCCCCATTTCCAACCCCCCCCCCCCCTTTAAGGCATGCCTGGCAGGTTAAAGTTTTACTGTTCTTTGCTCCCCTTTCAGGCCCCATACCACACTGGCAATTCCTTTTCTTACTTACTTACTTACTTAGTCGTTCCCCTTCTACCGTGAGGTGTAGAGGTTTGGAAGAGAGAGCGCCAGACCATTCTATCAGCTGTCTTCTTCCTGGCCTGGTTCCATTCTAGTCCTCGGTCCTTCAAAGATTGTCTAATGTTGTCCTCCCAGCGAACTCTGGGTCGTCCTGGAGGTCTGGATCCCTGGCTCTTTGTTTCCCATGCTTGTCGTGGTAGCCGATCTTCTCCCATTCTGCAGACATGGCCAAACCATCTTAGTTGGGACTGTTCTATTTGGGTCTGCAGCGGATGGGATTTCAGGCCTTGACGTATCGTCTGGTTGCGGACCATGTCTCTTCTTGTTACTTCAACCACTTTCCTCAGATACCTCATTTCTGAGGTTTGGATCTGGCTTTTGTGGGTTGTAGTCATTGGCAATTCCTTTTCAGCAATATTAAACCACAGAGAGTTATGCATTTTGTAGAAGTTTGTTTTTGTCTTTTTTCAAAACAAAATTGAAATATTCTGTTTTTTTTCCTGTCTTCGTGATATCTATAGGAACCATTGTGAACAAAATTAACATGTAATATCATTTATTATGGAGGTCAGAGTGGCAAATAGGTATGGCGTCCGCTTCGAATTCTAGAGGTACAGGGTTTGATTCCCAGTAGAAGGAATATAATGGAAATACTTTTCAGAATCAGTGGTCTTAATGATGTCATACTCCCCTCCTGGTCTCCTGGGTAGTGAGATTGGATGCGTAGCCTTCTTGGATACGGGGGAAAAAATAGGAGGTCCCGTTTACAAGTTGCGCACTATAAAAATCAACGGCAGTTGGAAATCATAAAGAGTACGCCTTACGGTCGCTGCCCTGGCAAAAATTTAAAATTAGAAACCTACCCACCACATAAAATATTTATAGAATGTGTGATTCCTATATATACACAAACACATTGGGATTCTCTCCGGTGCAGCTGAGTTCATACACTGTGCTGAGATCCTCCTTGTGGAATCTAATGGAGGAGATCGGGGCACTGATGGAGTTGTCTCGGTGCTATGAAGATAGTCCTTATAACCAAACCAAACTAAAAATTTAATAATGTGTCTGTAAAAAACAAATTTTTAACCGTCTCCCCTTTTATTTTTCAAATCTTAGGAGCACAAAGAAGAGATTGCCCACCATGAACTTACAAAGACATTAGCCCAGCAATGGAATGCCTTAGTTCCTGAGGAGAAAAGGGTAAGATGAATATAATGTTTGCATGTTTTATTATTCATTACAGCAAGAGTATGACTTGAACCAGATCTCTTTTACATAGAATATAGGATATCAAGGATTTACATCTTTGTCCTGTGTTAGAATACTTACTTACTTAGTCGTTCCCCTTCTACCGTGAGGTGTAGAGGTTTGGAAGAGAGAGCGCCAGACCATTCTATCAGCTGTCTTCTTCCTGGCCTGGTTCCATTCTAGTCCTCGGTCCTTCAAAGATTGCGTGTTAGAATAAATATTTTTAAATAGTTTCCTGACACCCTTCATTTTCTGTTTACTTTATACAAATTTTTCATGGTCTTCCTGGATTGAATCTCCAAGTTGCCTATTACTATTCTGTCTTTTCTATTATCTAATGTCTTTATTACAAATGCTACAATTTACCTAATTTCATTACTTGTTTACATATCTGTTTTCACCCATCACATTTATTGCCAAAAAGCTTTCAACTTTATTTTGTGTGCTAAGCTTCACATTAATACAATGCCATTAAAGTCCAATTTTTTTTGGTTTTCTATTTTCCTTGCTTTAATATTGCTTTTCACCTGTGTTGTTATATTTCATATATATATTACGGGTTTGTAGTGTCTATAGTATTTTTCTTTAACTTGTCTATATTTCTTGTCCTTGTTGCCTATTTGTAACTGTGACTGACGAAGGGTGGAACCCGAAACGTCCAGTGTTTATTGTGTACAGTTGATTTGTAAAGGTGATTCAATACCATTTTATTTGTTAATATATTCACAGTACAGCAAGACATCACATTTTATGTTGCATATCTGAAATTTAGTCCTGAAATCGTGTGAATTTCAAATTGATCTCAAGTAGAGATGGCTACATTACGTTAAATGGGCAATCGTTAGAAGAAGTTAGCACCTTTAAATATCTCGGGTCCACTATATGTAGTGATGGAAGATCAAGTAAAGAAATCAAGACAAGACTTGAGATGGCCTCAGCTGCCATGACAAGGTTGAATATGATCTGGAAAAGTAACATCAGTTTTCCTGTGAACATTAAATTATACAAATCACTTGTATTATCTATTCTCTTGTATGGGTGTGAGGGCTGGACACTCACTGCAGATACGGAGCGAAGGATTCAGGCTTTCGAGCATAAATGTTATAGAAGAATTCTGCGCATTTGCTATAAAGAGCACAAAACAAATGTCTATGTTAGAGAGAAGATAAACACCTATGCAGGCCACCAAGAACCACTTTTGTCAATAGTGAAACGTCGAAAGCTTGCCTGGTTTGGGCATGTAACTCGTCATGACTCTCTTTCGAAAACGATCCTTCAGGGAACAGTCGAAGGTAAACGGAGAAGAGGAAGGCAGAGAAAATCCTGGGCTGATAACATCAAAGAATGGGCAGGACACGGTTTTTCCACACTTGTACGCATTGCTGAGGATAGAGAGCAGTGGAGGACCCTGTCTGCTGATGCTTCCACCATGGCACCCCTACGACCCATGACGGGTTACGGGATGAGATGAGATGATGAGAGATGGCTACTGTGTTTATGTTTCGAAACAATGCTTCGATACAGTATCGTACCCGAACGATTCGATACAGAGCCTTCTTGCCGTGTCGATACAGTCGGTTCCTGTTTGCCTCGCTGTTTTGCAGAGTAGAGATGGCTACAGTGTGTATGTGTCAAACAATGCTTCGAAACAGCACTGACAGATTCGATACATGGACACAGTTTCAGTTCGTGTCTGCCTCGAATAAACCGTTCGGAACATTAGTATGGAATATCAAACATGTCATATTTTTCAGGGATGTGTTATGATGACTTGATTTTACAAGTGATATTATTTTTGCTGAGAAGTTATAGACACTGGAAATTGTGTCAGTGCTGCAGTTGTCAATGTTTTAGGCGCTGTGTTAAAGTTGAAAGTGTCCGTGTGTTCGTATAAATGTAATGGACACTTTATTAGCTCTGCTGATATGTGTACTCGGTGTGGATTTGAATCATTGTCTACCAAAACTAGCTTACTCTAGTTTGATATCATGTGTTATTATTACTGTTATTATTATTGTTGTTTTTTATTATTTTCCCACATACTGCAGCTATCATCATATCTACGTTTTATTACATCATAATGAAGACTTGTGTAAAAATATTGAATTGTGGTCACACGAAACGCCATAGATTTTCACACACGACAGTAAAAACAGAGGAAATTGTCTCACACAGTTCATGTATACCCGCCCCGGTACTGTCTATAAGAGACTTCTTTCTCCCCGATACGGGCAAAAGAGCCGCTGTGCCGTTGTTTCGAAACAGTGCGTCGACACAGTTTAACCCACTGTTTCGAATGTCTCGACACAGCTAAGTGTCTCTATTTGCCCACCTCTAATCTCAAGCTCTCATGCCCCGAAAACTGAGATACATGGCCAAATTGATTTTATTCTTGTATCCAAAAGATTCAAGTCCAGTATTAATAAAGCCAAGACTAGGACTTTTCCTGGCGCCGACATTGGTAGTGATCATGACATGGTATTGATGACGCTCAAGCTTAAACTCAAAAAGAACTATAATCAAAACAGATGTTCTCAGTTAAGATTCAATTTAGACAAACTGAAAGATCCAGAAATCGCAGGAATCTTTGAGGCAACTGTTAGGAAAATTCGCAGCTCTCAACTTTTTGGAGGATGATATCAACTCAATCACAGAGAACATGAAAGACGTGCTCATTGAATCAGCAACAGAAATACTTGGTAAAAGAAAGAAAATAAACAAACCATGGGTTACAGATGACATTCTGAAGTTATGTGATACACGGCGGGAAATGAAAAAGGTTAAGAAAGAGGTTCCTGAAGCAGCATGGCAATACAGTATGGTGAATAAAAATATTAGAAAGAAAATGAAACAGGCCAAAGAAAAATGGGTAGCTGATCAGTGTGAGTCCATTAATACGGGGCTAATAAAAGATAGCAAGGCAGCTTTTGACACATTAAGAAGACTATCAAAACCCCAACAGCCCAGGGTAACTGTCATAGAAGATAGCAATGGGGCTCTGCTCAATGAAAAAACAGCTGTAATGAGAAGGTGGACAGAATATTGTAAAAAATTATATAACTGTAAACTCGACACTGACTATAGCATATTAAACAACATTAAGTGCGAAAACAGGGAACTCGGAAATGCAGCAATATTACGGGAAGAAGTGGAAGAGGCTATATGTTCGCTGAAAGGAGGGTAGTCACCGGGTGTGGATAATATCCCAGCAGAGCTCTTGAAATATGGAGGACCAGATATAGTAAAAATCATGACAACAATTTGCCAGAAGATATGGAGCACAAAAAAGTGGCCAAAAGAGTGGACGCAGTCATTAGTAATACCGCTTCCAAAGAAAGGAAATCTAAAAATGTGCAAGAACTACAGAACTATTAGCCTTATTAGTAATCCAAGTAAAGTGATGTTAAGGATACTTTTGAACAGAATAAAACAGAAATCAGAAGAAATCTTGTCTGAGGAACAGGCTGGCTTTAGACCAAAAAGAAGTACCTCAGAACAAATCTTCAATATTAGATTACTGATCGAAAAACATCTCCAGCATCAACATGATTTATACCATAACTTCATCGATTTCACAAAGGCCTTTGATCGAGTCTGGCATGAAGGCTTATGGCAAATAATGAGAAAATTCAATTTTGATACCAACATCATAGATATCATTGAAGCACTATACAAGGATGCAAGCAGTGCTGTTTTTGCAAGCAATGACATTGGAGAATTTTTCAAAACAACTGTAGGAGTTCGCCAGGGATGTATCCCGTCCCCGGTGCTCTTTAATATATATCTAGAACATATTATGCAGGAGGCTCTTTATGATTATGAAACAACCATATCAATTGGAGGCCGACCTCTTTGCAATCTACGTTTTGCTGATGATATCAATCTGATAGCTGGAACAGAATCAGAACTTCAAGACCTTACCTCTAGACTGGAGAAAGTAACAAGAACATATGGGATGGAAATTAATATAGAAAAAAAGCAAGATATTGGTGAATAGCCATAAGAAACATGTTCCGACCAACATTGCGTTAAAATGGGCAAACGTTAGAAGAAGTTAACACCTTTAAATATCTCGGGTCCACTATATGTAGTGATGGGAGATCAAGTAAAGAAATCAAGACAAGACTTGAGATGGCCTCAGCTGCCATGACAAGACTGAATGTGATCTGGAAAAGTAACATCAGTTTTCCTGTGAAGATCAAATTATACAAATCACTTGTATTATCTATTCTCTTATATGGGTGTGAGAGCTGGACACTCACTGCAGATACGGAGCGAAGGATTCAAGCTTTCGAGCATAAATGTTATAGAAGAATTTTGCGCATTTGCTATAAAGAGCACAAAACAAATGTCTATGTTAGAGAGAAGATAAACACCTATGCAGGCCACCAAGAACCACTTTTGTCAGTAGTGAAACGTCGAAAGCTTGCCTGGTTTGGGCATGTAACTCGTCATGACTCCCTTTCGAAAATGATCCTCCAGGGAACAGTCGAAGGTAAACGAAGAAGAGGAAGGCAAAGAAAATCCTGGGCTGATAACATCAAAGAATGGGCAGGACACGGTTTTTCCACACTTGTACGCATTGCTGAGGATAGAGAGCAGTGGAGGACCCTGTCTGCTGATGTTTCCACCATGGCACCCCTACGACCCATGACGGGTTACGGGTTGAGATGATGATGATGATCTGGATATCTTGGTCAGTTCCTTCTTCTCTGCTAACAGTATTTACTAAGGAAATTGAACCTTTTTACTTACCGTATATTTCTCAGTGAAGGTTTTAATTTTACGGTAAGGTCTCAGGATATGGCAGTCTCAGCTTAAAAGCAACCCGCCGAAATGGCAGATTCAGTAAGACCCTTTAATTATTAATTTCAACAAATTTTAACTACTGCAGTAACATTCTTATGTTACTTACGAACGAGGCTTACTAGTTCTGACACGGATGAAAAGAAGACATACGCCAGTTGTTACTGAGGTGCAAGAATTTGTCATTTTTTTAAAGTCAGTTCATGCTGTTTGTTCACTGTTGTCTTGCCTAGGGTAGAATTCATCACCATCAACTTCCTTTGCACTTCTTGCAGGAAGTGCACAAAATATTCACATGCTCTTCCAGCGGTAATTTCTGTAACATTTTGTTTTTACATGAGGTTGCCAGCCACCAGTCACAACCTTATATTAGTCACCTTGTACGACGTGCCTGAGAGAGTATTAGTTCTATTCTTTCCTCACCACAGACTTAGGGACTGCATGGGGGCCTAAGGCAGAGATACCAAGATATTAACATTTTGTAGTTGTTGTTCCGATCCCCAGGTATTCGAGTTGTTACCCTTGAATTGTATTACTCTTTTACCCTTGGGGGCAATTTGGGCGTGTCATTTTGGGCTTTCTTGCAACCCCAGAGCACTTCCCCAACTCAGCGGATGCAGCTGGTGGAGGCCACACCAGACCCACTAATTGGCGTGTGTGAAATGCAAGAAGGGTGGTCCTCTACCCTGCAAGGCGGGGTCATCATTTTTTGTTTGAATAGCCTGTATTTTGCAACTTGCCGCATTTTACTACATTCTCATTATTAATAGGTTTAGGTACTTTTGGATAAAATAAATGTTCTAAAGCATTATTGTTGCCTATTTTTTATGGAGAGACACTTACTGGGTGTACAAATTCTGACGCGTACAAAATCAGGTTATGAATGTCCTTACGAAAAAGAACTTGTTCATAACAAGGGACCTTACTGGATTTTGTTGATCCTTAATCTGATGATAGAGCAATGGCAAGTGTTAGTATATTTGCTCATCCATCATTGTCTGAATGAATATGTAATTTAGAATGACATTTTTACCAGACTACTTGCTGATTTGCTCAGAGGTATAAATTGCAACAAAAAATGTAGTTTTATTAGAAAGGGTGGGAAGGACAAGATGGTGGGATCTTTTAAAAAAGGAAGCATTAGTCATCCTGAAACAGATTTTCCCTATATGTTGTCTTGAGGGACTAAGAAAAAATAAGGCCAATGCTCCCTTAAGCACATCTAAGAGGTGACTAATATGGGGTTGGTGACCTCACAATGTAAAACAACTTGCTATAGAAACAAGAGCACATACATTGCTTTGGCGCAGGCTTCATGCTAGAGGATCAACTGTGGTGCAGGCTTCCTGCAAGAGGATCAACTGCATTGGGGGTCCCCATGCTCCATACAGAATGTGAACAAGAGAATTATAGTGAATTATTAAGTAATAGGTGTGGTTGAGTTGCACTATACCTCAAAACAGATACTTTTAAATTGAATGACATCATCTAATTTTTGTTCTTTCAGGTCTACTATGAAATGTATGAAAGAGAGAAAGAAAGGTATGAGCGAGAAATGCGCAGCTACAAGCCAAAAGCAGAACCTGGATGTGAGGCTAGTGCAGTCACAACTTCAGAACCTCATACATCTTCCATTAATGAAGTTCTGGACAAAACTTTTAAAGAGGAGTTGGATGTTTGAGGCTGGCACTCATCTGATACAGAGACTTGAATCACCAAGTGCTTCTTAATGACCTTTGCACCAGGTCTAGATCTGATCCAGATTGAGGTGGTTTTGTGTCACTTTAGTCATTTGTTGGGCTGTGATTGTGAATAAATGAAAAGTGAATTAGATATATTCATCGGCAAAGAGGGGAAAAAAAATGTCTGACTTTTGTTGTCACAAGCTATATTAATGTTGAATCCGTGCTAGGATTTGCATATATATGAAGAATATAGCATGTCTGCGTAATACAGCCTATAGGCTGAGAGGTTTTGGCCATGTGAAAAGAACAGAAAAATATTACATATAAACATTATGAAAGGTGCAAGAGCAAAGGTTAACCACAAGATGCACAGCATAGAACTTGCTGTATCAAATTTTTGAATAGAAGGAACATGCAGAACTTACAGAAATATGATCTCTTTTTGTAAAAGACTTCAGTTGCTTAAAATGTGAAAGAGGAAGATGTGTATTTAGTTTGTGTTTTTTTAATCTTCCACTTATGTCATTGAGTATGATGGGGAGATGCAGTTTCCATTGGTTTGTAATGCATTTGGCCTCACATTTATTATGTTTCTTAAAGATTGAATTAATACCATGTGTTAGCTTTCTCGCTAGTAACTTCTTGTATTGAAGTTAACTATTTTCTGTTGAAGGCTTGTGATGGGAACAAGTTGTACTGCACTTTAACAAGGTGACAAACCATTATGTTTTCTGTCACTTGTTGTAAATGATGTGTGGGTTTGTTCTTGTCGACTTCCGGGTGACTTTATGTCTGACACTGCTCACGCTTTTCTTTGTAATCTCACGGAGACAGTGTGGCATAAAAAAACTAATTTGACTAATAATGCAGAAGTTATATTTTCCCAGTTCCACTAATGTTTCTTAAATTTTATTTATGAAGTAATTCTTTCTTTCTTAATCGGAACCTCGTCTACCCCGTAAACAGACTGTAGAGGTGACCCAAAGAGCACAAGGCTCTCGGGCAAAACATGCAATCAAAATGTTTGACAAACTGGTGATTAGCCCATTGTGTCCGAACTTGCCCTCAAGATTGCATTTTATCGCTATAAAACCATTGATCCTCCCTGGTCAATTCCATCTCAATTTGACAGAGCCTCTTATACCTGAAGGTGTCGAGGGATGTCCTTTCCTCTTCTGCACGAAGGCATTTATAGATGAATACTCAGGACCCGAAGGTCTGAGAAAAATGCCGGACAAGAGGAGCAAAATCTGAAACGAACACACCGATCTGCCCTGTTTCTTAACACTGGGAGGGCACAATAGTGGGTGTACCACACACAGTCGATCAAGACAGAAGTTCGCCTGCATCATGATGAAGTAATTACTGTCATAAAATACCTCATTGCCATATTAAAGAAAATAATGTAACAACAATTTACTTGTCATCTTACATTGTCATGGCAAGTTTTCCTAGATGATGATAGATAAGATAATTGTACCCCTGTGAGTCATTTCCTGGCTGTTTTTACTGTCTACTGTTACTGGGTGTCTCCAAGTGTCTACTGTGTGCTGTTACTGGGTGTCTCCAAGTGTCTACTGTGTGCTGTTACTGGGTGTCTCCAAGTGTCTACTGTGTGCTGTTACTGGGTGTCTCCAAGTGTCTACTGTGTGCTGTTACTGGGTGTCTCCAAGTGTCTACTGTGTGCTGTTACTGGGTGTCTCCAAGTGTCTACTGTGTGCTGTTACTGGGTGTCCCCGAGGAGACAGAACTACTGCTCCCTCAGGTATGTCGTAAAAGGCATCTAACGGGAGGTTGTGCATGGGGTTAGCAACCTCATGTTGTAAAACCAATGGCTACAGAAGCCATCGTTGCAAAAGCATGTGCTTTGACATAGGCTTCCTCAAGTGGACCATCTGCTGTGGTGGATTCATTGTTCCATATTGAGCCCTAATGGCGATGATACTATCTGTAACAGTGATTGTTCTGCACAATTGTCATTATATAATACAATATGTTGTGGCCGTGGGTTTTCTCTGTCATGTGTTTTCTTACTCAACACATAAACTGACGTTACAAATGTTCAGCAGAAGAATCCTTGTAGAATATGTTAATATAATTGAAACATATGATAATGTTGATTATACAAACAGGTAGTGCTGTAGCAGTGACTTATAGACAGTCATCATTTTCATAATCTGCAACATCAATTCTAGATCTTTTCTGTGTATGTTGGTTAAGGAGGGTCTCAGCAGGACGAGATGTTGTTTCTTGACTTCAAACCAGGTGCAGCTTGAGTTTGAAAATAAACACGCTGCTTCAACTATAGAAGATAACATATTCAAGTCCGTCAAAGTTGTAATTATAGTATCTTATGAAAACATGTACGAACTACGTTTTACACATTTATGAAGCATCAACTTGAATGTCATTGGTTCTTCCTTATGAAATTTGTTGTGTGTAGATTTCTTACAATACAGTACTGACTTGCCATTCTCACGCAGCTGCCTTAAACAAAAAGGAAAGCAACTACTCATGATGGAATCTGGGGAGTGAGTGATTAGATTTTGTTTTGTTCTTACCTTTCAAACTATAATCTCATCAACCTTTATTTCACTTCTGTGGTGTTTTTAATTTCAAAAGTATAACTGTACAATGTCTTTTCAAATATTACGTGCTTCTTTAGGTTCTCTTAATTCTCTTTCATTCTTAACTTCGCTGGAACAGCGTAAACTGAATTGCTTCACTGAAGCAATTGACAAACTATCTTATCTTTTCTAACCTGTGGAATTCTATCTTTTAACTCCCTTAGCCAATGTAAATATCGCATGCTTTAAAACAAAGCATTGAGAGTATGGCAGGAGAATGCCAGTTCAGAGCAAATGAAACCAGTTCATTCAGGAGAGAACATGCTAGAGAATTATAACCAATGGACTATCCACTAGGGCAGCATCACATTGAAGAAGTAGGGTGTTAAATGCTTTTTATTTTTGTAATTACATTACGAAAAAAGAAAAAATATTTATGTGTATATGATAATGACTTTTACAGTGTGATGGCAAATTCCACTGCTTCCTTTTTTCAGCTTTTGTTGTTGGTGCTTTATTAATGGAATGTATGAGATGATGTTTATACCTGCAAAAGTAACGACAGTCTGAAATTCATAACGACTGACAGAACTAAGCAAATGTTTACAATTGTTCCTAATTTAACAGTGTGAATGGGTACTTATTGGAAAATGAGACTGTAGGGAAACATAGTTATCTTTACTCCAGGAGCAGCAACTGCCTGTTTTAAAAAAATGTTGGGTGATGGGAAATAAAAATGATTTCATTGTTACTGAAAGCTTTGCTGTGTCAGTAACATACTCACTCGCTCGCAAATGTTAATCAGTTAATGCACCAGCACAGTATGCAACTCATGAATGCTCACAGCTTCAGTGGTGGATGTGTAGAAGCTTTACTTACAACAGTCACAACTAAAATATTAGGGAATTAAGGTTTTTGTTTGAATTGTTCTTCTAGACTTTGCATATGTGACTTGAAGTGCAGGGATATCTGATGTTTGAATTGTGTTGTTTATAGTTTTACAACTATATACCGTGTACGGAGCAGACTGCTCTAGGGAGGATGAAGATCATGGCCATGGCTTATGCTCTACAGGGAGCCTAAATGTGATGATAAAGAAGAAGGAAGCAGAAGGATTAAACCTTATAAGTTTTAAAATAAAAAATGTTACACCTTTTGTTGTTTGCGTTGACATCTATATTTTAACACGGTGTTGCGTGCATATTTTTGACGCACATATTACAAAAAAATCGATATGGTTATTTAATATGGGAAAAATATAGTCATGCATCCATCTGGGTATGAAAATGCTGTTTATTGTAAAAGCGAGATAATCCATGTTTGATTCACACTTTTGATTATAGGAGTAATCGGTCTGGATATCGATCCAGCGCAAGAATAGTACGCTTGCGTTTGTACTTAATTTTAGGGCCAGAAAATATATTAATTTGCTTATTGTGTTTATGGCCTGAATTCATATGTATTACATATTATTAGTACAAGTAGAATCAGTCCTATATTGTATATTTTGGATGGGTATGAGGGACTAGATTCTTGTTAGCGGAAGTATGAGTTGTCTTAACAAGTCGTGATGAGTTCCGATGTACTGCTAAGAATGGCGGGGTACGTTTTTCAAGAGCTGGTTCCTTCGTCAAGAAAAAATGTCTTACGAAGTGGTTTTTTCTTCTGGAGGAGATAGTGTCTCTACGATAGTTTGTGTTAGAGACTCTCCTTATGTCAGTATATAGATGATTCGGACTCCAGGTAAACCCAGCTCGTATTTTTGATGATCTCTCGTCGGTTAGGCCTAGCTTGACTTTTGGGTGCTTCGATATGCTAGTGTCGTGTTTTGTATCGACGAAGATGACAGATTTTCCTGCAGCGGTTATGGCTACGTGAACTAACCTGATCACCGTAGTGCTGCATGGAACCATTCATGAAATCCTTTATATATCCATTGTAAATTAACTTTGGCTGATATTCTTCCTATGAATGAGTGAACGACAACTCAGGAAGGTAGCCATGTTGGATTTCGGTCATCGTCTGTTTTGATCACTGCCAAGAGAACAGATTATTTATCTTATTATCGGACAGTGACAGAGAGATCTCAATCCTGCTAGAAACCCCCTTTTCGTGGTTTCATAAGATGATGTATCATGACATTGAACTTTGATGTACTACCCATTATTTCTGCATGTGTCATGACTTCAGATCTGCTATGTATACCTACAAATTGTTATGTCAACAAAGCCTGATGTACTCGTATGTCCCAGTGTGTACGTCTGAATAAATTGAGTAAACTAAGATTCCAGCAGTCTGCATTGGTGCCTTGTAGACACATGTGTATGAGTGATTATATTGGTCAGCACACGAACAGTACACCATTCGCGGTAATCACACTCTACACTACTACTTCATACATACACCATCCTGCGTCGGCTGAAGTGACCAAGTTTAGGGCCTGCTTCCCCTGGAGCCTTTGCCTTCCCTAACTCAGGACTAGGGTGAGTTACCCATTTACAGCTGGGTAGACTGGAGCATGCCTGATCTCAACAACACACCACTCTTCCTTACAGAGCAGACAGACTGATACTTTACAGTGGTGTACTACAGGTGTAGTAAGAAATAACGTCTTTACAGTGGCGAGCCAGATTCCTGGGTCCAGCTTACGCAGTTTTGTGTTGAGAATCACAGTTTACAGCTGAAAGAACATTTGTTTGAACACATCAACACCAGTAGGACAGCTTGACCTGTATTACCGATAGGATGCTGTATCTAGGTCAGCACTTGTTGACAGTTTTTCGCTGTACAGACAGTATTACACAGGACAGTGGTATCAAGTGTAGAAAATATCTGGAGCAATATTGTTGACATTTCTCAATGTACAGAAGAATCGCAGTGTTGCTGAATAAAGTGCATAGTTCATCGTGGGATCTTCATATGCTCAACAGAGAAAAAATTGACAGTGTAATAGTTTAAACTTAAGTCTATTACTGAATAAAGTGGCAAGTTAGTATTATTTAAATAAACTGTGCCTACTTTACAACACTATACTGGCAACACATTCCATTCATGACATAAATGATATTGTATGCTATATGCTATTTATGCTTACATGTTATTTGTTGTGTATTAAATTAGTTTATATTCTGTGTGACTAGAACAGGAAATACCGAGTAATATTGGTCTTGTTCTGGCGTTCGATAGGGAGCAATTTCTTAATTGAAATTTGCTTGCAACATAGTTTGCAAATATTTGGTTAGTTGTGACGACTGTTTCATATTTGTATTTGTAACATTTTTTGTGTTCCTTAGTTTTGTTTGATTTGTTTGTATAATTGTAGGTCTCATCTTTCCTTTCATTTCAGTTTTTTACACCCTTATGTTTATACACTGTAGCGTTATTTGTCTTGTTATCTTATGGCAGTTATCATCACAGGTTCTGTGATCATTTTTTTTCATTTCCCCTATTTAATTTAATTTGATCTCTGCAAATGTTTTCAGATTGTCTTTTCTTGTTTGTCATTTGTAATGTCTTTAGTTGACATATGACGTATAGTGGTATACACTGATAGTATAGTACAGATCAGTACTTTCAATTGTTATTGGAAAAGGGAAATATTTTTTTTCCACAGGTACTCAAGTGATCTTTGATTACATTGAGGTATACAAGACCTTTGTAAGGCTTGTCTCCCAAAGTTATTGGAAAAGGGAAATATTTTTTTTTCCACAGGTACTCAAGTGATCTTTGATTACATTGAGATATACAAGACCTTTGTAAGGCTTGTCTCCCAAAGTTATTGGTAAAGGGAAATATTTTTTTCCACAGGTACTCAAGTGATCTTTGATAACAGTGAGGTATACAAGACCTTTGTAAGGCTTGTCCCCACAGTATTTGAGATACAATTATTGTTGTCCACAGGTACTCAAGTTATCATTGGTTATTGTAAACCATACAAGTTTGGACTAAGACTAAGTCTAAGGTATAGACTTGTCTCCCATTAACAAAGAGAGTAATTTATTTACTTTTTCAGGTTTCTGATTTAAGAAGACAATATGTCTACCTTAGATTATTTCATTACACAAGGAAAATCTCATGATAAGACTGGAAAAGACTTAGAACAATGGGCTGTTGCTCAATATGACAAAGCATTAGCTGCAGAAGAGAAAAAAATTGCTGCTGCTGTTGAAGAAAAAAAAATTGCTGCTGAGAAAAAAAAAGCTGCGGCTGAGGAGAGAAGACTTCAAATAGAAGAAAAAAAAAGCTGCTGCAGAAGAAAGGAAAGCCTTAGCTGAAGAAAAAAGATTAGAAAAAGAAGCTGATACTGCTGCTGAACTTAAGAAATTGCAGATGCAAGTGGAGGAAAGGAGATTTGAGGCAGAACAGAAAAAATTAGAAGCTGCTGCAGAACAGAAAAGATTAGATAGAGAAGCTGAAGAGAGAAAAGCAATAAGAGAACATGAGTTTGAATTAGAGAAATTAAAATTGACATGTATGAGTAATGTTAATCAGGCATCTGGTGGTAATGGTAAACCCTTTGTGTACAAGGTCAAAGTACCAGCGTTTAACCCTACCAGTGATGACATAACATTTTGGCTTTCTAGATTTGAACGGGCTTGTCGATCTCATAATGTTGACAAATCACAGTATGTGAATCAGTTGTCTGAAAATCTAAAAGGGGAGTCTCTGAGTAAGTTATATTTTGTTGAAGAGGCCGACAAAGATAATTATGATGCTGTTAGGGCAGCTTTGATAAAGAGATATCAGCTGTCTGAGGAAGGTTACCGTCTTTTGTTTAAAACAATGAGACCTGAGGTAGGTGTAGAATTCTCAGATTTCATCTCAAAAGCACGAATTACACTTTCACGATGGATTGAATTATCCAAAACAGAGAAAACATTTGATGGTCTTACGGATTTATTGCTAAGAGACAAGGTCATGTCTTCTGTAAATAAATCATTCCTAGAGTTCTTACATGAGCGTAAACCTAGTACAATAAAGCAAATGGAAGAATATTGTGACCAGTATGCCACGGCACACCCTGACATGATTCTTAGTAACTCTAACATTAAAGAGAGTATGCCAGTTGCTTCGGCAACAGAATATAATCAGAATTACTCACACAAATTCCAAGGAGCTAAAAATAAATTTGATAAAAAGGTTAATTGGAATAAGTATCAAAACCAAGATAACCACTCAAATCAGGGTTCTTCTTCGAAGAACTGGAATCGGGCTGATAGTCCTCGACACGCGAGGGGTACCCATAATGTTAGAAATTCTCGGAAAGGGAGTAGCTATAGGAACTACCCAAGTGCTTCATGGAGACAAAAGAAACAATATTACAGGGATACTCAATATAATGAGCATGATGATTATGATCATGAATATTATGATTCAAACCCAAATAGGGGTTATAACAGAGGCAATAATAATTATAGAGACAATTATAACCGAGGTAGATCACAACACAAAAGACATGGTAAATCTTATTACCAGGCTAACTCTGCACAACAGGAGTTCCACGACACCGATAATCAGAATAATGATAAAAAAGACTCCAATAGTGTAGCAAATTCCGCTTTCGATTTTGCTAGAGCATCTGAGTGTTCGCAATGCAAAACATTATTCGATCCAACCACAGTTTCTACTTTAAGCTGCGGTCACCCGCTTCCCGCTCTCCATGCGTCAATTGCGCATAATGGAAGGGGTGCTCTTGTCTTTAATAGGGGCCTAATAGATGGTACTCCGGTATCAATTCTTTTCGACTCGGGGTGCACTACCATTGGAGTGAGGCAATCACTCGTAAATCCTTCTCGAGCTACAGGCAATATAGTCAAATGTGTAACATTTGGTGGCACATTGGAGAAGTACTCCACTGCCATTATCAATATTGCTACGCCTTTCTTTACAGGAGAGGTGCAAGCATGTCTCTTGCCGAATCCGATCGCTGATCTTATCATCGGTCGCATTCATGGAGTGAAAGAATGCACTCCACAGCAAATTTCTAATTGGGAAAATGTTAATATGCAATCTGCTAATGCAGTAATCACTAGGGCTCAAGCTCTTAATATGCCACAATCTTCACATTCTGAAGATAATGATGCGCAGATCCAAGATGATCCCTTGGAGATTTCCCACGATTCCTTTATCAAACAGCAGGAAGATGATCCTACTCTAAAGAAATTCTTTACTCTGGCAACAAAAGGTGATCCGAATAAGGATACAAATCGTAAATCTTGGATTACGATGAAGAATGGCGTACTTGTACGTATGGTACAAGACTCCGCTAAGTCCATTCATTCTCAAATCCTTGTGCCTAAAAATATGAGAGTTAAAATCTTACAGCACGCTCATGATTCGCAGTGTGCTGGACATATGGGTTTTTCCCGTACTAAAGCTAGAGTTCTTCAATCTTTCTTTTGGCCTGCTGTGAATAAGGACATACGAATCTATTGTCGATCTTGTAAAGTATGTCAAGAGATTAAATCCAGAGGTCCACGCCATGATGCACCTATTCAGGCTGCAGACATTCCCATTCGGCCATTTCAAAAAATGGCGATAGACATCATTGGTCCATTTAAGATAAAGTCTGCTAGAGGACACCAATTTATTTTGACGTGTGTTGATATGTGCACACGTTGGCCGGAGGCTGTTCCTCTAAAGAGCATAACTACTGCTGATGTCGCAGATGCTCTTTGGTTAATATTTTCTCGTCTGGGGTTTCCAGCAGAAATATTATCCGACCATGGTACCCAACTCATATCGGATACCATGTCTCAAGTAATGTCGACTCTGAAGATAGAGAGATCGCTGAGTAGTATTTATCATCCTATGTCCAATGGGATGGTGGAACGTTTGAATAGAACTCTGAAAAACCTACTAGGTAAGATAACAGAAGATCATCCTCAGGATTGGGATAGGGTTTTACCCGCGGCTCTCTTTGCATATAGAGAGGTCGCCAACGAACATACAGGATTTTCTCCCTTTGAACTTGTCTTTGGCGCGAAACCGCGAGGTCCTATGTCCTTACTTCATGATCTTATAACTGCTGATAATATTGTCGATGACACAAAATCCTCTTATGAATATGTCATCGCACTTAGACACAAGATTATTGAAGCATGCAAATTGGCAACTGCTTCTTCTGAATTTGCGAAACAGAAGGCAAGGGAATTTGCCAATAAAAAGAGATGTTTGCGTCAACTTTGTCCAGGTGACAAAGCATTTGTCTTGCTACCTTGTAGGGAAAATAGACTTCTCATTTCTTGGAAAGGTCCGTACGATATAATATCAAAAGTTTCCGATGTTGACTATATCGTCGATATTGACGGGAAGCGTAAAACCTTCCACATCAACATGCTCACGGAATTCCATGAACGTCCTGATTATTTACAACCTGTTTTCCAGGCAACGGACGATTTTCCAGTCCAACATGGACAGTACTCATCTCTGTCAGTAATACAGGATGAGGAAACGAGTTTCTCGGATGTAAATTTACCTTTTCCAATGATTCCTCTTCACTCTAATGAATCATGGAAAGATGTTGCAATTTCTCCAGAATTATCTCCAGGAGAGCAGAAACAAGTTTCTACTATGTTAGAACAATTTCAGGATGTCCTTACTGACATTCCTGGTCAAACGGATGTCATTCAACATGACATTATTCTTACTGACCATAGTCCTATAAGAGTCAGACCGTATCCTATCCCGATACATTTTCAAGCACAGGTAGAGAAAGAGTTAGATGAGATGATAGAGTTAAAAATTATTGAACCATCCACATCAGCATATTCTTCGCCGATGGTTATAGTACGGAAAAAAGACAATAACATACGTCTTTGCGTGGATTATCGCAAATTGAATCAAGTGACTAAATTCGATGCTGAACCTATGCCTTTACTAGAAGAGCTACTTACGAGACTATCGAATTCTCACTTCTTTACTAAACTCGATTTGTCTAAGGGATATTGGCAAGTTCCACTATCCGAACACGCCAAACCGTTTACTGCTTTTTCGACGCCTAGGGGTCTATTCCAATGGAATTTCATGCCTTTCGGTCTTATGAACGCCCCTGCTACATTTGTACGCATGATGCGTCGAATCCTATCTCATCGCTCAGATGTCATTGCGTATCTTGATGACATCTGTCTTTTCAGTGATACTTGGAACGATCACTATAATGGTATAAATGAACTATTGTCTATCTTACGCGAGCATAACCTGACAGCGAAACCATCGAAAGCATGTATTGGTTTTAGCGAAATATCTTTCTTAGGACACCGTGTTGGTCATGGGTTCCTAAAAACAGAAGACCATAATACAAGTAAGATACTTAACATTTCTATTCCTAAGACTAAAAAGCAAGTACGAAGTCTCTTAGGTCTAATACAATTTTATGGACGATTCATCCCGAATCTGTCCTCCATTATGTCACCTCTTTCTTCCTTGCTAAAGAAAGGGTCTCCTAATGTAGTCCATTGGACTCAAGAATGTCAATCCTCTTTGGATAAGGTTAAAACTATGTTTTCTACTTCACCTATCCTAGTATTGCCTTCTAAGGATAAGACATTTATTCTTCGTAGTGACGCTTCATCCACCGGGATTGGAGCTGCACTAATGCAAGAGTACTCTGGAACTCTGCATCCTGTGATGTATATTTCTCGGAAATTAAATGCCGCAGAGAAGAATTACTCGGTCCTAGACCGTGAATTATTGGCTATGGTTTGGTCAATCCTTAAACTGCAAAGATTTCTTCTGGGCGCGCATTTCATTGTGGAAACTGACCAGAAAGCTCTTACGGCTATTCAGAGTAAAAATCTGAAGAGCGCGAGATCAACGCGATACGCGATTGCTCTACAGCCATTTCATTTTTCGGTGCGAGCTATCCGTGGGTCAGAAAATGTGATGGCAGATATTTTGTCTAGATGCCCACATGATTCATAACTGTTATACAACTTTGATACAGTTGTTTCTATGTTGAAATGTGTACACATATGTAATATATCATATATTGATTGTAACACTACTTAGCGGTTCATTGATATTTATTCACCGCTGATCTTTCAATGTTTTTCGTCTTTGATGATCATGATGTTAAGATATCTTAGATGAAATTTATGTATAAACTAATGTTGAAATTGTGTCATTGCTAATATTGTAGTATGCGTTGGTGACACCTCTCTGGAAATATTTATACTTAGAGAAGTACTTTCTCTAAGGTCATAAAACTTATGCTTATCATCTGCGCATTGTTAGTGGTGCGTTGTGAGCCTATTGTATGTTGCTCCTAGATGTATTTCAAAAAAAAAATGTACCATTTTTTTTTTCCCGAGGGGTGTGGTAATCTGTTGCGTGCATATTTTGACGCACATATTACAAAAATCGATATGGCTATTTAATATGGGAAAAATATAGACATTCATTCATTTGTGTATGAAAATGCTGTTTATGGTAAAAGAGAGATAATCCATGTTTGATTCACACTTTTGATTAGAGGAGTAATCGTTCTGGATATTGATCCAGCGCAAGGATTGCGCTTGCGTTTGTATTTATTTTTAGGGCCAGAAAATATATTAATTTGCTTATTGTGTTTATGGCCTGAATTCATATGTATTACATATTATTAGTACAAGTAGAATCAGTCCTATATTGTATATTTTGGATGGGTAGGAGGGACTAGATTCTTGTTAGCGGAAGTATGAGTTGTCTTGACAAGTCGTGATGAGTTCCGATGTACTGAAAAAAATGGCGGGTTACGTTTTTCAAGAGCTGGTCCTTTCGTCAAGAAAAAATGTCTTACGAAGTGGTTTTTCTTCTGGAGGAGATGGTGTCTCTACGATAGTTTGTGTTAGAGACTCTCCTTATGTCAGTATATAGATGATTCGGACTCCAGGTAAACCCAGCTCGTATTTTTGATGATCTCTCGTCGGTTAGGCCTAGCTTGACTTTTGGGTGCTTCGATATGCTAGTGTCGTGTTTTGTATCGACGAAGATGACAGATTTTCCTGCAGCGGTTATGGCTACGTGAATCAACTTGATCACCGTAGAGCTGCATGGAAACAGTTATGAAATCCTTTATATATCCATGGTAAGTTAACTTTGGCTGATATTCTTCCTATGAATGAGTGAACGACAACTCAGGAAGGTAGCCATGTTGGATTTCGGTCATCGTCTGTTTTGATCACTGCCAAGAGAACAGATTATTTATCTTATTATCGGACAGTGACAGAGAGATCTCAATCCTGCTAGAAACCCCCTTTTCGTGGTTTCATAAGATGATGTATCATGACATTGAACTTTGATGTACTACCCATTATTTCTGCATGTGTCATGACTTCAGATCTGCTATGTATACCTACAAATTGTTATGTCAACAAAGCCTGATGTACTCGTATGTCCCAGTGTGTACGTCTGAATAAATTGAGTAAACTAAGATTCCAGCAGTCTGCATTGGTGCCTTGTAGACACATGTGTATGAGTGATTATATTGGTCAGCACACGAACAGTACACCATTCGCGGTAATCACACTCTACACTTCTACTTCATACATACACCATCCTGCGTCGGCTGAAGTGACCAAGTTTAGGGCCTGCTTCCCCTGGAGCCTTTGCCTTCCCTAACTCAGGACTAGGGTGAGTTACCCATTTACAGCTGGGTAGACTGGAGCATGCCTGATCTCAACAACACACCACTCTTCCTTACAGAGCAGACAGACTGATACTTTACAGTGGTGTACTACAGGTGTAGTAAGAAATAACGTCTTTACACACGGATCACGACTAACATTTTACAAATTAGCTGTCATCCTGAAGTCTGAATTAAATGCTAAAAATTAGCTTTCAGTTAGCAGTTTTTTTCCTAAACAAAAAAAAAAACCTAATGCAGTTTTTTTTCTTCTTTCAATCTCAAATGATCATGCCTATCTCTCTGATAAAGATGGCAGTCTGTCTCAGGCTTCTAAATTTGATTCACTGTAGAAACCTACTTAGTGGTTCCTCATATACCCTGGGATGTAGAGGTTTGCCAAAGTGAGCACCATACAATCCAGTATCCTATCAGATGTCTTCCTCCTGGTCTGGTTCCAATCTAGTTCTCAGTTCTTCAGAGATTGTCTAATGTCGTCCTCCCAGTGAACTCTGGGTCATCCTGGAGGTCTGGATCTCAGGATCTTGGTTTTCTTAATTTTCCTAGTAGCCGATCTTCCATTCTGCAGACATGGCCGAACCATTGTAAATGGGACTGTCCTACTCGGGTCTGCGGGGGCTGGGTTTTGAGGCCATGATGTATAGTCTGGTTGTTGACCATGTCTCTTCTTGTTACTTCAACCACTTTATTTATGAGGTTTGGAGCTGGCTTTTGTGGGTTGTAGTCATTTACCCATGACTCGCATCCATAAGTCATAACTGGGATATAGGTGGAGTGGTATACAGCCATCTTCTTATTCTTGCAAATTTCTCTTTTGCTGAGGAATCCTCGTTTTATGGCCTGAAAAAGCCGCCTAGCTGCTGCTCTTCGGGTGAATTTTAGGCATTAGTCAGACTTCTGATTGAATGCTAAATGCTATCATTTAATTCAAACCACAGGAAGATTGCTCATTTTGAAAACGTTGTTCAGTGTTTTTTATATTTTTATTAACGAAAACATATTTGTTCTGCTGGTTGCCAGTTTTTGTTTGTTTTTAAAATTACTTCTCATTTACATTGCTTTAAGACATCATGTTTTAAAGGTGTGCAAGTGAGAAATAAATTTTTTATAAAATTAGCATGTGCCATCAGTAGTTATAAGGAGATCAAGTCCAATACAGAATTAAAAATTGTTTACTCCTGGGTGAAGGCAGTCCTGTGGCTGTTTCATTTTAAAATTTGGGACTGTAGAGTCTTGAAGGACAATCTTAAGTTTTCTTCAAGTCTCACCAATTTCTTATTTGTATCACTCTGAAACAACTGAGAACAACAAAAATAACTAAGAAGTTGTAAATTTTCATAAATGGGTGCTTGAGCAAGGAGTAAATGGTGTGACATGAACCACAAGTGTGGATCTGATGGAAAGAACCAGACAGATACCAGTGGAACAAGAGGTGAGGAAAGGATGATCTAAAACCCAATTGTAGCATCTCATGGCAGTTCTAGTTTCTCAGATCCTCAGGATACAAGATACTGGAAACAGACATGAGAAGAATAACAAAGACATATAAGTGGTGGAGAACAGGAGCTCTTGACATAAGCTAACTGAAGGCCTATAATCTGCAAGGAGCTGATAGACATAGAGGCATAAGTTGAATTCCAGTTGGTAACCCAGAATTTGAACATCTGAAAACCGAAATATTCCGAAAATCAAAAGTTATTTTTGTCGACTTTCGGTCAATTTTCAAACTGCTTTTCGAGTGACTTGGGCTACTTTGGGCGAAATCCTAAAACGAATAAAATCTGAAAACCGAAACATGGCCGTCCCCAAGCATTTCAGATTCTGGGTTACCAACCTGTATTTAGACATACATTTTCTTTCTGGCCAGTATTGCTTTCTGTACAAGTTCTTCATTTCTTCTAACCACTGTTAGTATCCGTTGCAATGAAAGATTTTCACCACTTGAGTTTTCATTTTTTAATTTGTTACGGGTTTTGTCACGTTTTAGTGAGGCACACCCTTTTCAACCCAGACACAAGTCTCCATCAGTTATGTTAGCACATATGTCCAAATTTAAGTGATATTGTGGTGTTGTAGCTGTTCCTTTAATGTCCCTGGTCAATGAATTTAAACGGCATACTGTATTTTCACTTCTTTTAAAACAGTCGGGAATTTAAGACTTCGGTGGCTATGCTGTCACCACCATAACTCTTAAGGTCACAGGGACACACCAACTCCCCTTAGCCCACTAAATCAAAGTAACAGACACTTGTTGGGAACGTTTTGTTGAGGTTACCTTGGGTAAGTAGACTGAATAAATATGTAAGTGAGAGGCTGTCTTACTGACAACTTTTGTAGAGCTTAAAGCAGGGGTCGGCAACCAGTCAATCCCAATCCACCAGTAGATCCCATTGGATGATCAGGTAGATCTTTAGAGAAGTGGGGGGGGGGAATTACTTTTTAAACTACGGAAATTTAGGACTAGATCTTTCCCACACACATTTAAAATCGCGGTGTCCCGGGATCAAATGTGCTTTTTTCTGCATTCCAAATGAAAACTCTCTGGCTACTAAAATATATTCGTGAACAGTATGAGATAGGATAGCTTTGTATGGTTCATTCTCTCCTTCTTCCCCCCCCCCCCCCCCCCCCCCCCCCCCCCCCCCCCCCCCCCCCGCTTAAAACTACACACACATATAGTAGATCTTTAGAGGGCGCAGCGTTTCTAAAGTAGATACCAAAAGCTCCTGGGTTGCCGACCCTTGGATCAGAGCTTACAATCAGACTCTCCATATTTCAGTAGTCAGTGTAAACATGAAACCACATCCCACTAAACATGATTTAGCTGAGAGCTGACACAATTACTTACAGTAGAAGGACTTCTAAGAACAAATGGGAAAAATAATAGCAAGTAATCCAACTTTGTGGTAGTATGAGGGTGATAGGATGTGGCTGCAGGGGAGGAGAGGGGTGAGAGACGGACATAGTGTAGTGTGAAGCGTCATGGACTACAGGTTGGAACTGGAGGACCACGCATTCACAAAAACATGCAAGAAACAATAATTTTGAAATATACAATTTACTAATTGAGCTTACAAATACAATATTTATAGACTTTGTTTTGAATTATTACATTTGATGGCACAAATAATTAAATACTTCAAATAATATAAAAAAACACACACAATTAATTTTATTGTTTGCCTGTTGCTATAATTATTAGTATTAGGATCTAATACCACAAAGTTTGAAGCCAGTAAGATGGATCTCACACGCATCTTCCACTTAAAATTTACAGAATCGATGTTAGCTTCATGTAGCAGTATTGGTACAGAACAAACGAAATGCAGCAAAATGTGATCTTGTAATAAATTTCCGCATTCAACTGTACGCCAGCGGCGAATTTCTTAGTTCCCATTACATCCTCATAACAAAGACCTTATTCCAAATACAATCTAGTAATATCTGCTTATTTGCTAACATAGACAATTTTGTGCTTCTCTAGCAGTTCAATGTCTCGTTCAAGCTGCTTCATCAGGGCTTCCATTCTCTCTTTCCTTTGTTTCTTTCCCAGGGTGTCTGTGACCACAGGTAAGCTTTGATACCGGTCGTGAATATCCTCCCAGTTAGCCTTGAGGCCATCCAAAATAGCCTTGTGTTCTTCAGATGTCAGCTGCCTCAGTGCTCCCTGCTTGAAGCTCTCGGACACATACTGGTCATATTCATCTTGTGCTCTGTTCAGTTCTTCTTTGCGCTTGGTTACATACACAGGGACTTCACCGAAATCCTTTGTTTTAAAAGAAAATTGACTTGGTTTAAGTAAAAACTTTAATGTACATACTATTAACTATTTTGAAAGTTAAAGTAATATAGTTCTTCTTCTTCTTTGATCCTTAGCTGCCGAACGTCAAAGCAGTCAGTGGCCATCACGCCTAGTGGCGTCTTGTAGGGCAACAACAAATTGATTCCACTTTGCTCGGTCGGCGGCCATCCTTCGTACAGTGCCCCAACTCTGGTTGAATTGTTCTTCTAGACTTTGCATATGTGACTTGAAGTGCAGGTTGTGTTTGGTCGGCCTCTCTTTCATTTTCCTTCAGGGGTCCAAAGCATAGCTGTTCTTGTGATGGCATCGGGGTCTCTTCTGAGGACATGGCCAACCCAATTCCAGCGTCTGCCAGCTATGATGGTGTGCATGTCCACTTGCTTGCTCCGAGTAAGCAGATCTTGGTTGATGATGGTATTCGGCCAAAAGACTCAAATCCAGCGGCAGACTTCTTCCCCTCCTTTTTACTCCTTATGGAACAAGGGACCACCACAGCAGCTGGTCTGCTTACAGGAAGTCAGCATCCATGCTCTTGCAGTGGTGTTTTTTGTTGTACAGATCCGCATCCTGTTATCCGATATCGTCGGGGACAGATATGTTTCAGAGAACCAATTTTTTTCGGTTTCCAGATGTCGCCTAAATTATATTTTAAAAAGTAGCTCAAAATGTGTTCGAAAATCACCCAAAGAAAATTTTGATTTGCAGAATATTTCGGTTAGCCTATTCGTTTAAAAGAATCCTGGCCTGTAATGTGTTTGACATGATAAGTTTGCCAGCACCATGCACAACCTCATATTAGTTGTCTCCTACCACAGTACGGGAGGGAGGGAGTAGTAGTCCTTTTATTTCTGTACAATATTCTTATCCCTTTCTCCACTTGATATGAAGTATGGTGCAACCCCTTCAACAGTTTACCACCTTACAAGAAGTCTGTATCACATGACTTCATACGCTCATGATGTGATTGTCTCTGTTGCAAACTGTTTTAAATTATAAGATTGTTAGTTCCATTCAAAACTTTCCTATTTACCTTTTACGACCGGCTTTTTAGCACAGTAGACCTATTCTTCGATCGAATGTCAGGACCCAAGATCCACATCACAGTATTGCTAAACAATTAACAGAACAACAAAAATGATGCATATTACCAGCTTAGCTGAAGTGAACAAGTGGTAATCTTCAGACTTGGCACAGGCCACGACAGATTGAGATACCATCTATTCAACAAGGTAAAGATGGGAACTACTGTTGAATTGATATTGTGGCACTGATAAAATGACTGCTGAACATCTACTTCAAAGGTGTGCAACATATGAGGAACAGAGAAAGCATATATGGGTATTCCTAGTACTGTTCCTGGAAGAACTCTACAGAGATGCCAACAGCCTTAAGATGACCACTGCTTTCTTTGAACATATTCGTATGTCTGAAAGTGAACAAAGAAGAAGTTTAAACAGGTCACGATTATCAGTCCCTTTAGTTATAAAAACTTGGTTTAGAAGAAAAATTAAAAAGGCATTACAGAGATAAAAGAAAATAAAATTAGGTAAAGAAGGAAAACTACAGCTGCATTACAGGGATAGCAGAACAAGAAAAAAAAAGGCTGTTCAAGACAAAAGCAAAATCTGCTCTATTGTATAGCATTTCCTCAAAAGAAAAACATTTTCAAACTCTAAACATTTTCTCAACAGGTATGTCTCTCACATCCTCCATATCAGACGGCCAGATGTAATAACAAACAGACGTTTGGAATAAAACCAGACAATAGCCAATACAGCTACAGATTGAAAAGAGAAAGTGCAGATGGATAGGACACATTCTTAGGGAACAACCAATCAGTATCACCAGACATGATGGGTTCTAAATATAATACGAAGTAAAGTAAACTAATTCTGCGTGGAACCCAGGAGTATGCATTTTACACTTTAGGAAACACTGCTCCATTTTAATGTTTAAAAATAAATGACACAATTTTGAGGAATTCCTCATGTTTTTGTGGGTTTAACATTTATTAAACCAAGCTTATTCAGTTAGGACTGCGCAGGCTATCATATAAGCAAAAGAGAAACTTGCAAAAAAAGAAGTAAAATCTCTGTCATTTGAAAAAAAAAAGCCACAAGTGCCCCACGTAGTCCCCAGGGTTCTCTGATGAGAAAAAGAAAGAAAAAATAGAAACACTGCACCGTCAGACATGTTGTACAAGGACACTCATATGAGACAGTGCATGGGGCTGGCAATCTCAGCATGTAAAACAAATTTCCACAGAAATGCCTGCTGAAAAACAGCATGTGAATGCTTGATGCTGACTACCTGCTGAAAAAAGCATGTGAATGCTTGATGGTGACTACCTGCTGAAAAAAGCATGTGAATGCTTGATGCTGACTACCTGCAGCAGTGACCAGCTGCAGTAATGGCTCCCATAGGGAACACAAAGGTAAATGACAACAACAAGTGTTTACCGATGTGAAGAATGTTAACTATTTCTTATTTGAAGTTCAGCCAAAACGAAACCATAAATGCCCATATACCTTTTTGTGCACATAAATGGGTTCGAAGCCGGATGGAATTAGATTGTGAGTATCACCATGGCATGTATCAACATATCTCTTGGCTGGAAGTTTGGCCAGGGAGGTGTCATTTTTGGCAGCGTTTGCACAGATAAGGCTCTTTGTTGTTTTCAAGCCCATCAAAGGCACGTCGCCCATCTTTGGAACTGGCAGCTTTAGATGACTTTCATCCGGATAATGGAAACTCCTCTCTGGTTTTGAAACAGTTATATGCTAATTTATATTCATTCATATTTAAGCATTTTTTTCTCTCTCTGGTACAGGGTAGCTGACTTTGCTCTTGAGTTAGGGAAGGAAAAGGCAACAAGGAAGGGTACTGGTCACCCCACCTCTCGATGCTGGAACTAGTATAGTGAAGTCTCTAACACTTTACTCCCCTGTGGCAGTATCTCCTATGGGACTAGCTTTACCTTTGTACTCGACTCGGGGGGGGGGGGGGGGGGATAAACCAATCATAAATGGTTAAAAGTCAATGTTTGTGTATTTTATAAACTTAAATCTACTAAAATGTTCAGTAATGTCCAAAAATGTCATAGTTCTATGATGATCAAAATGTCAGGTTGAGATCATGCTTAAAATTGCCATGTCAGATGTCATGCAAGTCATCAACTAATGTTTGACACCTTATTTGTTGCCAACGCTTGGTTTCTGTGACACTGATATTTATAACAACTATTAATCAAGACCTTTTGCTACGTTAGAAGCAGGGGCGATTACTAAGGTGAATATAAAAAAACTGAATTAGCAAAATAAAATTCATAAAGATCTCGATATGCCGGTAAATCTTACTTACTTACTTAGTCGTTCCCCTTCTACCGTGAGGTGTAGAGGTTTGGAAGAGAGAGCGCCAGACCATTCTATCAGCTGTCTTCTTCCTGGCCTGGTTCCATTCTAGTCCTCGGTCCTTCAAAGATTGTCTAATGTTGTCCTCCCAGCGGACTCTGGGTCGTCCTGGAGGTCTGGATCCCTGGCTCTTTGTTTCCCATGCTTGTCGTGGTAGCCGATCTTCTCCCATTCTGCAGACATGGCCAAACCATCTTAGTTGGGACTGTTCTATTTGGGTCTGCAGCGGATGGGATTTTAGGCCTTGACGGATCGTCTGGTTGCGGACCATGTCTCTTCTTGTTACTTCAACCACTTTCCTCAGATACCTCATTTCTGAGGTTTGGATCTGGCTTTTGTGGGTTGTAGTCATTGCCCACGACTCGCATCCATATGTCAAGACTGGGACATAGGTGGAGCGGTATACAGCCATCTTCGTTTTCTTACCAACCTCTTTCTTGCTGAGGAATCCACGATTTATGGCCTGAAAAAGTCTCCCAGCCGCTGCTTTTCGAGTGGCCAACTCTTCTTTGATGCCTCCCTTTCGGTCTATAATAGCTCCGAGATATTTAAAGTGGTCGACCTGCTCCAGGACCTGTTCTCCCAACTTAATCTGATGTTTTCTTTCTTCTCGTGATATCACCATGGATTTTGTTTTAGAGCTGCTTATGACCATCCCTCTCTTCTCCAGCTCTTCCTTCCAGACTTGCAGGTTGGATTGGAGATGTGCCTCTGATTTAGCAATCAGGGCAACATCATCAGCAAATGCCAGCTCCGAAATATAGACCTGTCTCATCTTCCAGTACCCCACTGAATACTTTCTTGTTCTCTCCTTACATGCCTTGATGACATCGTCCATAAGGAGTATGAAGAGGTAAGGTGATAGGATATCACCTTGTCTTACACCAGTGGTGGTCCTGAACTCTTCTGACTTATGGTTTGCTGTCCTCACATAATTTCTGCAAGACTTGTAGAAGCTCTGTATAGCATGAATCAGAGGTGCTGGAATATTCTTCCTTGCCAAACAGTCCCAAAGTTTGCTCCAGGGGACCCTGTCAAACGCCTTTTCCAGATCTATGAAACAAAGATGGATCTCACTCTTATACTCAAGGGCCTTTTCACTCAGCTGTCTGAGTGTGAAGATTAGGTCTTGAGTACTTCGGTTTGCTCGGAATCCGCACTGGACCTCATCCAATTGTGGCTCAGCTAGGCGTCGGAGTCTCTGCTCTAGGATTCTAGAGTAGATTTTACCAGGGACACTGAGAAGGGATATGCCTCTATGGTTTCCACATTGTCGATTGTCACCCTTTTTGAAAATTGGTGTTATGATGGCAATCTCCCAATCCTTTGGTATGGTCTTGTTGCACCATGCTGCCTGTAGGACCTTTAAGAGTAATAGGTCGCCTGATGCTCCCATGTACTTAACCATTTCTGGTGTTATACCATCATGCCCTGCTGCTTTGCCCATCTTGATTTTCTCTAGTGCTGCCCTCAGTTCTTCCATCTTTATGTCATCTTCACCATCATTGGTTTTCTCTTCTGTGCTAGTGGTTATCATATGCTCACCATCCAGGAGTTCTGAGAAATATTCTTTCCATCTTTCCATTACTTCCTTCGGGGCAGTAAGCAATTTGCCTTGCTTGTCCTTTATAAATTTGAGAGGGCATTGTTTTTCTTTCCTCATGTTCTTTAGGGTCTTATAGAACAATTTCTGGTTTTCTTGTGCATCTTTTTCTAGCTTTTCTCCAAATTCTTCCCAGGACTTCTGTTTTGCTGCTAGCACTTTGTTCTTTGCTTCTGTTCTGAGTGTCACATATTCTCTATATTTTTCCATTTGTCCTGTTGTGTTTTTAGCTCCTAAGTATTGTTTCCATGCCATTTTCTTCTCTCTTATTTTCTCTTTGACTTCCTCTGTCCACCAAGGTGTCCTCTTTCTCTGGTTCCCAAGTCGGACTTCACCGCATGCTTCTGCAGCAGCTGTCTTTATGATATCCTTGAATTTATTCCAGAGGGTTTCCAAGTCATCAGGTCGTTCTTCTGTGTTGCTCACTGCTGTAGCAATAAGCCCCTGATATCTGGTCTTAATTTCTGGCTCTCTCAGCTTGTAGGTCCTAATGCTCATTTCTCCTGCTCGTTTACTTGGTTTCTTGCGTGATGTTGGGCAGTTCCTAGGCTGAGCAACTCTTTCAGTTGTTCGTTTGATTGTTAGCAGGTAGTGATCACTTCCAATCTCTGGCCCCCTCCAGACTCTTGCATCTCGGACATATCTGAATGAGCTTCTCCGAACAATGGCATAGTCGATCACTGACTTCTCATTCTTGGTTGGTTCACATCTAGTGTATGCATGTATGCGCTTATGGGGGAACTTTGTGTTTGTAATGATCAGATTCTGCTCACTGCAGAATCTAAGGAGTCGCTTTCCATTGTCATTGAGAGTATCTTCTCCATATCTTCCGATAACTCCACCCCATCTAGCATGGTCATTTCCAACTCTGGCATTAAAATCTCCGAGCATAATAACTTCATCTAGGCAGTCATCCACTGTCCTTTGAAGCAGCTCGAAGAATTCCTCCTTGACCTCTGCTCTCTCATCCTCATTTGGCCCATACACTATGACCAGGTTGACTATGGTTTCTCCTTCTTTTAGTTTTACAACCATAATGCGCTCCGAGACAAAGTTCCATCCCTTGATACTATCTTTTTGATTTTGGGCCACAATGCAACCCACGCCCCCTTTAGCTCTTTCAGATATGGGTACACCACTGTAGAGCAACGTGTTGCCATCGAGATCCATGACTCCTTGTCCTTTTTTCTTCGTTTCCGTTATAGCCAGGATTTCTAGTTTTGCTTTCCTCATCTCTTCCACCAGCTCCTCTTCCTTCCCATTTATACTTCTTGTGTTCCAAGTTCCATAAGTCGTAGTCCGTACCAGTTCGTCGCCTTTAGAATCAGTCCGGTTTTCTCTCTTGTAGTTCGCGTAATCATGATTTAAGGGGCTGTCCTACAGTGAAAACTAACTTTTGTTCTAATAACATTTTCAAACTTTTTATGTGCTCAATAGACACAGTGTATGTTCATGAACCAAATTCCACAGTTTATTTTGTTAAAAAACATGTGGTTACCATGGTAACCAAAAAAAAAAACATCCGCCATATTGGATTTTCACCACTTTTCGAGAGCTAAAAACTTATGTTTCCCATCGACCAAACTTTATCAAATTGCACACACATGTTGTGACTGACAATTAAAACAATTTGTCACATGCTTTTTTTGATAAGTTTAAAATTCTATTTTTAATGATTTAAAAAAAAAATTACACTTTATTTGTATGAAAAAAATGAAAAAAAAAAATATCAAAGCAAATTACTAAAATATCAAAAAAAGCATGTGACAATTTAAAGGTACATATGTGTACTACATGCATGCCAAATTTCAGACTGATCTATTAGATAGTTTGTAAAAAATAACATTTTTTGTTAATAAAATGTTAGTTTTGAGAAAAATGCATTTTAGTCACCGAGTTACTTGTCTTGTCCAATATACTCCATTCCGGGAGGCTGAATGTGTTTAAAATTGTCCAGCACTATATGCTGCACCTCCTTCAGCTTCCTGCAGCTGCTCCTCTTGCCTTTATCTTGCCTAATTTTTCTTCTTTCCTTCTACATGGTAACCAAAAAAAAAACAACCGCCATATTGGGTTTTTCACCAACTTTCAAGAGCAAAAATCTTATGTTTACCATTGACCAAACTTTATCAAAGTGCACACACATATTGTGACTGACAATTAAAACAATTTGTCACATGGTCTTTTTGATAAGTTTAAAATTCTATTTTTAATGATTTAAAAAGAAAAGCACTTTATTTGTATGAAAAAAAATGAAAAAAAAAAATTTAAAAAAAATATATCAAAGCAAATTACCAATATATCAAGAAAAGCTTGTGACAATGTAAAGGTATATATGTGTACTACATGCATGCCAAATCTTAGATTGATCTGTTAGATAGTTTGTTAGTAATACAATTTTTGGTTAATAAAATGTTAGTTTTAAGAAAAATGCATTTTAGTCACCGAGTTACTTGTCTTGTCCAATATACTCCATTCTGGGAGGCTGAATGTGTTTAAAATTGTCCAGCACTATATGCTGCACCTCCTTCAGCTTCCTGCAGCTGCTCCTCTTGCCTTTATCTTGCCTAATTTTTCTTCTTTCCTTCTACATGGTAACCAAAAAAAAACAACCGCCATATTGGGTTTTTCACCAACTTTCAAGAGCAAAAATCTTATGTTTACCATTGACCAAACTTTATCAAAGTGCACACACATATTGTGACTGACAATTAAAACAATTTGTCACATGGTCTTTTTGATAAGTTTAAAATTCTATTTTTAATGATTTAAAAAGAAAAGCACTTTATTTGTATGAAAAAAAATGAAAAAAATTTTTTTTTTTAAATATATCAAAGCAAATTACCAAAATATCAAGAAAAGCTTGTGACAATGTAAAGGTATATATGTGTACTACATGCATGCCAAATCTTAGATTGATCTGTTAGATAGTTTGTTAGTAATACAATTTTTGATTAATAAAATGTTAGTTTTAAGAAAAATGCATTTTAGTCACCGAGTTACTTGTCTTGTCCAATATACTCCATTCTGGGAGGCTGAATGTGTTTAAAATTGTCCAGCACTATATGCTGCACCTCCTTCAGCTTCCTGCAGCTGCTCCTCTTGCCTTTATCTTGCCTAATTTTTCTTCTTTCCTTCTACATGGTAACCAAAAAAAAAAAACAACCGCCATATTGGGTTTTTCACCAACTTTCAAGAGCAAAAATCTTATGTTTACCATTGACCAAACTTTATCAAAGTGCACACACATATTGTGACTGACAATTAAAACAATTTGTCACATGGTCTTTTTGATAAGTTTAAAATTCTATTTTTAATGATTTAAAAAGAAAAGCACTTTATTTGTATGAAAAAAAAATGAAAAAAAAGTATTTAAAAAAAATATATCAAAGCAAATTACCAAAATATCAAGAAAAGCTTGTGACAATGTAAAGGTATATATGTGTACTACATGCATGCCAAATCTTAGATTGATCTGTTAGATAGTTTGTTAGTAATACAATTTTTGGTTAATAAAATGTTAGTTTTAAGAAAAATGCATTTTACTCACCGAGTGCCTTGTCTTGTCCAATATACTCCATTCTGGGGGGCTGAATATAATTAAAATCCTCCAGGACTATATGCTGCACCTCCTTCAGCTTCTTGCAGTTCCTCCTCTCGCCTTTGTCTTGCCTCTTGCCTAATTTTTCTTCTTTTTACAAGTTTGTCAGCCTCATGTTTCTGGCTGTTGGCCAGACGTTTCCTCAGTCGCACCTGTCCAAGGCGTATTGAGTTTGTTCCAGATGCTTGACCACACAGCCTTTTTATTTCTGCACTGGCTGATGGACCAAAGTTGAACTCTCCAATGGCCACAAGGACACTGAATTTGGCTTTTTTTAATGACACAAATTTCCGCTTGCTGCAACGACTCCATATAACATTGTGTAGGCTTTCATTTGCATTTTGTGTAGCACCTAGCTGACATCGCTTCAGCAAATGCTGATCAGTAAGACGCTCATAAATAGGGGCTAAGTGCTTATGGAGCAGGTTGTAGTCTAGCGGAGTGTGAACCTTGGTCTCGTGTGGTCCGGCAGCTTCTCCTTTGGCGATGGAAGCCTGATAGAAACACCAGGAGTCTTTGCCTGGGGGACAAATTATGTTGGGGTTTGTCGTTTGTCGAATACCCATGGTAGAGAGAAGCCATGATGGCTTGTTTCATCTCTGGGGCTGTACTATGCTTGCGGATGGCCCTGGTGTAGTAAATACACAATTTTCGTATGGCATTTTGGGTTAGACGACCACGGCCATTTCCCTCAAGGGTGACTTTTTGTTTCCTGCAGTCAGTAATCAGTGTCCTCAGTGCAGTGCCTAATCGCTTTGCAACATGGTTGACGCACTCTTCTTTGGTTATGTCAACTTCTGGTCCATACGGTTTGATGTCGCAGAGTCTGTTGTAGGCCTTGGAATCGCCATCTGATAGCAAAACAGTGTAGCGTAGCTTGTGATTTGCGACTGAACGAAGAAAGAGAACTTCACAGGCTTTTACCTCCATCATTCCGGCTGACCCTTCGTAATTACAGCAGCAGTCCTTCTGATGCTCTGCTTTCCATTTTTCAAATTTGTCAGGCTGATTTTTTAGTTGCCACTGTCCAGTAGTCTCACAGGTGTGACAGAAGGAAGACATAACATGCGTATCGATGACCATGCCAGTCAAGATGTCAATAACACTGCCAACACCTATCAGTGACTTATGACCTCTAGTTAGCCATGTTGCATCAAAGCTGACAGCGATGTCAATGACTTCTTTTTTATTAATGGTACGATGCTGACTCTTAGCGTGTTCAGCTCGGACGATGCTGATGGAACGTTGAAATACTGTAGAGTGCATGGTATCCAAATGATCAAAAATTTGATCTGCATATTTATGAAATGTTTTCTGGTGCAGGCCAGGGAGGTCTAGGTTCTCACAGAAGAGATTAAATGTATATGGGCCCATTCCAGACATGAGGGCACCAAGAACAGCAGATTTGTTGATTGCATGTCCACGAGGGCCGCGGCCTGCTGGTTCCCTCTCGGATGTGTACGTTCTAGAAATTGCTTTTTCACATGTGTGACACACAACTTCCAGGAAGAAAGAGAAACCTTTAGACTTGGTGTTGTCAGTTCTTGTTTGCAATGTGCTTTGTTTACACAAATTGCAACATACATTTTTAAGAAGGTTGTTGAAGAAAGAAATATCGACAATGGTTTTATACGTAGGTTTAGGCTGAGCGCAGACAGTATTATGAGATGCAACATTCTTGCTCGTGCTCAAGCTAATTTTTATATCAGATCGACTTGGGCCAGGCACTACTGGATCTGCAATGTGAACCATGGGCCTATCGACTAGTGGGATGCAGAAATTCCACGTTGTTTGTATAGGCCTATCAGTTTTTGTATAATTCACCGCTAATTCTGTCTTACCTTTACCACTGGTAGAAATCACATACTGTCGACGCAACCTGGCAGCAGATATTTGCTTTGATCTCTTACTTATTCTACCCATTTTGAAGTAATAGAACACAATTCACTGAAATTTAAACAAGAAAAATATCGAACTTGCAGCAAACAATAATTGTTGACTGGCGGAAATGGCTGTTGCTTCTTCCACATTTGCGCACGCAGCCAAAATGTTGTTATGACCAATCAAAACAGTTGTTTACGATTGTGTCTTCAATGAGTCGGGAATGAGGGAATGAGGTCACCACGTGACAACTCCTTATAAGGCAATTAGCGTAAAATTACGGAAATTTTCAAACACAATTAACTCAGAGCTATGAAAAAAATAGTTTCGAATTTGCGATATTACGGCAGACAATGAAATTCCCTGTGTATCGATACCAAATAGTGCCCGATATGGATAGGGTAACTAAGGTATTATTGAGCAACAAATCTTGCTTTTTCGGCACAAATTTGCAAATCATAGCTGGGGCTGGGTACAGAAAATATGCTTTTTGATGCATCAAATGCATTTTTTATGTTATAAAATCTTGCTTATTCGATTCCTCGATGATTATTTAATAAAATAAGCTCAAAAGTAAAAAATCGATATTTTGTACGTAAAATCGAGTTTTCTCTACCGGGGATCACCTTAAAGCAAACAGGTGATTGGCCTGTTGTGCCTTTGCATGGTGGAGGGGCTGCCTCCTTACGGCCTCCATGCAGGCCGCCCTCCTCCTTTTTCATCCGGGCTTGGGACCGGCATTGGCGGAGTTTGCCGGTAAATCACAGGAGATAATTTGGGACTCTCTAGGTGGCAGAGAGAGAAAAAGATAAAGAATTTTCAAATTAGAGAAATTTTGGACTAGTCCTGGCCTGCCGGGATTTTAAAGTGGGATATCCCCTGGATTACTTTTTCTGCAGTCCCAGTGAAAACTCACGAGCTAGCTTTAAAAAATGCTCTTTAATCATGAGCTGCACGTGATACAAACACAGTCTTTCCTTTGAAGTGAATTTAAGATTTTGTAAAATATCATTTAGTTTGAATTTATCATGGCTCTTTTGGAAGTAAATGCAGTAAGTCTGCAGGAAGCAGCGTATCCAGCAGACATAACAGTTACATATAGGCAGTATTTATTCCAAATAATCTTCTTCTTCTTCGTACACCCTCAGACGTCTACTTGAATGCTTTCAAAGAAAGCAGAAGTCAGCTGGGGGCTGTTTGCAACTCGGTAGAGCTTTTCCATGAATGAAATTGTGTCGACAATGTGCACTTTCTCTGTTCCACATAAGTTGGGTACCTTTGAAGTAAATGTTCAGCAGTCAATTTATCAGTGCCACTGTTACACTCATCGGTAGTTCCTATCTTTAGCTTGTTGAATAGGTGATATCTCAATCTGTTGTGGCCGGTGCGGAGTCTGAAGATTACCACTTGTTCTCTTCTGTTGAGCTGGTAGTATGCGTCATTGTGTGTGTGACCTGGATGATCTACATCCCATTTGTTTCTGTATCTGATAAAACTCTTTGCCTCCTCGAAAGTTTACTTTTGACGGTAGCGATTTTCTATACTTTTTTTTTTTTAGAAACCAGTCAAATAGAGAGACAATACTGCTGCCTTGCAGGTAGGCTGGGGGACAGTCAAAGGCTAAGGATGGCAACCTGACGTAAATGCCGGTTGAAATCGGATGCACTGAGCCACAGACCTAACGAAACAGTGCAACGTACGCCACTTGATGATGACATCATTAAAATGTAGCAACTTTCCAAATAATTATCTGTAAACAGACATGTTTTTACCAATGTAGATCTTTTTTGTTTATTACGTGTTTGCTAGTTTTTTTTTTGTAGCACGCCCCTTCCCTTTCAACCATTTACCATATACATGGAACTGCTGGTTATATCAGGACGTGTTTCATTTAGTGTGATATTTTCTTTATTGTGTATATTATATGCTCTGTATTGTATCATTTATCTCGATGGTGTTTCTATATTTTAACGACTGGGGAAAAGTTACGAATTTCTGCTGATCAGTTTATCTTATGTTGTATATATAATTATTCCACAATTTCTTATCCTTACAGTATTATTATTAACTGTTTTTTCAGTTAAGACTTTAATTCAGTTTACATTCATGCTGTATAATTATTTCACAATTTCTTATAATTTATACTGTACAATTAACTGTTCATCTAAGATTTTTACAAAATAACTTGCTTGTGGGCAGCCTTAGTTCCTTGCCATGTTTAACCAGATAGTTTCCAGGCTGAAGTGGGAGAACTCTGGTAGGGCCCATTGTTTTGTTACCTCCTAGACATGATGCTTGCTCTTCCTTAACATTCTGTAGGAATTTCGACTTGTACCTGAAGCCAGAAACCAAGTTTATATATTTGCTGAGGCGAGTGTACATTTTTATGCTGCAGATAACTAACTCAACGTTAATGTTTGAACCACACAATCATTAACTGGCATGAGAAAATAAATACCATGAATATTCACAGCAGATGCTCACGATGACCACATCTGAAAGGAGGTAACAAGCAAAGTTGAGATAATTTCATCATTCATCCTTTTCATTCAGGGCTGCACCTGTTGTTCTCCATTGTTTCTTATTGTGGGCCCGTGTCGTACAGATAGGTTGTGAGTTATTTTTGTCCCGTCTGAGTAGAGTGGATGGTGATAGATACGTGAGAAAAAGGTGTGAGAAATAGATTTCACGGGTTATAGCTTAAGAAGAAGATATATCTCTGGAATGAGTAAGTTTATTCCAGCCTATCTATACGACTATAATTTAGTACAAGACAACCTTGCCCTCCTCTTACATATAAATATAAGTTTAACTACACACACACAGCTATGTGACAACAAGACACACCAACGTGAAAAACTACGGTTACTTGGGTATGGGTCTGACCAACACAGAAAGTTAAGTTTCTTTTGTAGTTTATTATCATTTAAACTTGACAACATCAAATATCTAAAGAAAGATCAAATATTTAAAGATTTACATACATATGAAATAGCGGAATAAATGTGCCCTCCCCCTATGGAGAAAATAATCCAAAAAGTTAATAACCCAAAGGTCGAAGGTTGCACTATGTTACAGAGTAGACAGTAAAGTAAACAAGTTCCTACTATAGGCTACCCAATAAATTTAACAAGTTTAAGAAAATCCAGTTTTAGTAAAGTCCCTGTAACAAAGAAAAATGTTCACTCTCTCTTTCATACAGTGGCCACTCAATCACTCTTACCTACTCTTGGTGATATCTCTTGGAATTACAATTTTTCCTGACTATATAAAATGTCAGGTTTATTTCCCAAATTGGCCCCAGTCCATCCTCTAACAAATAAAGACTAGTGAGGTGAACGCCGAATCTGGTGTGGGTTTTTCCTGGATGAACAAAATGTCACCGCCAATAGTTGATGTAGAAACGTGATCTTGGGATTCACAGTTAAAAGAGGAAAATACATCCAGTATTGGGAAACATCTGGCTGCTAAAAAATGTTACAATTGATAAATGATGATAATCCTATCGGCTGGCTCTATGATAAAGTGCCGATTCTGAAACAGCGTAAATTCTGGATGCTACACTTGAATACGACTGTCAGAAGTCGGGAATGAATGTAATTTTTTTCACACCCCAGTGGGCTGATAAAATTGAAAAAAATATTGCTGGGTTTGGTAAGTCCAGTTAAATTTACAAGTTAAAATGTTTCTCGTTTATCGTTAGCAAATACTTTCTCACCAATGAAATTGGTGACGCACAAGCCAAGAAAGGAGACAACATTTACCAATCAGTAAAAAAAAACAAAAAGACCGCTGGAAGCCCTTGATCAGGTCTGCTAGGAATATATAAGAAACATTTATGGAAAAATGCTACTATTCTATATAGCTACATATATGCACACAGACGGGGACAAGACGATCTCTTATCCACTCCGTTAGTCCTGATTACATTTAAAAGGCACACGGTGTCTTTAGCCTACCTTATCGCCTGTCGCTTAGCGAGTGTAGTTTGGATGAGATATGCGACTCTCCCCCCTCTTGCTCGCGCATAACGATCAGCGTACAATGTCAGTTATCACAAACTATCGCCGGTCGTTAAGTAGCTATTAATTTGGTCGCCGTCTGATAGTTTAGTCGTATGATATTAAATAATAGGCACTTATAATAAATACGCACAATGAAATAAAACGTGAATTCTTTACAGTCACTATCAGTCGCGCTTAGAGTATCCAAAAATTCTGAGTGACAACTGATAGCAGGTTTAAGAAAACACAGTTTATATATCATTATGTTTCTCTGATCTATAGACGATGTTACTTTTCGCACTATTGTGTGAGTAACGGAGAATCAGAACAGAGTTCCCAGATAAAGGCTTATGATCGGTCTTCCGTCGAGCGTTGCTAACCGACATCAAAAGAATTCTTACGTCTAACGGGCCTTCTCTGTACGAATGCCCGCTTCCTAAGATCAAATAGCCCAGGGGTTTCTGACTTTTTCTGAGTACGAACTTCAAAAGATTCTGTGTTATTCACGTGCGGTCTGTCAGGTATCGTATGATTGACAGATAAGCTCGCGTGAGGAGCCGAGGTAAACAAACCTGATTTGCTACCTGTTATGACGGGCAGGTCACGAAAGTTTGTAAACACTTCGTTTGCTTATGTTCAAAGAAAAGAGGCGTGACGAAAAAGTGAGTAAACACAGCATGGTTTTGCTAGCAAATCCTAGAATGCTACGAGGTCACAAAAGACTGTCAGATTACTGTAGGCTTTTTCAGATCTGCATATGTGGGTTTTGATCTCTGCACTATTATTTTCCCTTGTGAGTTCACTCCTGTCTGGCTTTCATCACGTTGTGTAGGATGAGCCTCTCTTGTGAAGATTTTACAGTCTGTAGCTGGTGCTTATTTGTGCTGCGGTTGCATTTGATAACAATTTTTTTCGACAGGGCTGATGACATAAAAATAATCCACTAGCCTGAAGGACTGGATGTGCTCTCTTACTATGATCTTCCCCATATGGTTTGTTCGGCTTGAATGCACCTGCCAGGAGCACAAGGCTCCCGCCAGTGTAGCTTATGGGATCAATAAGGCATGCAAACCTCCACACCATTTGAAGGAGTGACCGATAATACTGTATAACAATAGAGAAATATGAGGCTCTTACTGTTAGATGGATGTGATAAAGTACTTTAATGATTTTTCAATTAATCTGCCAATCAATGCCCTTTGCTCCCTTGAATGTTCGTACATGTCCAAATCTTCTCAGTCTCTCTTCTCTTTATAATACCAGGTTTTCCTCCTTTTCCCCCAGGAGTTTCTATGTTGGGGATTGTCACGTGACTTATATTCTAATTTTCTCAGCAGGTCACGAATGTGTTTCCGATTTATTTAAGCGTGCCTCTATACGTTTTTGTTTTGTCTGTATTCAGGTAGCTTCATTCCTGTCAACCAATGCCGAGTATCCTACCTAGGCAACGGTTTACAGGTCTCTACGGCTGTGCGGGTACTGCACAGTGACATTTATGACATAGGGCTACAATTTTGACATCTATGACAGTGAATATATTCTTGACAATCTATTAAAATTTATATTTTACCAGTGACATAGGGCCATAAAGTGTGAAGGCTGTTGCACTGTTTGCTTGTTGTGTCACCACTGTCTTATGGTGCGTAATCAGACGATATATCAAGGCCTAAAAACCAAACCCCTGCAGACTCAAATAGAACAGTGCCAACTAAGATGGTTTGGCCATGTCTGCAAAATGGGAGAAGATCGGCTGCCACGGCAGGTATGGTAGGCAAAGAGCCAGGGATCCAGACCTCCAGGACGACCCAGAGTCCGCTGGGAGGACAACAGTAGACAATCTTTGAAGGACCGAGGACTAGAATGGAACCATGCCAGGAGGAAGACAGCCGATAGGATAGTATGGCGCTCTCTCTCTCTCTCTTCCAAATCTCTACATCTCACGGTAGAAGAGGAAACGACTAATAAAGTAAGTCACTACTATCTTGCAAACAGTGAAAGTACAATGTAATTGAAAAGTCACTCTGTTTTTTAAAATGTTTGTATCCTCACTTTATCTATTGGATATACATGATACAAATGTCAAAACAAAGTGCAATAAGTGCCATTTGAGTAATACGTGTTATTTTGTATTCCCAGAAACAAAACAAAACAAAATCTAAAATATCCAATAAACTGGCGTTACAAGAGACAACAAAAATGGTTGCCTGATATAAAACTATACATTGAACAGACCGAATCTCACGTTGGGCTGCATTGTTAATGTGGCGTATCATTTTATTGAATAAAATGGCAGTTAATTCTCTTTATGCTTACATTTGTTTCATACAAATTTGTTGGATAAGGCGGGGGGGGGGGGGGGGGGGGGGGGGGGAGAACAGGGTGAGACTTTTCAATCACCCTGTAGAGTGAAACATGTAATTTCTAAATAACAGTGCACATATATCAAATGTTAGATTACTTGACGGTGTACTCTCCATAGAAAAAAAAAGCGAGTTGCGTGATACTGTGGTTTCCGGTGCGCCTTCTGGCCCAGTATCTACGACTTTAGCACCTGTTCAACGGGAGAGTGGGCTCATCCCTAATCTGTTTATGTTCCCAGTAGTAGACTATTCGCAAGCAGCCTGGGGGTGTCACTGCTCTGCGCGGACCTTGTTTACCGAGGCGGCGTCCGAGCTCGTATGGTGAAAATATGGTTGCATTATCTTCAAAAATAGACCTGTCTTTCCCGTGGCTTTTCTGCCATCCTGCAACTTTGAGTTAGGGAGTTCTGAGCTCCAGTCTCTTTCCCAAGCATTTTATCCTGGCCTGGCACGCATACAGAGGACCCCACTTCTGGTTCTAAGTTAGCAGTTGGGGATAGATGGGGTGGCACACTGTGCATTCCCCGTCATCCAGGGGGGCTTTCCAACTATGCAGAGCTTGCACAATGCTGTGCTCTGGTTCTGGGCTCTCCCAAGGAATCCTCACGTCCTGCACAGAGCCACTTCCAGATACCTACCACCTGCCATTCCTCCACTGTAGAATCTCCTGCATGCGGCCATCCAGTCAAGAGCCAGTATTAAGTCTGGTGCCCATGTGATCCCCCCAAGCCTAGTGTGAAATGCTGGTTCTTAACATGCTGCAACACAGGGGGGATTGTGATGCTCAGCCATCTCTCTCAACTCTGCACCGATAAGTGACATCGGGGACTTAACTGTGCCTCAGTACTGGGAGGCTCCGTTTCCGGGTACACCACACACAGCCAATTGAGGAACGGTCGTCGTGGGCGTGTCTTCAGTAGGGAAGTTGTGGAGTCTTCCTGTCCATGTTCTTGCACATCCTAACACTGCCCACAAGACATCGGAGGTTTGGAGAGTGGCCTTCTCTGCTTTTTTGAGTCGGGGTGGGCTCCCCGAGCAAGTCTTGATGGGGATCGGGATGTGTCCACGCGCCAGTGGGCCCAGCATCGGCCGCATCTGATGGAGGACTTGCTCTGCCAGGTTTGAGTTAGTAAATTCCAACTTTGTCATCTTCATGGCATTGTGATGCTGGGGTGCCTGTGGATTTCCTACCACCCCGGGTAGAAGCCAGAAGTGTACTGTGTCAGCTCTGGGGGAGATAAAGGGGGTGTTTCTGCATCTCCTTGAGATACGTAGCCAAGGTAGGGCTCACAGTGCTCATTCCCCGCCACCAAATTGCCTGCTGGTTACGCCGAGTTCTCCGAGGCTCTAGGCATGTGACCAAGAGTTGAAGGCAATAGGATCGTCACGTCCTGAGTCTCTGTGCCTGTACGATGGGTTCCGATCTTCAGGAAGCAGTCCACACTCGTTCCCACTCCTAAGACTTGTTCAGTATCCATCTGGCTCCTTCCCACCCACAGAGGGTGTGTACGGTGTAGTGCACCGGTTTTATTATCGAGGTTTGCTCCTCTAGATCCGTTGTGTTTAGCCTGAGGATTCGCACCCTCAGTTACCAGGACTACCTCGAGGAGGGTGTGGCTCTTCACCACGCACAACGATCTTGGGGTATGAGAGGTTTTGCTAGGCCAAGAGACTGACACCGCAATGGTCGCTCCTTTCATGAACAAGAATTCACTAGGCCTAGGGTGAAGCAAGGGGGGAAACCCACTACGCACAACACCAACACATCATACCCCCTGTCTGTAAAAGACTTTGCCCCTTAGATTACTTAAAACGCAGCATAGCTATAAGAAGAACTTTTAATAGACAGAACCAGAGGTGTGCTTAAAGTATTTGGCACCAGGGGCGGATACTACCTTTGGCAACCCCGTCCCATAAAGAATCGCATTTGCTAGTATATTGTGAACAGTAAGTACTATCATAAAAGTGTCCAATGGCACCCCGCTGGACAGAAACCCCAAGGATAAACAACTATCTACACTTTTATTTTACTAGCCATGCTAAATCAGAAACATTACGACATTTTAAAACTGTTGCAGAAGACAAATGTCACGAGCAAATACGTCATCATTCTCCTTTGTGTTCCTAACGGAGCATGGAGTCACAATGGCAGCTGGGCGCCTTGCATGAAGTCTGCACCAAGCATTGACATACTCTTGCTGTAATGATTTCTGTGGTAATTAGTTATACATACATAGGCTGCCTGCCCCACGCACAACATCGCATTAGTCACCTTGTACGACATGCCTAAGGGAGCCAAGACTCGGTTGGTTATAAATAATATCATACTGGGAGTGGGGGAAGAGGGGGGGGGGGACACTAGCAATGAGAATTTATATTCATACATGACATTTCCAGAAGGACAAGTAGGTGAGCAGTTATGTAATTGTCGATCAAGTGAGTTGTTACACAGACGTTTGCTATATAATATATATAAATAATTTTCCTTTGCAATCCTTACAGAGCATGGATCCATGACTGTGGCTTGCCCCCCCTTTATAGCAAGCCTACACCAAGACGTTACATGCTCTAGCAGCAGTAGTTTCTGTGGCAATTTGTTTGACATGATGAGGTTGTCAGCCCCAAGAACAACCTCATATTAGTCTCATTGTACGACGACATGCCTGTGGGTACAGTAGGCCTATTCTGTACACACACACATATATATATATATATATATATATATATATATATATATATATATATATATATATATATATATATATATATATATATATATATATATATATATATATATATATATAACTATAGTCTAAAAAGTTACATAAAGTATTGGTATAGCAGTAAAGAAAAGTAAAACAAATACTTCAGTCTAAACCAGTGTTTCACAAAGTGGGCGGCATCGCGCCCCAGGGGGCGGTGGAAGTACCTAGGAGGACGCTAAGAGGCTAAAGAGCTAACCACTATTCTAAAGAATGTTTTAAAAAAAAGTAGAGTAGGGAGGGAGGGCACTGGGGACGAGTTTATAGAACCAAGAGGGCGGTGGTCCGAAAATGTTTGGAAACCACTTGTCTAAACAGTAATGTAATAAATAATTTGGGAAACCACTGGTCTGAACAGTAATGTAACATAAATAATTTGGGAAATCACTGGTCTGAACAGTAATGTAACATAAATAATTTGGGAAATCACTGGTCTGAACAGTAATGTAACATAAATAATTTGGGAAATCACTGGTCTGAACAGTAATGTAACATAAATAATTTGGGAAATCACTGGTCTGAACAGTAATGTAACATAAATAATTTGGGAAATCACTGGTCTGAACAGTAATGTAACATAAATAATTTGGGAAATCACTGGTCTGAACAGTAATGTAACATAAATAATTTGGGAAATCACTGGTCGGAACAGTAATGTAACATAAATAATTTGGGAAACCACTGGTCTGAATAGTATTGTAACATAAATAATTTGGGAAACCACTGATCTGAATAGTATTGTAACATAAATAATTTGGGAAAGCACTGGTCTAAACAGTAATGTAACATAAATAATTTGGGAAAGCACTGGTCTAAACAGTAATGTAACATAAATAATTTGGGAAACCACTGGTCTAAACAGTAATGTAACAGAGATAATTTGGGAAACCACTGGTCTAAACAGTAATGTAACATAAATACTTGTTGACTACACGTTTCTATGAAAAGAAAGTAGTAATAGCACAGTCTGCTACGTGCAGCGATATGCATTAGTTGTACTAACCGCTTTGGCTTTCTTTCTTTTGCTTCTTCAACGGCAAGCAAATTATAAATGGAATGCCCGTTTAAAGAATTCATGATGTTTTAATATTAAGCAGAGTTTACTCTGCCGTTTTGTTGGCATTAATATGACGCTAATGCGCGTCACTTCGTAGTTATAAGGGGAATCTAATCTAATTTGTTAAATTCTGTTGTAAATATTGAATAATCTCCCTTGTAAAATTCAAAAAATTTCTTTGATTGCAAGTTCGTACTAACGCAATGGCAAACCGCTAGATTGTTTTTTCTAGGTCACGGGTCGGGAACCCGCGGCTTGCGAGCCGCATGCGGCTCTTTGAGCCATCAACTGCGGCTCTCGGCTCTTAGTGAATGAGGATTACCATGCGATTTTGTTTCATGCGGCTCTTCAATTTGTTACAATGGAGACAAAATTAAATATTTGGCTCTTTGTCACGGGAAGGTTCCCCACCTCTGGTCTAGGTAGACAGATTAACATACCAATTAGCCTACCATTGTACATGGTTTCCATTTTTTTTCTTTCTGAAAAATAATAAGAATTTTGCTTTGCGATCCTTGCGGAGCATGAAGTCACAACGCAGCTGGTCCCCTTGCAGGAATCCTACACCAAGCAGTCACATGATCTTTTACTGGTGGTTTCTGTGGCAATTAGTTTTACATAATGAGATTGCGAGCCCTATGCACAGCCTTGTACGACATGCCGAGGGTAAACTAGCATTATTCTTTCTTTGTTTCCTCATAGACGCTGAGAACTACACGGGGATTTTTTGTTCCTTGCCTTCTTAATATCCATGTGAACCGTTATTTGTAGAACTGATTCAATACCGTTTTATTGGTTTATATACTTATATTCCTTACCAGTTTTACAGCAGCCCCTTAATTTATCTTCTTAATATCCACATTGTTTTCTTTCCCTTTGTCTAACTTACATCCATCACAGTCGCTTCTGCTTTATAATATTAACTGCAATTAAAGATAGCCAAAACGTGATCAATTGTTTGTGGTCAAACAAATAAGAGCTTCGAACTTTGGGACACTTTCGCAGGATAGAAAATTACAGAACTTCAAGAGATAAAGAATGAATGTAAATTTATTAGGACTGAAAAAGGTAATTTATTGGAGCACGTGAAATATATTATTAAAATTACTAAATAATTTCTTCTTCTTCTTCTTCTTCTTCTGCAAGTATCATGCCTAGTGGCGTATCTCTCAACAACTTCCTGTCTCCAGTACAATTTATCAATTCTGTTATTGACTTCTGTCCATGCCACGATGTCTTCCTTATCTCTTTTTCCTTCAATCGTATCGGTTGTCATTAAATATTCCAGCTTTCCTCCTCTCATAACATACCCCCAAAAAGAGGAATGCTTCTTCCTAACTTGTAAAATAAGTTTTCTTTGCGCATTGACCTCTTTCAGGACATCCTCATTACTCTTATTGACTGTCCAAAATAATTTATTCCAGCAGAAATAAACATCAAAGAGGAGTAGGCATAATTTTATATATTAAAAGAGCGAAAACAGTGAATGGATTTTGGGCAACATCATATCCGATTTCGTTACTCGCTGTCTATTTTTCTCACATACTTCATGTCAGAGATACGATTTTCTGTGATCAATCATTGTTTAGAGCAAGGGTCGGCAACCCATGAGCTTTCTGGGATCTACTTTAGTAACACTGCTCTCTCTAAAGATCTACCATATAATAATAATAATAATAGCCCCATCAGTCATAAATGACAATGGGAATGCGCCCCTGAGGTGACAGCCCTTAGCTACTTTTTTTCAAGGTGTTCTTTTCGACGTTTTCTCCTCACCTGCTTGCCATGAGAGCTTCTTTTCGCCAATTCTGAGGTGGCGCCGTAGAGAGCATCGTCACTTGGTGCGATTGCCAGTTTCATCTTCCCAGGTTGCTGGATTTATGTCAAGTGCCCTCATGTCTCTCTTGCACACATCTTTGAACCTCAGCTGCGGTCGCCCAACTTTTCGTTTGCTATCTACCAGTTGTCCTTATAGATATCTTTCGAGATGCGACCATCTTCCATGCGGCGGACATGGCCAAGCCAGCGTAGTCTGCGTGGTCTAAGCAATGTACACATGTGTTGTAGGCCAGCAACACCTTGACAATTGTCACATTGGCCTTCCACGAAATACCACGGATGTGACGCAGACATGCAGATGGAAGGTATTGAGCTTTTTTGCTTAGCATAGGTTGTCCATGTCTCACTGACATAAAGCAGTGTGCTGGTGACACAGGCGTTATATACTGCAGCTTTTCATTGTGAGTTTGGAGTTTCCCCAAACACGCGTTGTAAGACGGGCAAAGGTGGCTGCAGCTTTGCCAATGTGGCTGTCAATTTCTGTGTCCAGAGAGAGTTTGCCGTTGATGGTAGACCCTAGGTATGGGAAGTGGTGCACCACTGCCAATATCATTGTTATCGAAAGTGATAACTGGTGCAAGAACCACATCCTGATCCAGCTAATTTGTTTTCTTTAGACTTATTGTGAGGCCAAAGCCCTTGTCATATTTTTTGTTGTTGGTATAACACAGAATAAACTGTTACAAGTTTTATGTGGTTTAAATTTTTTACGGGATGGGGTAACCGGCCCCATGCCCAACCCTCCTTAGTTGCTTTCTACGACATGCTTGGCAGGGAATAGTGTTACTATGACATATCTTGGCGGTGATATAGACAGGGTTGGAGGGACGGACAGCGGTATCAAAGTGGGAATACAGGGGCAAGAGGGGCTTTCATTGCATTGGGAAATGTATTGAGATCGGGAGAGATCGGATCCGACACGAAAATGGGAATCTTCGGCTCAGGTGTGAAGTCGGTCCTATTGTATGGCTCTGAGACATGGAGAACAACAAAGACAACAACCAAAAGAGCTACAGACTTTCATAAATGGGTGCTTGCGTAGAATAGAGGGATTGAAATGGTATGACAAGGTTACCAACGTGGAACTGAGGACAAGAACTAGACAAGTGCCAGTGGAACAAGAGATGAGAAGAAGATGATGGCGATGGATTGGACACACACTGAGGAGACCTGTTGATAGCATTACAAGGCCGTCCTTGTTCTGGAACCCCCAGGGTAAGAGAGGCAGAGGTAGACCAAGAAGCACATGGAGAAGAGAGCTGGAAACAGAGGTGAAAATGACGAGGAGAACGTGGAAAGAACTTGAGATGATGGCACGTGACAGGAGGACTTGGCTTGTGTTTGTTGAAGGCCTATGCTCCTTTGGGAGTGGAGGGTTATGAAGAAAAAAAAATGAAAGCCCTTGCATGCTTGAGTTAAGCAATTCATCAAGCTCTGAAATTCTAGTTGATTTTGATTGACAATTGCGGCGTCATCAGCGATTAACAAGTCTCTTATAGTGACCCTTCTGATTTTTTTTCCTTCAGCCTTGCAAGGTTATACAGTCGGCTATCTGACCTAATGTGATGGCATATTTCTTCAGTTGCATCTCTGAATGCATGTTTCAAGAGCAAGGCAAAGAAGATCCCTAAGAGGGTCGGAGCCATGACGCAGCCTTTATTTAACGCCACTGTGTATGTCAAAGGGCTGTTATGTGCTTCCAGCTTATTGGACTGTTCCCTTCATGTCTTCATGGAATTACTTTATTATTTTCAGCAATTTAGTGGGGCAGCCTATTTTCAGGAGGATTTTGAAGAGTCCATCCCTGCTAACCAGAACAAATGCCTTTGTGAGGTCTATAAAAGCGATAGACCCTATATATATTCTGCTCCCTTGATTTTTCCTGAAGCTGGCGGAAACAAAAGATCATGTCTATTATTGATCTATCAGCTCGGAATTCAATTTGCAACTCTTGATATATGCGCTCAGTTAACTTGTGAAATGGCATTAAGATGACTCTGTCGAAAACCTTACCAACAATACTAAGACTGCAGTTATTGCAGTCACTTCTGTCTGCTTTATTTTTATAAAGTGTTACTATCTGGCATCACGCATGTCTTGAGGGATAGGTGTCTCTTCCCAGCACTGGCACTGCACCATATACAGTGAATGTAATAGCGTGCTCTTACAGCTTTGATTAAATCGGGAGGAATCCCATCACTGCCTGGTGTTTTGCCAGAGGCCGAGCTATCACTGGCCTTACTGAGTTCTTCCAATGTTGGTTCAGCATCCAGCTCCCCCATAGTTGGCAGGCATTTGACAGCTATTTTCTCTAGTTTAAAGTTCAGAGTAGTGCTCGACCCACATCTCCATCTGTTTACCTATATCGTTTAGTTTCTCCTCCGCCGATGGTGTTTAGCGTGTACCGTCTTACTTTTTTGGGGACCAAGGGCTTTCTTTATACCGTCGTACATTTTTCCAGTGTTGCCTGTTTGCGCAGCGGTCTGGATGCTCTCGCTGGAGCCAGTACTCATCTATACAACGTCGAGCAGTTTGTTGGACTTTGCTTCTCGTAGCCTTCAGTATATGTAGGGTTCTAGCACTCGGTGAACGTTTGTATTCATTCGCAGCCCTGCGCTTAGCTTCAATGGCAGGTATCATCACATCTGAAGAAGCATCAAACCAGTCATTTGACTTCGCTGTCTTCTTGCCAATGGTAGCAAGCGCAGAACTATGAATGGTGTTCCGCAGGTGCTTCCAGTTCTCTGTAACAGTGTCACCATGCTGTGGGCTACTGAGCACTTTCCTGAAGGTCGTGGTAAATTGAGCGATTATAAAAGGGTCTAACATCTTGCTGATATCGATGCGTAGTTTCCCTTCATGTCTGACACGATGTAGTTTTCTTGATTGTGCTCTGATTTTGCAACAAACCAAGGAATGATCTGTATCACAGTTGCACTATGGTACAAAGCGCGTGGAGAGCACAGACTTGAGAAGTGGTCTTCTGACAAGAATCAGATCCAGTTGGTGTCAGTGCTTGGATCTGACGTAAATTGTGAGAAGATAGGACTGAGATATTTATGGTCCCGCTGGAGCAGAGGTGATAGTGACAGCTATGTGAAAGGGAGGTGTAAGAAATAGTATTGTTTCACGAGGAGGGGTAAACGTGTAGGGAAAAGTTGATAGTGTAGAGAGAAAAAGGCAGTCTTGGATTGAGTAATTGCTCTAATCCAGCCTATCTTACGACTCTATTTAACTTTCAGACGCCCTTAATCTACTTGTACAACATACAAGGTACACGACACTTAGTACACAAACTTCTGTGACATATAACTACTACGTACAGCCGTGAAAACAAACTATGAATAACATATATATATATATTTCAAGGGTAAGGTTTATTAAATTTATTTTCGCTAAAGAAATATCATCACAACACCAAGACAAGCATTACATTAATACGTTGTAGTTACATCAGAGAAATAAAAATATCAATCTAATAGGCCTTACCTCTTGTATAGGGAAAATTAAGAAAAGATCCCACCCGAGGTAATATACCCGAAAGATCAAATAATTAACAACAGGAGTAGGGGCAGTCAGGACGGGTAAATGATAAGTCCTTGATTTAACTATCCCGTGGGCCTTCAGATTAGTGAGGGATCAATAAAGAAGATGTTATATTAGTAGTAACTTAAGAAAAATAAGTTCTTTCGTTCAGTTTCACCCTCTACACACATACAGTGAGCTCACTACAGTTATGCTTACCCCTCTGCCAACGCTGCATTCATTCCGTGGAATTTATCCAACACATCTTATTTAAGACTATTATGAGTCTTATTATTTGTCCAGTTCGGCCCCAGACTCTCCGTTTAAGCAACTGCTAATTTTCGGGGAGTCGCTGAATTGGTGCGTTGATTAATTTTTTTCTCCTCGTACTGCAGGTATTGGTTTGGGATACGTTTTTTCTAGGTAGTGGCACTGTCCTGGAAGTTTATAAGTTAATATAGGTTTCCCCGGAGTGGTCTAGCCTCCAATGGCTGTGACTCTCTCTGTTGTAGTGAATGTGTAAAAAACGAATGTTACTCCCAAGCTGTTCTCGGAAGGAAATAGCCGAGTATAACCTGTGAATTCTCTCTGTAGAATTTGGTGGTTGGAAAAACTTTACTGTCATATGGTTTGTTAAAGAAAAATTAGTGCTGTAAGTTCTGCCACATCAGGCCCGTAATATTGTATGGATAAGATGAAAAAATGTTCCAGTTTAACATTTAAAAACAATTTGTCATTTGAAGTGTTCTGGTTATTTAACCACTCTCATGGATGGAGAAGGTGGACCGCGAAGGGTCTCCAACATCAGATTTTTCCACCGACAATGTTTGTATTTTTATTTGGAACAATTAATTGGAATGCCATAAGACATCTGGCCATAGAACTCTATAAGAATACCGCTGGATCGCAAAGAGTGTGATCAACCTATATAAAAGAGAATAGAAAACATGTAATCATACTATAATTATATTCTAACACCCGCGTTTTTGGTAAGACCTGTAACTCACTCCGGTATTTAATTATCTCTAAAAAAAAACCACGAGTTATGAACACTAGTCACCTAAAATTTGCGCACGATGAAAAATAGAAATAAATGGTATCAACCAAATTATCGATCGTCTAGCGTCTAATAATATTTTAAGCCTCTCCTACTGGAAATAGCAAGAAATAAATTACGTTCTCTAAATTATCCATCTAAATTATCGTCTATTAATTAATTTAAAGCGTCTCTTACTGAGGACATACCGAGAAGTTAAATTACGTTACGGCTGGAAAAAATTTAGCTATAAGTTTATTTAATACGTTATTCAGCTTAACACAAAATCCTAGTGAAATAAATGAAAAAAACTAAACGATTAAATCACTCAAAACTCTAATATATTATTACCGCAGCACAAAGAATGAATTAAGTCTCCACGTATAGAAGAAATCCAAAATTCTTGTTTGAATCTAATATATGAGCTAGGTACTTCTTCATCTTCTCTGGTGGGGTCCAAATGGGGCAGTGATGCGCAATACAAGACTCAACATGTCTCTTAGCCTCTCCTGCCCAAGTCTACCTCACCTACTCGTGGTGAACCCCGTTATACCCAGTAATCTTGCCGAAGGTTGGGTATCAACCCCAGCGGGAGGCAAGATGGGACAGCAAACGAGGTAAAGGCAAAATCAAATCCCCCAGCCAGAGGGGGAGGCATGAGCACACTCTGCCTTAAGAAACAGGTGCTGAAGTCAGATGTACCAGGCCAGGAGGCGCACCAGCAACCATGGTACCATGCAACCCGCTTTGGTTTAATAAGTCTACACAACAGATGTCAAAAAATTATCGTTATGGTGCTCGCCCTGTGAAGTCCCTCCAGGCAGGAGCAGTGCCGGATTCTGAGCCTCGACAGAATCCACCCTCAGCTACTGGAGGTCTCCTTAGTCCGCCAAATGGAGCCAGGAGGCGGAAGGAGAAAGTAACTGGCCAACCAGATAAGACGACGGCCCCTCTGAATGTCATGCATTGGAATGCAGAGGGAGTCAACAACAAAAAGACTGAACTAGAGAATACCCTATTTCGGAAAGAAATTAGCATATGCTGCATACAAGAAACCCACCTACAGGAAGGAAAACATTTTAAGATACGGGGCTATCAATGCTTCAGAGTTGACAGAAAAGATCGGAAGAAGGGTGGCATACTAACACTGATAAGGAATAACCTCAACGCTATAGAATCCAAGACATATAAAGAAGGTGCAGAATACCAAGTAATCCATCTAAAACATAACACTCTGGAACTGGATCTCCTAAACTTCTACTGCCCCAATGACATACCAATGAACATGACTAGCATAGATGTCCCCATTGGCAACTTCCTAGCGGTGGGAGACTTCAACAGCCATTCCCAAAGCTGGGGATACAACCAGCTAGATAGAAGGGGCGAAGAGATAGAAAACTGGCAAGACGACAATAACCTAACCCTTCTAAACAACCCTAATGATCCTCCAACCTTTTACTCCAGAAGATGGCATAGCACCTCTACTCCAGACCTGGCATTCTGCACACCTGATTTGGCTGGGATAGTGGAAAGGGAAATAGGAGAACAACTCGGTGGAAGTGATCATCGTCCTGTATTCATCAAAATTAATAGAACAATTAATACAAGTCCAAGTCAGCCAAGATGGAATTATAAAAAAGCAAATTGGTCCATTTATCAACACAGAGCAAATCTGCTTACAAAAGATATTAAGGTACTAGACAGAGACATTAACAGAGTCATCTGGGATTTTAATAATGGAGTACTCAAGGCAGCAAAGGAGACAATACCGAGAGGAGCGAGGAAGAACTATGTACCATATTGGTCCAACACACTACAAAACCTACATGAAGATATGAATGAAGCAAGGCACACTGCAGAGGTACAACCATCCCAACAGAACCATATCATGCTACAAAAGGCAAAAGCAAAATTCATTAAAGGAAAGCTAGAAGCCCAGAGGAGAAGCTGGAGGGAAAAAACATATAAACTAAACCTTGAAAAGGAAGGGAGAAAGTTGTGGAAACTCACTAAACAATTGAATGACGATAACAATTCTCAACGACAAACCATTACACTAGACGATGCAGGGAAACTATATACCGGCAAACAAGCAGCAGACATATTTGCGGAATCCTACAGAAATGAAAGTAACATCTCCGTCAATTTACGCAGACAACGAGACATTCGTCAAGAAATAATCCACACTAGAACTAATGGAAACAGTCCGGACGTTATGTCCAAACCTTTCAATATGGACGAGTTTAAAACAGCCGTGTGGAAACTTAAAGACAGGAAATCACCAGGCCCGGATGGTATAACCAACGAAATGCTAAAACACCTAGGATATACAGCAATGAGCAAACTGTTGCAAATATACAACTACAGTTGGATGACAGGCAGTGTGCCACAGATATGGAGAGAGGCGCTCATGTGTCCCATCATAAAGAAAGGAAAAGACAACAGGAAGGCCACCAGCTACAGACCAATAAGCCTAACAAGCTGTGTATGTAAGACAATGGAGAGGATGATCAACAGAAGATTGAAATGGTACTTGGAATCCGAGAAAATTTTAGTGCCAGAACAAGCAGGGTTTAGAGAGTGCAGCAGCACAGAAGACCAAATCACATACCTGTCACAGATCGTTGAAGATGCCTTCCAAGAAAAGAGAAAAGTCTTTACCCTATGGATAGATCTCCAAAAAGCTTTTGACAAAGTATGGAAAGACGGGTTAATAGTAAAACTGCAAAGGAACGGAATCAAGGGTAATATGAGAAAATGGATCCAGTCGTTCCTACACAATCGGAAAGCAAGAGTCACTATGGAAGGTCACAACAGCAAGAAAATCCTCCTAAAACATGGAGTTCCTCAAGGCTCAGTATTCTCTCCCACCCTGTTCCTTGTATTCATCAATGACCTCATCCACGATCTGCCACAAGGTGTGAGAGCTGCCCTATACGCTGACGACTTGGTGGTGTGGTGTGTAGAAGAACATCTAACTATCGCTAATAAGCGAATACAAAGGGCAGCAGACAACATAGCAGCATGGGCAGAGAAATGGATGGTGCAGATCAACGCTGAAAAATCATCAACAACACTTTTCACGCTCTCCAACAAAGACAAAGCAGGAGAGATACGACTTGGAAATATACATGTCCAAACAGATGAGGAACCGGTGTACTTGGGCATTACATTAGATAAGAGAATGACATGGAAGCACCACATCGAGAGAACAGAGGCTAAAGCGAGAAGAAAACTTTCCATACTGAGGAAAATAGCTGGATCAAGTTGGGGAGCTAACGAAACAACACTAAAGAAAGTGTATACAGGTGCAATAAGACCTATATTAGAGTACGGATCAGCAGCATGGTCTACAGCAGCCAAATCACACCTACAAGCCTTAGATAAAGTACAAAATCAAGCGCTTCGGTTGATCACGGGTGCCATGAAGACCACACCAATAAATGAAATGGAAAAAATCACAGGCATTCCACCTTTATTATACAGACGAGACACTAAGACCCTGATCCAAGCAGAAAAGTACAAGAACATGCCCGCACATCCAATGAAAACTAGATTTGGAGATTTAGCCAGTGGGAGGTTGAAGAGAAGCAGTTTTGTGCATCGGTCCAAAAAACTAATTAGAACATACAAGGATGAACTACCAGACATCACTAAGGAAATAACTCCCACACTCCTCCCAACCCCATGGGAACAACATCAAAATTTCAGTATTAAGACCTCCATAACTACCACCTGCCCCATGGGAGAGCTAAATACTCTCCAAAGGAAAATAGCAGCATGTGACATGATTGAAGAACTATACCCCAGAGAAGCATGGATCCAAGTATATACTGATGGATCTGCAACCAGAGCAGTGAAGAACGGAGGCGCAGGAGTTTATGTGGTCTATCCAGACAAAGAAAATGAATCCACCTGTTCACCTACTGGAATATTCTGTTCAAACTATGCTGCTGAAGTACAGGCCATAAGCATTGCTGCAGGAATAATAAATAACACAATAAGCCAATGTCAGCAGGTTGTATTCCTTACCGATGCAATGTCAGTTCTGCAAGCCCTCAACAGTGATAAACTGCCAGAATTAAACAAAGTCCTATGCGAAGTAAATATCAAAAGAAGGGTAGTGCTACAGTGGATACCATCACACTGTGGCATACCAGGAAATGAGAGAGCAGATATGTTAGCAAAAGAGGGAGCAACACAGGAACAAAAAGAACAAACAATCACATTCCAGGAAAAGAAGACCCTTATCAAGGCCATCAGGAAAATTGATCAACAAAGAGACAACTATCAATATCTTGATCGAGCAAAACAGGTGATCCTGTTCCGTATGAGAACAGGACATAACAGACTGAACAGTCACTTATACAGACTGAGATTGGTCCCATCACCCCTATGTACGTGTGGACAGGCAGCACAGACAGCCGAACACATCCTGCAAGACTGCCACATGCTTAGTCAATTGCGAACTGAACATTGGCCCACAGAGACGCACATCCACACAAAGCTGTTTGGGAGTCTTGAAGAACTTTCAACCACAGCAACATACATCCAGAAAACCGGACTTCTTGTGTAGACATTTCTAAACAACAGCGAACGAGAAGAAGAAGAAGAAGGAGGTTCAGAGATTGCTAATTAAAATGGCTCATGACAGAAGACCGTAGGCGTGGCTAAATTAAAAGTTAAGACAGAGGGCGAATGACATGGCTTAAAGCGCGCTCACCTGGACATGCTAATATCATGCCCGTGGAAATCCACGTTGGCGATTTTGATTTCAACAAAATTGAGGGCTACCGGTGAGATTCAAGGGTAGCTTCACTTTTCATCTGTCACAGGATCGTGGGTGTCTCCATGACATCGTATGCTGGGGTTTTGTCTGAAAGTAGGTGTTGGTCACGCAGAGGGCAAGAGCAGTTGTCCATTTTCATTCATCTTGCTAACAAAAAACCTGCCCAGACATGAAACATGATCAAAACCCACTCTAGCGTTGAATTCACCAGGGAGAACAAGTTGTTCCTTTTGATGGCTGCTGCTAGATTCTCGTAGAACTCGTCTCTAGCTTCTGAAGCAGAGTACAGAGTAAGCGCATACACACTGACAAGGGTGATGGGACCTGCACTAGTTTACACGCGGAGCGTTAACAGACGTTCTGATCCATTCTTACCTGGTTCAAACAATATAGTTAGCGATTTTTTTACAGCAAAACTTACTACGTGTTCTATAGTTTTATTAAGGACTTTCTCTTGCCTATAAAATGGGTAGTCCTTCTCGCTCATTATTCCACAGCATGCCAGGCGCGTTTCCTGAAGTGCAGCCATATCCACCTGAAGTCGTTTAAGTTCGTCGTTGATTATGGATGTCTTCCTGACATCGTTTATGTCCTGCAGGTTTTCAGATAGAACTCCGCCAATGCCGGTACCAAGCCCGGATGAAAAAGGAGGAGGGCGGCCTGCATGGAGGCCGTAAGGAGGCAGCCCCTCCACCATGCAAAGGCACAACAGGCCAATCACCTGTTTGCTTTAAATCATGATTACGCGAACTACAAGAGAGAAAACCGGACTGATTCTAAAGGCGACGAACTGGAACGGACTACGGACTACGACTTATGGAACTTGGAACACAAGAAGTATAAATGGGAAGGAAGAGGAGCTGGTGGAAGAGATGAGGAAAGCAAAACTAGAAATCCTGGCTATAACGGAAACAAAGAAAAAAGGACAAGGAGTCATGGATCTCGATGGCAACACGTTGCTCTACAGTGGTGTACCCATATCTGAAAGAGCTAAAGGGGGCGTGGGTTGCATTGTGGCCCAAAATCAAAAAGATAGTATCAAGGGATGGAACTTTGTCTCGGAGCGCATTATGGTTGTAAAACTAAAAGAAGGAGAAACTATAGTCAACCTGGTCATAGTGTATGGGCCAAATGAGGATGAGAGAGCAGAGGTCAAGGAGGAATTCTTCGAGCTGCTTCAAAGGACAGTGATGACTGCCTAGATGAAGTTATTATGCTCGGAGATTTTAATGCCAGAGTTGGAAATGACCATGCTAGATGGGGTGGAGTTATCGGAAGATATGGAGAAGATACTCTCAATGACAATGGAAAGCGACTCCTTAGATTCTGCAGTGAGCAGAATCTGATCATTACAAACACAAAGTTCCCCCATAAGCGCATACATGCATACACTAGATGTGAACCAACCAAGAATGAGAAGTCAGTGATCGACTATGCCATTGTTCGGAGAAGCTCATTCAGATATGTCCAAGATGCAAGAGTCTGGAGGGGGCCAGAGATTGGAAGTGATCACTACCTGCTAACAATCAAACGAACAACTGAAAGAGTTGCTCAGCCTAGGAACTGCCCAACATCACGCAAGAAACCAAATAAACGAGCAGGAGAAATGAGCATTAGGACCTACAAGCTGAGAGAGCCAGAAATTAAGACCAGATATCAGGGGCTTATTGCTACAGCAGTGAGCAACACAGAAGAACGACCTGATGACTTGGAAACCCTCTGGAATAAATTCAAGGATATTGTCGTAAATTTATTTTGAGAGGAAAGAGTCGTAGAAATAGTGGTCCGGTTTAGAGTGGAAAATGATGATGGAAAGCTCAGTGATAGAAAATGTAGAGATTTAATAGTTACTTCACAGCGTGCTGGAGGAGAGTAAAGACAGACTTATTTACGACAAATCGTGTCTCTCAATCTTCTCTTTCACTCTCCTGGTCAAACAATTATTTGCCAGTTTTCCAGACTCGCATCTGCGCGCGCTCACCGATTTGGTGTTTTCAAACACACACACGACGTTGATACAAACTATATTAAACGAATAGGGGAAAAGTTGGGCTTTGGGTATATCCAACACACAGAACTAAATGAGTTTAGGTGATTTTATTCACTTTAAACATCAATCACTAAAAATATCAGATATTACATAAATTATCATAAGTACACAAATGCAAATAACAAATTTGGGAGGGGTGAAGAAGATTGGTATCGACTAAGCCCTTCCCGCTCATTAGACAAAGACAAACCCAGTCCAGAGATAGATAATATCAGGAACACGGGTACGTTAACCTAACAGTAAAGTTAATTACTCTGAAAGAGGTGTTACCAAGTTAGGTATAAGTGATAGAAAAAAAAAAAAAACCTGTTCTTCCCAGCTGTTCTTCCCTTTACTAAGCAAATGGAAAGGAGGTGGTTTTAAACAGAGTTAACAAATTATCAACTATCCCACTTAAAGGAACAATGTAGGGTATACAGAAAAGATATATGTTACCAGGTAAGCAAGTTAACAAAATGGTCACACAAAAGAATTAATTTCCTGTCATTCATACACGCGCTAGCAAAGGCCTTCACTCATCTTGCTCTCACTTACCGATTGTGAAAAAATCTTGCACTCCATAGAATAACACAACAGCAGTTACACCTCAACTAAATGTATGAGTGTTTGTTCAAGTTCTAGCCCCAGATTATCGGGTAGGCGGTCAGCACATAAAAGGATCCCGTAATCGCTGGAAAATGAATCTGTAGTTGTGTCTCTTTTCTTAATAACAGTTTCTATGGGAGGGCACGGTCTCTGATACCGGGGTGAGGATGGTGTGGTCTATTTGACTATGCCGCGGATAATAAAATTCTTACGCGTGCTGGTACACTTTATCCGTGAGGTATGGTTTAAGTCCAGTGAGAAAACTAGTCACATCACTGTTCAGGAAATTATGAATTATCTCTCTGTGTCAGTAAACTAACAAAGCTCGGGCCAGTGTTCTTCTTCCCGTTACGACTTAAGTTGTTTGATGGTGCGTTAAATTTGTCTTTGGGTGTGCTTTCTTTGCTATAAGTTAGATAGCGGAATTCCAAACATAGAATCGCCTCAAAGATTAAAAATTTACACAGTCTCAACAAGTTCTGCGTCAGGGGAACTCTACACACTGTTTATGCTTTGCTTTGCTTAGATTGATTTCTTTATTGCTTTCTTAATGCTGGGATCGCACAGGTTACGATCACTCTGTATGAAAGAAAAAAAAGACATGTAATATACCGAAAACAAATAACCTTCTAAAGCGCGATGAATTTCCCGTTAAGCCTATAATACATGCTCGAGTATTTAATTATGTATTTAATAAACACTGCGCGAGTTCTAGTGGTTAAAAACACACATCTATAAAACTAGGACTTAACTGAATTTATTAATTATAAATTCCTTCGCGACTTTAAAAGTTAATTTAAGCATCTATTATCTTTTGAAATAATATAATAGATAGATCATTATATTTAAAACTGGAACTCTTGAGATGGTTTAATTAAATAGATTTAAATTAACACAAAATCCCTTGAAATAGAATGACTAGACCACTGATCACTTTACACAATATATATTTTACCGCTTTGCACAGAATTAGAAATCACTGCAAATATATATAAAATCCAGGGGAAAATCTATAACAAGATTTCAATAAAGCTAGTGCTTCTGTAAAGGTCTGGCCAGCGAGTGATAACGTGTCTAGTTCTACATGGTCTATTTAGCTAAAATGAAATGTAAGTTGAGTGGGACATGATAAACTTGACAACTTATTTGATCTCGTCGCTGTATCCTACATGAGTCCCGGTGGAATGTTCTGGCAAACGAAAAGTTACAACAAATGTTCAGGGGTTCTAATGTTATGAAAAGCTAAAAGTCCCTTTAAATCATCCATCATATCAGGGAAAATTCACTTGTCAAACTAGACGTACGTCACAATCGTCCCCACTTTTAGACATGAAACCATTTTTCATGTTTTCATTTTTGACAATGGAGGTGACCTGATTGGTGATTTTAGGATGAGTGGTATCTTCAGTTTGCTCTTCTTCCTCTGTAGACCAGTTTCTACTCAGGAAATCAGCCCCGACATTCTGTCTTCCCGGAATATATTCCACTTTGAAAGAATAAACGCTTAAAAGAAGCGCCCAACGCATGATCCTTGCGTTAAATTCTTTATTGGTACCAAGAAATGCTAACGGAGCGTGGTCTGTTTGCACCGTGAAAGATGTACCATAAAGAAACTCATGATGGCGTCTGATACCGTCAATCAGAGCAAGACATTCCCTTTCAACTACGCTGTAGTTCCGTTCCGCTTTATTTAATTTCCGACTGCCATAGGCAACTGGAAATAGCATGTTCAGGTCACTGTCATCGGCTTGAAGCAGTGTTGACCCGATGCCCTGACCTGACGCGTCGACTCTCAGTACAAAAGGTTTCTTGAGGTCAGGCAACCTCAAAATGGGGTATGCAGACAACTGTCCTTTCAAAGTGCTATACGCGTGTTCGTACTTTTGATCCCATATGACCTTATCAGGACAACCTTTCTTTGTGAGGTCAGTCAGAGGTGCCGTCAGTCCGTTGAAGTTCTGGATGTACTTCTGATAGTATGCACATAGCGATATGAAGGAACGTACGTCTTTCTTCGTTCGGGGTCTTTTTGCTGCCACTATTTTCTCCACGTTCTTCTTAATAGGCCAACTGCATCCGTGAGAAATAGTGTGCCCCAGGAAGTCTAACTGTTCAAACCCGATGAGACATTTGCTAGGTCTGGCTGTGAGACCCGTTTCCTGTAGTCTCCTGAGGAGCATAGCAACCGTAGCAATATGTTCTTCATAGGTTTCCGATGCAATTAAGATGTCATCCATGAAATTATGGATATGGGGACTTTGCAAAGGTTCTAGAAGCTTCTTCATCATCCTGGTGAACACTCCTGGTGCGTTATGCAAACCGAACGGCATCACGTTAAATGTTTAATGTCCTTCACTAGTGCTGAAAGCTAACAAAGGTTTAATTTCCTCCTTGACTGGTATTTGATAATAACCTTTGCTGAGGTCAATCTTGGAGAAGATCTTAGCTTTGCTGAGCTTGGTGAACAACTCAGAAACAGTTTGGAGAGGTTCGGGCTGGAATTCCGTTACAGCGTTTAGCAACCTGTAATCAATGCACAGCCGAACTTCCTTATTGGGCTTCTGCAACAGCACTACGCTCGAGCTGTAAGGAGATGTAGACTCACTGATAACACTGACTAACAAAAAAAAACTTTTTTTTTCTTTCTCTAACATTTCTATGTTTTTCTGGTCAATTTTAATGCGCTGTTTTTAAATCTGCAAACCGTTTTTCTCTATCAGGTCGGGATCTCTAGAAATACGCAATTGAAGTTTTTTAACAACGCATACAGTATTACAACATCATTCGTACAAGAAGCATAACAGTTATGTAGGCTTGAATTTCTTTGCAGTCGACTTTCGTCGGTGAATGGCATGTGGTACATCGCGATGAAGCATCCAACAATAATCGGCAAGCATGGTCACACTCCACCGTCCTTGATAACGTGACTCCATTACGGCGATATCTTGATGGAATCATTCTCCATGTTCATTGCTGACTTCGCCAAGGTTGTCAGGGAAAAAGTTAAGATGCGAATCGAGCAAATGGATTTTGAGGGACATGTTACAGCCCATAATTATGTATGCATCTATGCACTGCTTAACAATATGCAACATAGTCGACAGATTTGTGATTTTCCAGAAAGTTATCGACGATCGATTTGAATGCCATCCATGCGCGAAGTTCACTACCATGTAACAAGTTCTCGAATTGTTTGTCTGCAATAACTTTCCTAATCTGAGGTCCTACAAAGATACCTTCCTTTATCTTTGCATCGCTAACTTGCGGAAACTTTTCTCGAAGATAAGTGAAAGCTTTGCTCGTTTTATCTAACGCTTTTACAAAATTCTTCATGAGCCCCAACTTTATATGTAACAGTGGTAAAATGAAGGTGTCTTTGTTAACTAATGGCTCGCGTATTACATTTTTTTGATGCCCGAGCTGCATACGATCCCGGATAGGCCACACCTTTCTTGCATAATGTTCCTGTCTGTTGCGGCTGTCCCATTCACATCGGAAGCAACAAAATTTAGTATACCCAGTCTGCATGCCCGTGAGAATTGCAATGACCTTTAGGTCTCCACAAATCCGCCATTGGTAGTCATTGTACTTTATTTTTTCCAAACGTATAGCCATATTGTCATAAGTTTCTTTCATATGAACAGAGTAAGCGACTGGAATTGATGAAAAAAAATTTTCTGTTATGCAATAACACGGCTTTTAGACTAGTCTTGGAAGAATCGATGAAAAATCGCCATTCGTTGACTATGTGCTCATGACCGTTTACATCTTTGCAATAGCAAATGTCATCATCCATCTCAAAGTATTGAACAAGTTCTCTGTGTCTATGACGAAATTTAGATATCGGAGTATTGGGCGCTAAAAGATTCCATTCTTTGAGTCGCGAACCGAGTAATTCCGCTTGTCCTTTGGTAAGAGCGAGATCACGTATTAGATCTGAAAGTTCTGAATGGTTAATTAAGTAAACACCATCATTCACCGGTATGTAATCTGAGTCAGAATTAGTTTCTAAAGCAGGTAAACTATCACTTTCTGATGGTTCATTTACGTCCAACGGATATTGTTCTGACACGTGATTGGATCATGAGGCACTGGTTTCGAAACCGATTCAATATTTGGATAAACCACAGACTTTCTAGTTTTAAAAGTGAAACCATGGATATTTGTCAAGCAGAAGTAACAATCAGTAGTGTGATTTGTATGTTCACGCCATATTACTGGCACGCCAAAAGGCATCGACTTATGCTTCGGCGATTTTAGTAACCAACCTGCCAATGTATCGAACAAACCGCAATTGGCTTCCAAGATTTATTTGCATCATCAACTTTCGAATCGAAATAAAGTTCATATGCTATCTTTAGTAATGGTGTAAAGTTTTTCTGGTCAACACGATCGGTAAAATATCCGCACACGTAACAGAACAGATCAGCCGAATTTCTACAACTTCTAGAAGCCATATTTTGCTCAGAATTATTTCAAAATACAGTAACTATTTGAAAAATCGCGTAACATATGTCATGCATCTTTTAGCAGTATAAAAAGTAGAATTATGTTGCTTTTTATTAATTTTTAATGAGTTATATAGTAAAAATGAAACGGAGCAAATAACGGTTTCCCAAAAATATTTTAACAAACTCAGAAACAGTTTGGAGAGGATCGGGCTGGAATTCCGTTACAGCGTTTAGCAACCTGTAATCAATGCACAGCCGAACTTCCTTATTGGGCTTCTGCAACAGCACTACACTCGAGCTGTAAGGAGATGTAGACTCACTGATAATTCCTGCCTGACGCAGCTTGTCTATTTCTCCGCGAAGTGCATCAGCTTTAGCGTACGGGATGGGGTAAACTCTGGTTTGAACAGGGGTCTCGTTTGTTAATTTCATATCAAATTCAATGAGATTTGTTCGACCAGGTACATCCGTTAAAACTGCACTGTACTGTTTTAGTAGAGCCCTAGTTTCTGTTTGTTGTTCTGGTGAGAGATTGTCGCCGAACTTGACATCTTTAAAGGATTCTGTGGGTTGCAGTGGATACTCCATGCAACCATCATCATCTTCCTCGTCTTCCGTTGCTATGGCGACAGCCAGGAGATGCTCGGAGGATGGCACCGGTCTTTCCAAATATTTCTTTAGCAGATTTATGTGGAAGACCTTCTCCTTTCCTTTGATGGAGATCTTGTAGTTGGTACGTGAGATCTTTTTAAGGACGGTAAACGGTCCTTGCCATCCGATGCGAAGTTTATTGCTTCCGGTTGGAAGTAGCAATAGGACTTTCTCCCCTGGTTGTAGTTCTCTCTCTTTTGCAGCTTTGTTGTATCTTTTAGTAATTTTAGCGCGGGCTTTCTTAAGGTTGGTAGTAGCTAGATCCCATCCTAGCTTTAGCCTTTCCTTAAGCTCAGATACATACTTGCTTGCAGAGACGACTGTCTCGTCAGCCTTCTGGTCTGTCAGGGACCGAAGTAAGGCTTCTAGTGGCCCCTTAATAGGTCTGCCAAATAAAAGTGTAGCTGGCGCAAAACCCGTAGACGCTTGGGGTACCTCTCGGTAGGCGAATAAGGCAGCCGATATATATTGGTCCCAGTCTTCCGGTTTCTCCTGACCCAGCTTACGTAACATCATGGTGAGGGTACCGTTAAAACGTTCCACGAGCCCATTTCCGGCCGGATGGTAGGGACTTGTGTGGATATGTTTGGCCCTCAAGATCTTAAAGATCTCCTCCATTAACAGGCTACGGAATTGGGATCCATTGTCCGTCAAAACTTGTTGAGGGAATCCCAACCGTGTAAAAATTTGCACAAGGGCTTCTGCGACATGCTTGGAATTAGTGCATGGTAGCGGTACGGCTTCGGCCCACATAGTGCAAGTGTCAACTAAGGTCAGGATGAACCTGTTCCTTCTTTTGGTCTTTTCCAGAGGACCAATAATGTCGACAGCAACCCGTTCAAATGGAGTCCCTACTATTGGCATTTGCCCCATAGGTACTGGGGGTGTCAAGTGCTTGGGTGCTACCCGTTGGCACTGGGCGCAGGATTTCACGTACCTGACAATGTCAGAGTTCATTCCTGGCCACCAATAGTGGTTTTTTATTCGCTGAATAGTGGCGTTTTGTCCCATGTGTCCGCTAAAGGGAAGAGAGTGCCCCATTTCTAAGATCTGGTTTCTGTACTGCGTCGGTACTAGGAGCTGGTTATTCCCCGTGTCCGGGTTGCCCGTTCTACGATACAATACACCATCCTTAGAAAAGATGTCTCCGTTGTGTCTGGGGTCCTTAGCCATGGGCAGTTTTTTAAAGCAGGGCGCCAGAGTAGGGTCCTTTTGTTGCGCCTCCTTCAGTTCATTCGGCAACAAGTTTGGCGCAGGCTCCCTCTCCTTCTTGGCTTGCCCTCTTGTGGTTACCGCTGCCACAATCGGCTCCTTAGGTCTCCCAATGAACACATATCTACATCCCAGGATAACTGGGTAGATCGGATCATCCATTATGGCCGCTTTAATAACTCCTCTGACAAAGTCAGAGTGTATTTCTACCAGTGCGATAGGAAGCGTCCTGGGTGCATCACTCCTGAAAACTCCACTAAGTTTGACGGTTTCCTCTGTCTCCTGACCGGGTTTGACTAGGTGCCTAGCGACAATACAATCAAAACTTAATCCAGTGTCAAAAAGACAAGTAGTGGAGGTACCGTTCAAAATTACAGTTCCTCGAGTTGAGGGTCGGTCCCCCTCAGGTTGAGAATCACTGACATTGACTCTACCTTTCGAGGCTGTATGCAAACATCCAATGCGGTTTGCACCGGTTTGTTTGCCCTGATCAGACGTTCCTGGTGTAGGGGTCTTCCCTTTTCCTTGACCTTGGTGGCCGCGCTGCCACGTAGGCTTGTTGGGTTGATCAGAATTGTTGTTGGGGGGGGTATCGGGTTTTGTAGAATTTCGATTTTTCCTGGGGAGGTTTCTGGGTATTGTTATCTCGTTGGTTATAATGTTGAGAGGAAGTGGAAGAATAGGATGCCTGTTCTAGATTCTGTTTTCGAGATGGCTCATCGGTGGGTTTACGTTTAGTGCTGGGAAGTTCGGCCATTGCATTGCTATAGCGTTCGGCTTTATTGAGTATGTCTTCAAGCCTGACTGCCCCCTGTTCAGCCAAAAATCTACGTGTTTCATTCGACAAAGTGGATTTTATCTGCTCCACAAGAACAAGTTCGAGGAGTCCCTCATATGAAAGAGGTAGGTCAGATAATTCAATGCACTTTGTCAGATAACCCGTGAGACGTGAAGAGAACTGGGGAAATGTTTCCGTGCTCTCTTTTCGGCTGTTTCTGAACAACTGCAGAAACTTTCGGGCAGTCATCTCAAACTGCTGTAGTAAGGCCTTTTTCAACATGTCGTAATCATGTTGATTCGGTCCCAGCTTTGTGTACACGTCATAAGCATTGCCTTTCAGTGACGTTGAAAGTTTGAGCGCCCAGCGGGTACTCTCTAACCCATAAAGATTCGCGAGTCTCTCGAATTTTTCTAGGTAGCTGTCAATTTTTTTCGTTAGGGCTAGGAAAAGATTCTAAAGAAAACGACATAGCAGTTAATTGGGCAGATTGAGTACTGGAGAGGTCCATTGATTGAGACTGGGGCGAAGACGGCTCTCCGTTAGTCGAAGTAGAGGCGCCCCGACTCTCTAGAGCCTTAAGCGCCAGTTGATGCTGTCTTTCCTTGTCTCTCTCTCTCTCTCTGCGAGTTTCCATCTCTGCTTCAATTTTCTTCTGTTCCAAAAGACGTTCTTCCGCTTCTTTCTTATCTGCCCTCTCCTGGGCTTCTCTCCTCTCTGTTCTTTCTTTCTCTTCCTTCCTCTCAGCTTCGGCTCTCTGTTGCTTCGCCTTCCTCTCAGCTTCGGCTCTCTGTTGCTCCGCGTCATATATTTCCAATTCCTGGTTAATAAACGCGTTTGCAGCTTCTGCATCTAATCCTGCCTCTTTCGCTTCCAGCCTCAAGATGGACCTCATCTTTATCCTCTCTGCCATTGTTAAAGAATAAGATGAAGTATGCTTAGAGAACTAGTAAGAAGAAACGCGAAAGGGAGGAACTCTGAACCGCTACGAGAAAAAAAAACACAAGTACAAATTTACCTGTGTTACCTCCTACCTGTACTGTGCAAACTTATCGCTGCTATTATCTGGCAATTAAGGCTCTAAACGCAAGCGACTATGCCACTAAATGGTAAGTTACACTGGAAAAGAATCTACTTTTACTAACAGTAGAGAAAAATTTATATTAAAACAATTTAAAAAAAAAAAAAATTTCCCCTAAATTTTAAATCTCTGACAACAAACTCCGTCCCTAAAGTCAATTATTGAGATGAGACGTTGTTAACTTAATTTTTAAAAATCAGAACAATCCGTCTTTAGCTAAGCTCAACTCTTTTTGACTTCAAAAACCTTAGTGACTGTAAAACAATCACGCAATCCCAGCAACTTTTATAAAGAAAGAAATATAATTATCTCCGCCAGAGGATAATTAAAATAGCAAATATATTTGTTTATCTGTACTTTCTACTGCTGTGGAGAGAAAACAACCTGTAAATATGCTGTGTGGACAACCCAAATACTTAAAGAACGTTTGTCTAGGGGTGTAATTATTTATTTATTTCCCTAATTCACAAAGACAAATCATTCACACTCTACCTAGTTAGACCCAAACTAAATCAGACTCAAAATATCTTTAACCCGGCTATGCGATTGCCTCAAATGTAGCTCAAGATCCCAGAACCAGCCCACAAATATGTGTGCATCAAATGTATCTCAAAATTATCCCAGACGAGCCGGCCAAATATTGTCGTAAATTTATTTTGAGAGAAAAGAGTCGTAGAAATAGTGGTCCGGTTTAGAGTGGAAAATGATGATGGAAAGCTCAGTGATAGAAAATGTAGAGATTTAATAGTTACTTCACAGCGTGCTGGAGGAGAGTAAAGACAGACTTATTTACGACAAATCGTGTCTCTCAATCTTCTCTTTCACTCTCCTGGTCAAACAATTATTTGCCAGTTTTCCAGACTCGCATCTGCGCGCTCACCGATTTGGTGTTTTCAAACACACACACGACGTTGATACAAACTATATTAAACGAATAGGGGAAAAGTTGGGCTTTGGGTATATCCAACACACAGAACTAAATGAGTTTAGGTGATTTTATTCACTTTAAACATCAATCACTAAAAATATCAGATATTACATAAATTATCATAAGTACACAAATGCAAATAACAAATTTGGGAGGGGTGAAGAAGATTGGTATCGACTAAGCCCTTCCCGCTCATTAGACAAAGACAAACCCAGTCCAGAGATAGATAATATCAGGAACACGGGTACGTTAACCTAACAGTAAAGTTAATTACTCTGAAAGAGGTGTTACCAAGTTAGGTATAAGTGATAGAAAAAAAAACCTGTTCTTCCCAGTTGTTCTTCCCTTTACTAAGCAAATGGAAAGGAGGTGGTTTTAAACAGAGTTAACAAATTATCAACTATCCCACTTAAAGGAACAATGTAGGGTATACAGAAAAGATATATGTTACCAGGTAAGCAAGTTAACAAAATGGTCACACAAAAGAATTAATTTCCTGTCATTCATACACGCGCTAGCAAAGGCCTTCACTCATCTTGCTCTCACTTACCGATTGTGAAAAAATCTTGCACTCCATAGAATAACACAACAGCAGTTACACCTCAACTAAATGTATGAGTGTTTGTTCAAGTTCTAGCCCCAGATTATCGGGTAGGCGGTCAGCACATAAAAGGGTCCCGTAATCGCTGGAAAATGAATCTGTAGTTGTGTCTCTTTTCTTAATAACAGTTTCTATGGGAGGGCACGGTCTCTGATACCGGGGTGAGGATGGTGTGGTCTATTTGACTATGCCGCGGATAATAAAATTCTTACGCGTGCTGGTACACTTTATCCGTGAGGTATGGTTTAAGTCCAGTGAGAAAACTAGTCACATCACTGTTCAGGAAATTATGAATTATCTCTCTGTGTCAGTAAACTAACAAAGCTCGGGCCAGTGTTCTTCTCCCGTTACGACTTAAGTTGTTTGATGGTGCGTTAAATTTGTCTTTGGGTGTGCTTTCTTTGCTATAAGTTAGATAGCGGAATTCCAAACATAGAATCGCCTCAAAGATTAAAAATTTACACAGTCTCAACAAGTTCTGCGTCAGGGGAACTCTACACACTGTTTATGCTTTGCTTTGCTTAGATTGATTTCTTTATTGCTTTCTTAATGCTGGGATCGCACAGGTTACGATCACTCTGTATGAAAGAAAAAAAAAGACATGTAATATACCGAAAACAAATAACCTTCTAAAGCGCGATGAATTTCCCGTTAAGCCTATAATACACTCGAGTATTTAATTATGTATTTAATAAACACTGCGCGAATTCTAGTGGTTAAAAACCCACATCTATAAAACTAGGACTTAACTGAATTTATTAATTATAAATTCCTTCGCGACTTTAAAAGTTAATTTAAGCATCTATTATCTTTTGAAATAATATAATAGATAGATCATTATATTTAAAACTGGAACTCTTGAGATGGTTTAATTAAATAGATTTAAATTAACACAAAATCCCTTGAAATAGAATGACTAGACCACTGATCACTTTACACAATATATATTTTACCGCTTTGCACAGAATTAGAAATCACTGCAAATATATATAAAATCCAGGGGAAAATCTATAACAAGATTTCAATAAAGCTAGTGCTTCTGTAAAGGTCTGGCCAGCGAGTGATAACGTGTCTAGTTCTACATGGTCTATTTAGCTAAAATGAAATGTAAGTTGAGTGGGACATGATAAACTTGACAACTTATTTGATCTCACGAACTTTTGGGGATCTGACCGCCAAATCAAGAGAAGAAGCCGCCCCCTGGTCTTCGTATCCGCTCGCTGCTGCCCGTTTCGCTTTCCCCCGTTCGCTCGGTTCCTCGATTGACACCGAGACGCGAAATTAGCGGCAAGCAACTGCGTCTCGTATCAGGGAAAACTACTGTCTTTGATAGCGCCGATAGTCTCCCTTAAGATCCCTCGGTCTGTCTCTTTGATCTCGTCGCTGTATCCTACATGAGTCCCGGTGGAATGCGTTCTGGCAAACGAAAAGTTACAACAAATGTTCAGGGGTTCTAATGTTATGAAAAGCTAAAAGTCCCTTTAAATCATCCATCATATCAGGGAGAATTCACTTGTCAAACTAGACCTACGTCACAACAAAGTGCTAGCAGCAAAACAGAAGTCCTGGGAAGAATTTGGAGAAAAGCTAGAAAAAGATGCACAAGAAAACCAGAAATTGTTCTATAAGACCCTAAAGAACATGAGGAAAGAAAAACAATGCCCTCTCAAATTTATAAAGGACAAGCAAGGCAAATTGCTTACTGCCCCGAAGGAAGTAATGGAAAGATGGAAAGAATATTTCTCAGAACTCCTGGATGGTGAGCATGATGAAGCATCAGAAATGATAACCACTGACACAGAAGAGGAAACCAACGATGGTGAAGATGACATAAAGATGGAAGAACTGAGGGCAGCACTAGAGAAAATCAAGATGGGCAAAGCAGCAGGGCATGATGGTATAACACCAGAAATGGTTAAGTACATGGGAGCATCAGGCGACCTATTACTCTTAAAGGTCCTACAGGCAGCATGGTGCAACAAGACCATACCAAAGGATTGGGAGATTGCCATCATAACACCAATTTTCAAAAAGGGTGACAATCGACAATGTGGAAACCATAGAGGCATATCCCTTCTCAGTGTCCCTGGTAAAATCTACTCTAGAATCCTAGAGCAGAGACTCCGACGCCTAGCTGAGCCACAATTAGATGAGGTCCAGTGCGGATTCCGAGCAAACCGAAGTACTCAAGACCTAATCTTCACACTCAGACAGCTGAGTGAAAAGGCCCTTGAGTATAAGAGTGAGATGCATCTTTGTTTCATAGATCTGGAAAAGGCGTTTGACAGGGTCCCCTGGAGCAAACTTTGGGACTGTTTGGCAAGGAAGAATATTCCAGCACCTCTGATTCATGCTATACAGAGCTTCTACAAGTCTTGCAGAAATTATGTGAGGACAGCAAACCATACGTCGGAAGAGTTCAGGACCACCACTGGTGTAAGACAAGGTGATATCCTATCACCTTACCTCTTCATACTCCTTATGGACGATGTCATCAAGGCATGTAAGGAGAGAACAAGAAAGTATTCAGTGGGGTACTGGAAGATGAAACAGGTCTATATTTCGGAGCTGGCATTTGCTGATGATGTTGCCCTGATTGCTAAATCAGAGGCACATCTCCAATCCAACCTGCAAGTCTGGAAGGAAGAGCTGGAGAAGAGAGGGATGGTCATAAGCAGCTCTAAAACAAAATCCATGGTGATATCACGAGAAGAAAGAAAACATCAGATTAAGTTGGGAGAACAGGTCCTGGAGCAGGTCGACCACTTTAAATATCTCGGGGCTATTATAGACCGAAAGGGAGGCATCAAAGAAGAGTTGGCCACTCGGAAAGCAGCGGCTGGGAGACTTTTTCAGGCCATAAATCGTGGATTCCTCAGCAAGAGAGAGGTTGGTAAGAAAACGAAGATGGCTGTATACTGCTCCACCTATGTCCCAGTCTTGACATATGGATGCGAGTCGTGGGCAATGACTACAACCCACAAAAGCCAGATCCAAACCTCAGAAATGAGGTATCTGAGGAAAGTGGTTGAAGTAACAAGAAGAGACATGGTCCGCAACCAGACGATCCGTCAAGGCCTAAAATCCCATCCGCTGCAGACCCAAATAGAACAGTCCCAACTAAGATGGTTTGGCCATGTCTGCAGAATGGGAGAAGATCGGCTACCACGACAAGCATGGGAAACAAAGAGCCAGGGATCCAGACCTCCAGGACGACCCAGAGTCCGCTGGGAGGACAACATTAGACAATCTATGAAGGACCGAGGACTAGAATGGAACCAGGCCAGGAAGAAGACAGCTGATAGAATGGTCTGGCGCTCTCTCTTCCAAACCTCTACACCTCATGGTAGAAGGGGAACGACTAAGTAAGTAAGTAAGTAAGGTTTTCAGATAGTCCAGTCAACATAGTCCGGACGTTCCAGCATCCCAATCTGATAGTTGGTTTCTTTCTATTATTTCTTGTTTTTTTTTTTAATTATTGCTTGGTGTGTCCACAGTTCGGGTTTGACTCTAATCGCCATGCGCCCAATGGAGAAAGCAGACAGTGGTGGGACAACATCTAACTGGCTGGGGGTTGCCTAGCTTGAAGCGAGCGGTAGCTGTGCAGTGAGATCTTACGCCGTCTCCCACTGTCGGAAGAAGCCCCTGGCTACGTCAGTTGGACAAGACGCTTATAACCGGTAACTGCTACTTCCCATATTGTGCCGACACCAACAGGGTGACGCTGGAGTGTCCTCTCCAGGGCGCGAGCTAGGCAGTTATATGAAGATCAAGCTGTTGCCCATGCAGCATGTTCCCCCTCTTCACTCAGCCGGTAGGTCCAAAGGAACGGCAGGAGCCGATACAATTTGGTAACAGCCACATCGCAAGAGTTGCCAGAATAATGTCGAATCAACATTAGACTGCCTTAGGGACTTCGACTCCGGATTTATCCTCAGGGTTTACTCCCGAAGCCTTTGCCGTTAACGGATATTCCTGCAAGGCAACGATGATTTTAATTCAGAGTTTTACCTTCTAGATATGCTACCACAAGACCCAAAACTTTATGGAAGTAGTGTTTCGTTCTATAGTTTAAATTGTAACAATTCTTTCCACTTAATAATTTTTAAGCATAATTATTTGCTTTTTGTACATTTCTATGTTGCTTGATTAAAATTAAAATAAATAAATAAAAACTATTAATTTAAAGGATAATTATCGGGTACCACTGGCACTGACAATAATGTTCATAGTGATTTGTCTCCCAGAGTGATTTTACGAGTTGTGTTTAGTATACATTATGTTTATTTGCTAGGTCGAAGTTCTATAAATTTAGCGTGGTTTTGTGATTGGCTCTTTTACTGAGACTTTTTCTCTGGGTATGTTTGCGCACTGTCTACGTTATTTTACATGTGTGACAGGGCCATAATAACGCCCATGTATTTTCGCTGTGCGCGCTCCAAATAGTACGCCAGCCCACGTGACTGCGCGAGCTCTCATCGCTGGCGTGTGAAAAGTCTGAAACAGGAGAAGCAGTCGGTTTGGTGAGATTCGCAGTAGATGCAAGATGTGAGAGGACACCCAGAGTCAGCAGAAGTTTGCACAAGGCATGGAGGTTAGCAATTGAGCACTGGCTGGCGTTTGTTTGTTTATTTGTTTAGTGTTTGCTCATTAATTTGCTTTGTGGGTTTGGGTCACTGAAAGGAAAGGGTTGTATGAATAAATACAGCTCCTGCCTTAGAATCAAGAGTTTATTGTTGTACGGGTCTGGTGAAAGTGTGCAAGAAAGTGATCACATATCACAACATCATCATTCCTCGCCCATCTTATCACACATGTTACAACGTCTTTACAGATAGGGGATCCATGGGTTATGGAAACTAATGTTGTGTGTTACGCCATAGCAAAAAATTAGGAAGCACTTCGTTAAGGCATGGTACCTATCTTATGAGGTAACTAGGTTTACATGGAGACTTCTATGATACATGTTTTTAAACAAGAATTGGAAGATGTGAATGGTAGATATAGCCTGGAAAGAATACAAGAAACAGGCGAGAAATGACATTGTGGGTAAAAATGATAATAGAACGTGCCTGGCTTAGACAACATACTAGATGCCGTTAGACGTGGAAAAGCGCAGGGAACTATGTCGGTAGTCTAACTGACTATATACTGACATGCAGGAGATTTATAAACAGTTTGATGTATGTGAAAACTAGGTCAGGAGCAGGCTGTAGCAGTGACCATAAACCGGTAATATGACAACTTAAGAAAACGCTAAGTAACTAAAGAGAACTTTAAATAATATCATGCTAGATCTAGCCTTACGTAAATCAGGTAAAGAAATGAGTGAAAGATATGCACACACATGAACACAGAGGTTTATACACAAACAGAGAGAGAGCAACACAAAAAATCAGAAACTTCAACTGAAATATCAAGTCAGTCCTATTGTATTTCTATAAAATTTGGAGAACAACACAAACAAGAACCAAGAAGTTAGGCTTTCATAAATGGATGCTTGCGTCGAATAGAAGGATTGACTCATATACTAAAAGATCAGCGATGTGGAGCATGACAAATAGCAGACCGTGCTAGTGGAACAAGAGATGATACTAATGACGCTGGGGGTGTACGTATATGACACATATTGATGACACCTGTTGATAGCATTATAAGGTAACACTTGTTCTGGAATCTCCAGGGTAAAAGGTAGAGGGAGAGAAAAGCACATGGAAAAGAGAACAGAAGACAGAAGTGAAATGGATAAAGAAGACGTGGACAGACCTTCAGCAGCTGGCATTAGGCATAAATGACATGACATGAATTGGGTTAAATCATTTGCTCCGATAGGAGCTGAAGTGAAATAAATTGTATAGCAGTTTGATATCATTAACATGTTGTTGTTTTTGTTTTGTTTAAATTATGTATGAGGATAAATTTCATTCAGCTAGCAGCTTGGACACATAACTTCAGAATGGAAGCAATCACAAATAAGGGAGGCCCAGAAGAATTTTGATCAACCTATATCTTAAAGGAGCTGACATAAGGACATCTTACGGGATCTGATCGGCACACATCTTAAAGGAAATAATCGACATATATCGTAAGAGAATTGATCGACAGATATCTTTAACGAACACAACATGCTAGCACACAAAGCCGACGTGCGTGCATGTGATCGGAATCTAAAACAAAAACTCAGCCATCTGTAATCCTTTCCGCATGCAGCGGATATTTTAAGATGACGAAAAATGACTTACATGCTGTTGTGTCTGATCTTTATCTAATATCAGTTTTCTGAAATGTCGTTATCGACACAGTTTTAACGATTTATTTTCTAGGCCACTATTTGTTTCTTCGTAAAGTGTCGTAATCTACACCGCGTGTTAACGATTTGTTGTCCAAACATTTATCGTCAAGCGCGATGGAGAGAGTACATGGAAATAACGTGAGCTGAAGACACGCGACAAAAGGATGTGACATTTATTTGTTGAATGCCTTCGCTCCTTGGGGAGTTAAAGGGTATTGATTGGCTGACGAAATCCATAACGTCCCATTTATTGACATATCTAAGTAAATTAATTAGAGAAGATGAAAATGTTAAAGAACGTATTTTCCTGCTTCTTCTTCATGTGTCATGTCGATTTGCTTAGCGATTATGTGTGTGCTGTTCCGTGCCAGAAATTACATTCCACCCACCCCTTATGAAAAATGGGTTCGTGTTTAACTAATTTTTTTATCCACTGTGTGTGTTCATTTTGGAGCGCATCACACAACACGGCGCATCACACAACAGTTCCTGTACAGTACTGCACAAGCTGTTACTCAGAGTGAGATCAAAGAGCGTAACATTAATCATCATATGCTTAGTGTCGTTATGTGCAGAAAGATAATTAAGTAATTTGAGTAAATATCTCAGTGTGTTATACTCCAGAAATCAGTCTCCTTTCACGCTACTTAAGCAGCAAGGGGACCATCACGGAGTCCCCCGTCCAATGTCACGAAGCCTACACAAGAACACTGCATGTACCCTTACAGCAGTTGTTTATGCAGCAATTTATTTAGCATTATGAGGTTGCCAAAACCACGTACACTCTCACATTAGCAACCTCTGACTACATGCTTGATGTAGCATTGTTTTGTTTGTTTGTCTCTTTTTTTTTTTAATTTTTTATCGTAGAGACTCTCGGTGACCTCACGGGGTGCACAGGAGTAACTAGCAGGGTAAAGAAATAAATAAAGGAAGTTTTAAGGGAAAGGGCTGAATTCAAATGCTATTTTCATAAATAATTGCAAGATTTCTATACAAATACACTGAACTATCTGACAACAGTAAGAACTATGCATACCAACGTATTTAATGTTTTAATGCTGTTGGTTGCTATGAAAATGACGGCCATATTTGATTTTAATCACATATTTCAATTCAATAAGGCTATTTTAGATCATTGAATTATGAGCTTCAAAGTTGCAATGGAAGTTCATCGGTATTTCCTAATATTTTTGTCAGATTAATGTTTCGGTAACTTTCGTAGATCTTGAGATATAGAACTTTAAAGTTAGCATCTAAATATAGTAATACCCTGTACATCCTTCAAATTTTTTTTCTACAATATTTATAATAAATCATAGTTTTGATAAGATATCAGAAATCGGATCTGAAAAACAGTTTTATTAAGTCGTGGAAAATATTTGTGCCAAATCTCAGGATGATTGAATAAGAAAGAAATAAGAAAATCAGTAACACAAAGCAAGGTTCTGAGACATTCATGGTTTTCTTTATAGGAAAAACACAATTTCTAAAGAATTTACAATTTTCAAAGTCAAAATATACCTACTCATAATGTGTTAAGACAAATGATTTTGACATATTTAGATTCAAGGTATTATAAATTATGAGAAATTATGAGGATTAGACTAATCCCAATATTAATTTTATCATAACATGCACTGCCATTCTTCCTCTTAACCAGGAAATAGTTAAAATTTTAGACACTGATGGAACACAACATCTGAAATACCAGTGCACACCAAAAACAGAAAGCATTCGTATATCATATTTACTTCCCTTAAATTAAATGGGTTTGCCCCATCACCGGCTAGGTACGGTTTACAAGAAGACAAACCCTTAGTTTGTATTGCTGGTGATATACCGATCTTTTTGCTTATGATAGCAAGCAACAAAAACAACACGATGGCGCCAAGACAACAACGGCTTTCTTGTTTAACCCGTCACACCCTCGACCGCGGACGCCTTTACCAGTCTACAATCGTAAACGAAGCTGTGTCTTATACGTAACTCGGAATCATACATATCAGGCATGCATGATCTGTAGGGTCACGTTTATCTGTAGAGTCACTCCATCTTAATTCACAGAAATGGGAAATACTTGCGTTGGTCTTGTGATGCGCCATGATGAATACTGAAGATCCCGTGTCTTCCTTATCGTGAGTTATCTCGCCTTGCCGACGTTTCAAGCTCGTTTATTTTTTTTATTTTTTTTTTTAATGCCCTGAAATGTCGGATAAGCTTAGGGGGGAAACAACTAAAATATTGTTGGAATAGCAGTAAGAAAATGAGGAGAACTGAAGTGTAAGAATATAATACGGTAAGGTGAGCGAAAATGAGTTTAAGCAATGTTTCCTCTAGTTTGTGTGGATATGCGCGAGCACTTAGGTTGTGAAATCAGCGCACATAAAAAAAAAAATTGTTCCTTCAGTCTTTCCTGTTGTCCAAATATATTCCAGCTTTCATATTCCCAGGACCCGCGGTAGCATAGTGGTTAGTGCACTGGCTTCCTAGCGCAGTGGTCTATGGTTCGATCCCCATATGAGGTGGGATTTCTTTAGGCCACAAACGGCTCGTGGGTCGACTCAGCCCCAAATGGGTACCAGAGCAACTCTGGGAAGGTTAAGACGGCCGGCGAGATGCTGACAACATCACCTCTAGTGTGCCGACGGTCAAGAAAAGATGGGCCTTACCACCATATTCCCAATATGCCTCAATGGGCGTGTAACGGGATCCTTTTTTTTTAAACCTTTTTTTAATATTCCCATAAAATGCCCAAAGAATGTGATTTCTTCATTTTAATGTGAGTAATAAGCTACCTTTATTGAAGCCAGACTTCATTCAACACATGCCTTTTAAGCTTTTTATTTGTCCATGTTATTCTTACGATTCTTGGGTAAAACCACATATCTGTGACCTTCACGGATTGTTCTACTTGTTTACTAATTGTCTGTGTCAGGATTGGCTCTTTATAACACGGATGAACTCTCTTTCTTACTTCCATTGACAAAGGTTTGTTGCAAAACATACTTTACATTTTATTGAACGCTGATTTTACTGGTGATAAATGGGGCCTCCATTGAAGAAATCTTCTGATAGCATTACCATGTAGTCCTTGCTTTGGAAACCACGGAGTAAGAAAGGTTGAAGAAAACCAAAGAACACACGGAGAAGATAACTGAAAACAGATATGAAGGGGATGAAGAACACATGAGAAGACCTTGAGCAGATGGAAGTATGGGATAGAGACTTGGCATATGTTTATTGAATGCTCCTTGGGAAGTTTAAGGAAGATGTTTCTAATTTTGAATTCTGTGATGCATCATCATCTTCCATCTAACTGTACAGAAAACAAAAACTGTACAGAAAACAAAGTAAGAACAAATCTAAATGCGTAAAAACTTCTGAAGATAATCGCTATGGTCACTCTGGTAAATCGGGAATCCACAGGAATTTCCGCTCCTCTTGTAGGAACTTCAGTGTTAGTAATATAACGTAGACACCTGAAGTACCTCCACGCCGTGCACCCTGGAAACAGGCAACCTTTGAGTTGCCTGGCCAGCGATTCGGGGATCGAGTAGCCACACCAGAGTGGCCCAGCATCGTGATTCCATCTAGGGTTAAATATGGTGAGAACCTAGAACTGCGCACTAAGAATCGGGGAATCACTTCAGCCTCATACTTAACTCCGGCTTTTAACTGGCTAGCTGCATACATAAGGATCTACCAGAGAATTTATGACTCCCGAGGGGAGGGAGGGGAGTGGAAAGCGTCTTTGTACAACCTCTTCCTTCTTCTAGAAAGAAACCTTATGATCTTTTTAACGCATGCCAGACAATGGTGGAATATCCGGGAAAGAAACTGGAGCTATGACTCAAACTCATGTTTCGGAATGTCAGAAAAGTCACGGAAAAATCTCAGTTCTACAAAGTAATAATGGCATGGCTAGTTCGACTTTGTATTAGATGAGAAATAACAACAAGCTCGGCAGCCTAGTTAACCAACAACAACAACAACAACAACAACAACAACAACAACAACAACAACACTGGCAAATTCAGGTCTGAAATTTCACACAGGAATAGGATGTGTTCATTTCAATT
>JAMPIV010004047.1:0-159909 GCA_024509875.1 Oreohelix idahoensis
TTAATTACCTTTTGACATAAAACCCCTGACACTTGGAAGCTGCTGCGCAAGACTGAACTGCCTCTCACACTCTTCGTAAAGTGCATGCATGCGAATCTTCCAGAAGAGCAACAGCGAACAGCGAACAACTAAAAAGACTGTGGAATAAACCTCTGTGAAGCTAACATTCCCTGCCCCAACTTCCGAGATCTGTCCAGGCCTGCATCGGACTCACAGTCACCTCCTAATCATAACTTTCCTAACAATCCTAATAATTGATATCAGAGTGTCTTCAGCACCCGTGAATGACGAACACCAAAAACAACAGTAAATTTATAAAATGGCCCTTCAGACGTTTATAAGAGAATGGTTAATCAGCATCATCCACACTCTCAACCTCCCCAAGAGCACATTCCTTCACAAACTATGCCAACTTTCTGTCCCGTACATCAGCTCAAGGTCGTTTTTTTTTTTCCCATGTCTTCAATCTACTTCATGTCTGTCACCAGTTCTCTTCCCATGTTAGTTGGTCCCCTTCCTACCTCTTACCCTGGGATACTACACACAGACTGCTGGAAAAGCTATAGAGGTTTTCTTTCTCAGTGTTGTCCTTACTCATCTCGTTTCCTCCAACGGCAGTTGTCTGGTTCTTATCACTAGTTCCACTTTACTGATCGTTGTCATACAATTTCAATCCTTCTATTCTACGCAAGCAATCAATGGTGTAGGTCATACATTTATTCACTGCTGCTTGACAAGGGCATTGTATTTACTCAGCCTAAAATCAGCTTTCATCAAATAAAAAAGTAAAATAACAAAACTGCTAGATACCTTCATGTAATGTTTGAACACGGTAGCTGCAACTTTGATGTGGACAATGTTATAGACGACTAGTTTACAAAAACTTGCTAGGAAGTTCCTCCTCTTTTGCAACTCTTCAATTTTCACATTCTCATCCACGTCTTCTGTAAGAATAAAAGAAACCACTTGGAAGAAACTCACTTTTACACATAACTATAATGTCCATACTTTCTCTAAAATAAAATGTCCGTACTAGTCCACCCCAAGGGATGGAACTTTGTCTCGGAGCGCATTATGGTTGTAAAACTAAAAGAAGGAGAAACCATAGTCAACCTGGTCATAGTGTATAGGCCAAATGAGGATGAGAGAGCAGAGGTCAAGGAGGAATTCTTCGAGCTGCTTCAAAGGACAGTGGATGACTGCCTAGATGAAATTATCATGCTCGGAGATTTCAATGCCAGAGTTGGAAATGACCATGCTAGATGGTGTGGAGTTATCGGAAGATATGGAGAAGATATTGTTAGGAGGAGCTCATTCAAATATGTCCGGGATGCTAGAGTCTGGAGGGGGCCAGAGATTGGAAGAGACCACTACCTTCTTACAATCAAAAGAACAACTGAAAGAGTTGCTCAACCTAGGAACTGCCCAACATCATGCAAGAAACCAAGTAAACAAACAGGAGAAATAAGCATTAAGACCTACAAGGTGAGAGAGCCAGAAATTAAGACCAGATATCAGGGGCTTATTGCTACAGCGGTGAGAAACACAGAACAACCTTCTTCTTTTTCTTCTTTGATCATTAGCCGCCGACCGTCAAAACAGTCAGTGGCCATAACGCCTAGTGGCGTCTTGTAGGGCAACAACAAACTGATTCCACTTTGCTCGGTCGGCGGCCATCCTTCGTACAGTGCCCCAACTCTGGTTCATTCTTTGCATCTCAGCCTCGTCAGTCCTCTGCCAGGTTGTTTTTGGTCGGCCTCTCTTTCGTTTTCCTTCCAGGGGTCAAAAGCATAGCTGTTCTTGTGATTGCATCGGGGTCTCTTCTGAGGACATGGCCAACCCAGCTCCAGCGTCTGCCAGCTATGAGGGTGTGCATGTCCTCTTGCTTGCTCTGAGTAAGCAGATCTTGGTTGGTGATGGTATTCGGCCAAAAGATTCGGTGAAATTTTCTAAGGCATTTTGTGTGAAAAGAGGCAATTTCGACATTTCCTTCTCTGTAACTCTCCAGCATTCCGCAACATAGCGAAGCACAGAAAGCACACAGCTCTGATATAATCTTAATTTTGTGCTTGTGCTGTATTGAAAAGACTTCCAGATGTTGTTTAGGCTTAAAAAGGCTGTTCTTGCCTTATTCATTCTGTTGTTGATGTCTTTGCCTGCTCCGCCGTCTGGTGTTACTATGCATCCTAGGTATGTGAAGGTGTCTGTCTGTACCAGTTGCTGATTCCTTACTGATATGGGCTCAGGGTTGCTCACATTGAGCGTCATGACCTCTGACTTCTTTAAATTGATGTTCAAGCCCACCTGCTGGCTAAACTTATTAAGTCTATCTGTTTTTTCCTGGATGTGTTGATGTGAATGTGCTAGTAGTGCAATGTCATCTGCATATTCCAGATCTTCGAATGTAGAAAATGTAGTCCATCTTATTCCTCTTGGACTGCCCTCTAGAAGAACAACCTGATGACTTGGAAACCCTCTGGCTTAAATTCGAGGACATCATAAAGACAGCTGCTGCAGAAACATGTGGTGAAGTCTGACTTGGGAACAAGAGAAAGAGGACACCTTGGTGGACAGAGGAAGTCAAAGAGAAAATAAGAGGGAAGAAAATGGCATGGAAACAATACTTAGGAGCGAAAAACACAGCAGGACAAATAGAGAAATATAGAGAATATGTGATACTTAGAACAGAAGCAAAGAACAAGGTGCTAGCAGCAAAACAGAAGTCCTGGGAAGAATTTGGAGAAAAGCTAGAAAAAGATGTGCAAGAAAACCAGAAATTGTTCTAAAGAACACGAGGAAGGAAAAACAATGCCCTCTCAAATTTATAAAGGACAAGCAAGGCAAATTGCATTACTGCCCCGAAGGAAGTAATGGAAAGAATATTTCTCAGAACTCCTTGATGGTGAGCAAGGTCAAGAATCAGAAATGATAACCACTAGAAAACAAAGATGGCTGTATACCGCTCCACCTATGTCCCAGTCTTGACATATGGATGCGAGTCATGGGCAATGACTACAACCCACAAAAGCCAGATCCAAACCTCAGAAATGAGGTATCTGAGGAGGGTGGTTGAAGTAACAAGAAGAGACATGGTCCGCAACCAGACGATACGACAAGGCCTAAAATCCCACCCCCTGCAGACCCAAGTAGAACAGTCCCAACTAAGATGGTCTGGCCATGTCTGCAGAATGGGAGAAGATCGGCTACCATGACAAGCATGGGAAACAAAGAGCCAGGGATCCAGACCTCTAGGACAACCCAGAGTTCGCTGGGAGGACAACATTAGACAATCTTTGAAGGACCGAGGACTAGAATGGAATCAGGCCAGGAGGAAGACAACCGATAGGATAGTCTGGAGCTCTCTCTTCCAAACCTCTACACCTCCCTGTAGAAGGGGAATGACTAAGTAAGCAAGTAAGTACTAGTCCACCCTAAGGGCCTCCATATTTTCTCCAGCTTATGAATCCCTATACTTTCTCGACCCTACAGATCTCCATACTTTCTCCACCTTGTGGCTCTCCATACCTTCTTCACACCATATATGGCCCATACTTTCTCCACCCTCCACATCTCCCTACTTTCTCCACACCATATATGTTCATACTTTCCTCACAACATAGATGCTCATATTTTCTCCACCCTACAAATCTTCATACATTCTCCACACTGTGTGTCTATACTTTCTCCACATTACAGATGTCTCTGGTTTATAAACACTGCAGACTCTTAGAATATGTTGGCTAATATTTAATTTATATTATATGTGTTCTGGCTCCGACCCTCTTCGGGATCTTCTTTGCCCTACTCTTGAAACATGCTTTCAGAGATGCAACTGAAGGAATATGCCTTCACACTAGGTCAGATGGCCGTCTGTTTAATCTTTCAAGGCTGAAGGCAAAAACAAAAATCAGAAGGGTCACTATAAGAGACTTGTTGTTCGCTGATGATGCTGCAGTCGTCACTCAAAGCCAACAGGAGCTTCAGAACTTGATGAATCGCTTCACTGAAGCGTGCAAGGACTTTGGCCTCACAATAAGTCTAAAGAAAACGAATGTGCTGAGTCAGGATGCGGGTGCTGCACCAGTTATCACTATCGATAACTATGAATTGGCAGTGGTGCATCACTTCACATACCTAGGGTCTACCATCAATGACAAACTCTCACTGGACACAGAAATCGACAGCCGCATTGGCAAAGCTGCAGCTACCTTTGCCCGCCTCACATCGCGTGTTTGGGGAAACTCCAAACTCACAATGAAGACCAAAGCTGCGGTATATAATGCCTGCGTCACCAGCACACTCCTATATGGCAGCGAGACCTGGACGACCTATGCTAAGCAGGAAAGAAGGCTCAATACCTTCCATTTACGGTGTCTACGCCGCATCCTCGGCATCTCGTGGAAAGATAAAGTGACTAATGTCGAGGTGTTGTCACGAGCTGGCCTTCAAAGTATGTATACACTGCTTAGACAGCGCAGACTTCGCTGGCTTGGTCATGTTCGCCGCATGGAAGATGGTCGCATCCCAAAAGATATCTTCTACGGACAACTAGCAGATGGCAGGAGAACAGTTGGGCGACCACAGCTGAGGTTCAAAGATGTGTGCAAGAGAGATATGAGGGCACTGGACATGGATCCAGCAACATGGGAGGATGAAGCTGCCGATCGCACTGAGTGGCGATGCTATTTACGGCGCCAACTCAGATTGGGCGAAGAGAGGCTCACACAACAAGCAGAGGAGGGTAGAAAACATCGAAAGGAGCACCAGGAAAATAAGCAGCTGAGGGCTGTCACCTCAGGGGCGCATTCCCATAGTCAGTTATGACTGAAGGGGCTATTATTATTAATTTTAAAAGATAGTTTTAGCCAAATCAATGGTTTTTCAAAATTTCTCTAACTCAGATATGCCAACATTATAAAGGTAATACAACAACATATATTTACATTATCCAATTACAATAAAAAATTAAGTATGTTTATTTTTAAAATACTAATTTTAAAAAAAACATCCATACAGTAAATACGACAATAATTTAAACATAATCAGACTGGGGTGGCATAGAATTAGAACTTATGAAATGCTTGAGCAGTCTGACATTGAATGAGTTGGGTTTTTCTTTGCCCTCCCAAACTTAAGAGCTGAATCAGATAGAACGAACAAACTTTATTGTCTAACCCGAAAAAGTTGATAAAGTTTTGTGTGCAAACAATAAGTTTATTTAGACAGTACCAAGTCTAATGGTCTGATGTTCTTTCTGAGCTGGTAAAAAAGCACATACTACTTACCATCTTCATCTTCAATGAATACTTTTGTCATAAGAAAATCACTGAGATGGGCAGTTAGTTTAGGTTCAACATCGTACACAACAGGTTTCATTAGAGGATTACTTTCTCCCAAGTAGGGACTGAATACAATCAGCAAGTCACAGATGGTTGAATATGCCTAAAGAAGAGCATAAATATAGCTATAAAGAAAATGTTAAAACGTAAATATGGATGGGTGTGAAAAAAAAATCGAAAAAAGGTGATTCGTCTTACGAGGACAAAAGACAAAGAAAATAGCCAACGTTACGGCCACAAGGCCTTCGTTAGGGAAAGGAAAGAAAGGAAAGAAAGTGAAGGCTAGATAGGACACATAAGAACCTAAATAAATATACAAATTAAACCTAGGTACTTCCATGAAGGTGTCAAAGTCCTAACACTTTTAAAACGTAAATAAAGAGGATCAAAATATGACAAGATTAAAGACAGATGATCATGAACATAATTATACAAGACCAATGGTAGGATGCCCCGTATACAAGGTTGTGTAGAGGGTTGGCAACCCCATCATGCAAAACAAGTTGATGCAAGAGTTTCTACTTTTACTAGGCTTCCTTAAGGAGACCATCTACAATGATGGCTCTATGCTACATAAGGAGCCAAAAAAGGTGATGATGATGATGAAGGTAGGATAAAACTATATGGTCAAAAAATGGCTGAACACAAACAGAAATAACTATAGTCACAAATATCTTGTGTGATCATAGGGTCCTAATTTGGATCCAAGAATAGGATCACTGTACCTATGTTGTTATTCTTCTCAGTGTTGTTGATGTTAATGTGGGATGCCAACAGCAAGACCACATGTAAAATAATGGCTGGGTTGACTAATTAAGCTGCTAATCAACAGGGGCTCCCCTCAGCTGTTTAAGTAGGATCTTCCGCAAGCTTTTCTTTGTCTTTCTCACCAAACTACCACATCAGCTCAACTAATGGATGACCCCAAACGTAGGTTGGCCCACACGTTATAAACACGGAGGGGGCAACATAAACTCCTGCAGTTTGTTAAAAACATGCTCAGATGACTGTACTCTTTGTCCACAAATTGACAGAATTGTATTTAGTCAGCAACACCAGACACTGGGTTTCAATGTTTCTGTTTGACAAGATTAATTCATCAGTGAGTTGTTGTTTTTTTTAACAAGAGGTGTTGCCAAGACATTGGGACTGGATAGGACACTTATTGAGGAAACCAGTTAATAGCATTACAAGGCTGTCCTTATTCTAGAGTCCCCAGGGTTACAGAAATAGAAAGAGAGGAAAAAAAACACATGAAAAATAGACTGAAGACAGATATAAAGAAGACATGCAATGATGTAACATGGATGGCACAGGATGGATAGGTAAACTTGCTGAAGGTCTATGCTCCACAAGGATAATAAATGAATGACAGATTTGTGTCACTCTCATAACACAAAGCATTGTCCTTTATCCTATCCCAGTGCATTCAAAATTCAGATGATAATAAATGAAAGAATGACAGATATTTGTCACACTCTCTATACAAGGCATTGTCCTTCATCCTATCCCAGTGCATTCAAAATGAAGATTACTTACAAGCATGAAGAAGAGCATTAAATAAATGACACTGATTACAGACTTAAGGACATGTCTGGACACTTAAAAAATGTGATTATCTTACAACCAAGTGAACAATGGAACCTTAGTTAACATTTTTTTTTAGGACACTAGATCTTACACAGGTATTATGTCATCTGATTTTTATCTGACAGGATAATATATTCTTAATAGTACTTCTGTCCTTCAAGTATTGCAGTTGGACAATCATACTGATGCCAATGTCATTTTCTTTTGCAGTGAGTTCTTAAATCATGAAAGGGGACCTAAGATGCACCAACAGTGATAAATGCAGTCAGCAACCCATAGCTTGACTGCTTGCGTCATGGTCAGCGAATCAGAGCTGACCAAGACCCTACTCCACCTCCAAGTGGTATTCCTTGAAACAGGATGCATCACTACAGTCTGGCTAAGAGAGTAGGGATCGAAGTGGGAAGGTTAACCTGGTCCCAAAAAATGCCATGCTGAAGTCAGATGTGTCGGCCATAAGGCGCAATTATCGCAGCTTCACTGTAAATGGACACAATGCAACCAATGTCCTTTCAGGATGAACAAAGAAGAAGAAATCACAAAAAAGCTGAAGACTTACGTCTTCCTTGACTTTCTCACTTTCATGGAACATCAACTCATGGCAGCACAACATAAGATGTGAACGTTTCTTTCTCAGTCTCTTCATCTCATCCTTAAAAGTGAAAAGAAAAAAACAAAGGAAAAATTTATGGCATGTCCAATTAACTTTTAAGCTACCAGATCATGTTATCTCCAGTTCCATTCTTCATGTGTTTTTTTGGTTTTCATCTTCCTCTCTTACTATGCATGGAAGTATATTTGGAGTCATCCTTATATGACCACCAGCTATGCACAATGCTACACTGCATGTACATGGAAGTCAACCTCCTATGTCTGTGAGGCTAATTACATCTCCACTGACTCTTGAAATCATCCACACACTTCCAGGGATTCCCCCTGTGGTGAAACCCAGCATTGCACACTAAGCTTGGAGAAGTCATTTGAGCCCCAGCCGTAATTCTTTGGCTTGGGCTTGGTTGACTGCATGCAGAGGGATCTCACTATGGACCCAGTGATAGGCAGGAGAAGCTGAGAAGTGGCTCTGTGCAGGACGTGACAATTTCTTGGCAGAGTCCAGAACCAGAGTACAGTATTTTAGCTCTGCATAATTGGAGAGCCCCCGTAGATGGTGAGGAATGCACAGTATGCCACGCACTTCCTACTCCTAGCTTGGGACCAGATATGACGATCCTTTAAATGCAAGCCAAGCCGGAGAAACTGGAGCTCATGACTTCAACTCAGCGTGTTTCGGAATGGCAGAAAAGCCACAGGATAAGCTGAGATCTACAGTGTAGATAATACCAAGGAGCCTTCAACTTGGTATTGGCTGCCAAAGAGCGAGAAGCTCAGCAGCCCTAGTTAAACAACAACAACAACCCCTCTTAATCTGGGTATTCCAGAACAAGGACTGCCTTATAATGCTATCAACATGTTGCCTAAAGGCAGCAATTCTAATTACTACTTCTCTCATTCAATCAGAAACAAATGCAGAATAAAGACAAGTTAGATAACCATTACCAAACAATCTCTTCAGGTTACAGACAGGGTAACTTCACTTGGATCAGCCAACAGCATTATAGAGAAAATTCTATTAGTCTTTGTTTTTTTTTGTTTTTTTTCACTGTCCAGTAATTTAAGTAGTGCAAAATCAGAGAACCACGCTGTTACAATGTTTATTTCTTGGATCCTTAGCCGCTAACTGACATTGCTATCAATGACCACCACACCTAGTTGGTGTCTTGTAGGGCAGCAACACGCACTCTCCACTTTGCTCAGTTGTTGGCCATCCTTTGTACAGTGCTCCAACTTTAGTTCATGCTATGCAGCTCTCCCTCCATGGTAAATAAAATGAGACAAACATAAAGGTATGTTTTCAGGCACTCGTAAGAAATAAAGAAGTAGAACGCTAGACATCACTTCTGATGTTCCCCTATTATACAGTACAAGCCAGTCCATACAAGACAAAGACCTTAATACTGTCTAGTAAATCATAGTAGACTTAGAACAGTAAGAACAGGACAGAGGATAGGTTTGGTATTGTATAAACATTAATAACACATAAGGGAGGAAACCAGAGGCTTGTAAACAGTAAATTAATATTAGACAAACATAAAGGTATGTTTTCAGGCACTCGTAAGAAATAAAGAAGTAGATCACTAAACAACAGAAAAACAACAGACATGAGTGGCTTACCCAGGATTCGAACCCTGGACCTTCCGTGCAACAACCCCGCCTAGCTATGCAAGTGAATCACACTATCCTCCCTGCCATCTACGCATCACCAAAAAAATTGATGCTTCGATGACAGGTCATTAGTGCGAACCGCAAGACATAACACCAGAATTTTACCATGTTCAGTTCAGCCTATTAATGATGCAATCACTTCTGTTGTTCCCCTATTATACAGTATAGGCCAGTCCACACAAGACAAAGACCGTAATACTGTGTCTAGTAAATGATAGTAGACAGAACAGTAAGAACAGGACAGAGGGTTGGTATTGTATAACCATTAATAACATATAAGGAAGGGAAACCCGAGGCCTATAAACAGTAAATTAATATTAGACAAACATAAAGGTATGTTTTCAGGCACTCGTAAGAAATAAAGATGTAGAACACTAGACAACAGAAAAACAACAGACATGAGTGGCTTACCCAGGATTTGAGCCCTGGACCTTCCGTTCGACAACCCCGCCTAGCTATGCAAGCAAATCACACTATCCTCCCTGCCATCTACGAATCACCAAAAAAATGATGCTTCGATGACAGGTCATTAGTGCGAACTGCAAAACATAACACTGGAAGTTTACCGTGGGCAGTTCAGCCTCCATAATACTCTGTGTTGAGGCTACTTCATGATGTGATTTTTATCGCAGCAACTTATTATTAATCGAAAAAAGGTGATTCGTCTTACGAGGACAAAAGACAAAGAAAATAGTCTACGTTACAGCCACAAGGCCTTCGTCAGGAAAGGAAAGAAAGTGAAGGCTAGATAAGACACATAAGAACTTAATAAAATAAAACCTAGTTACTTCCCTGAAGGCAAGGCACCGAAATCCTATCAAAATCGCTGTCTGATAGGATCTTTATTTTGATAGGATTTTGGTGCCTTGCCTTCAGGGAAGTACCTAGGTTTTATTTTATTAAGTTCTTATGTGTCCTATCTAGCCTTCACTTTCTTTCCTTTCCTGACGAAGGCCTTGTGGCCGTAACGTAGACTATTTTCTTTGTCTTTTGTCCTCGTAAGACGAATCACCTTTTTTCGATTTTTTTTTCAAACCCATCCATTGTATTCCACGTCTTACCGCAGTTCCCCTCCACTTCCTCAACTTATTATTAGCACCGGATTTTTGTCACACCATGTCGTACATCAACTGAATGCAAGAGATACATGAAAGTGGTCGCTGTGAGACGAGTATCTAGTTATGACATAAAAGAGCAGAGTTGGATGTGACGCCATAGCGTCAAGCTGTGTGTTTAAATGGCTTGTGTGTCAGCCGGTGTACAGGATTATTGTTACGGTATATGATATTAACGCCGTCTGCTAAAGGTTATCAGACGTGCAATTGTAAAGGTTAAGACATTTAATATATTGCGATAGATGTTTCAATTATTGAACGCTCCATACACGATCGATTATGACGTGTCTAGCGTTGTTTGGGTCACAGTCGGTAACTAGGAGACGCTACCCTTTGTTACTTGACCGCCAAGCTGAATAGCTGCGTTTTGTTAACCTTCCAATTCAATGGCATGATATAGCCATTTATATGTGCATTTATGATGGACCAGGGTCAGTCCTAGAACTCTACATGAGAGGAAAACTTATGGAGGTTAGTGATTAACTAAATCCTTGGAAGGAGAAAGATAATTGTCTACTTTATACGAAGTAATTAGACTCACAGTCTCACTGTCGGCAGGTAGCCATTCTATCTGCGCGTGCATATAGCTGTGATGTTCTGACGACAATTACTGCATTGTATCCTTAAACGGACATTGACATGTAAAAACAGCAGTCTACGCTATTGATTGATTGATGCATGTACCTCATGTGTGAATTGAACTGTTTATGTATGTGTGTAATCCATATTAAATTGTGAACGACTCGAACCGGAGGCATTATTCGTTGAATCACGTTACACCATTCAACCATTATGAATTATGTATTTTATATCAAGTTGCTGAGTTAATAAGATGAACAGTTGTTTACATCTTGATGCCAAGTTCAGGCATTACGACAAACCAAAGGTGAGGTTCACCCCATTCGCGTACGAATATTAGCACGATCAGAATTCAAGCAACACAACCAGTAACCACACACGAAAGTCCTTCAACAAAAGTGGCGGCCGAATGCGGGGAACGACAGAAAAAAGAAACAAACTTCTGTTCCTTACGCACATGTTAACCACAAATATTTACGATCAATTTTCGATCACATGATCCAGTCGAAGATGACGCAGTACTCATTATAATGCCTAACAACGTGACGTCACCGAAAGTCGTGTAGGTGAACTGTCGGAGAAACCAAAGCCGTTTCTAAGTCTAACCAGGGGAAACATGAGCCATTGAAGCAAACACACGATATGGACTACAGGAGCAGACAGTCAAAGGCACAGGCCTAGCCGTCGACGACAACGAGCATCAAGTGAAGCAGCAAATAAAGATAAGTTTAGCTCAATAATTATTGTCGTTAACGTGACAGTGCTAACTGAGTCCATGCCCTCTGCCTACATCGGCATGTTTTTTTACCTATGTTTAATGTACTTTTTGTTGTCTTAATGTGTTGTTAATTAGTGGGCGGTAGGGAGGATGAACCGAAATTAGATTCTGTGGCTCTCACGATGCCTGAATTGATTTCGGTCGTTTCTTAGGGCAGTTAAACGATTGCACTTTTGGAAGCCCCATTGAGGTTTGCCATTGGACTACCTGTCCAAATCTGCTGTCGTCTGACGATTTGTGTTAGCTGTGCCGTTCCGTAGATAACTGGTGTATTTTATTTGTACTAAGTTCACATTTTTATTCAGTTTTGTATCATGTTCGTTAACTATTTCGTCCAGTCTACTCTTACTATCAATTTATTTTATGATTGTTAAATATTCGTCCGTTATGAGTCCTGTGATGTCATCATTTTTTGCAGTCATTTTTTTTTTGTGTACTTTGCATATTCAGTTGACCTCGGGTCAATCTTTGACCCTTCGTTTTCCGTGTGACACTTCCGCTTGTTTTATTTAGTTCATAAATTCATTTTTAATTGTGAAAATGTCTTGTTTGCGTCTTGACATTGTTTGTACCCTTTAGTTGCATCATTGTTTTGTTTGTACTCATGATATATATTATATACTACATTAATACTATAACATTATACTCAATAATACACTTGTAATTTAATTTAATTAATTTTTTCTGACATTTAAGGTTAATATGGGACATTGCATAATTATGCAGTGATAGTCCAAGAAATTAGCACTGCAATTTATAAGAGATGCCTAGGGCATAATAATATAATATATATATTGACCAAATAAAATAATCTTATAGTCTACCTTTGAGGTAATAGACCCATTGTATATTATTTAATATACTTTTCTAGTATTAAGAGAGTGACTTAGTACATTGAACAATATAATTACTAGGAATCATACCCAACATTATTGGATATTAAGATTAATTGTGTGATGTAATTACATTATAGTTAACAGATATCATAACTATTTATGATATAGTTAGTACTTAGATACAATATTGTTACAAAATATTGTCTATTAGTTGAACTTAGACATACGAGTTCAGTACTATTGTGATTATTTATATTGAATATTCCTAAGTTGAGTAAGTATAATAATTACTCTGAAGCTACTATTGACTATTTTAATCAGTAATTACCAATAATTACTTACCATATAAAAGTCAAAATGCTTACTATAGACCATTTCGTTAAAATTGGTAAGGAATATGGTTATAAATCCCAAGAACTTCGTCAGTTTGCTGAGGCAGAACTGGAAAAACATAAAGCAGAAATAGAGGAACAAAAGGCTGCATTAAAGAAAGAGGAGGAGGAACGTGAGATGAAGCAAATTGCCAAGGAAAATAGATTAAGAGAGATTGCTCAACGTGAAAGAGAAGAGCAAAGAGCAATTACCAAACAGGAAGAAGAGAATAAATTGAAACGAGAGGAAATTATTTTACAACAGAAAATGGAATTGGCGCGTATTAAATTGGAGACAGCAAGATTACAAGCACAAAGTGCTGATGCAAACCAGAATAATAACTCACAAAATGGATCGTCATCCAGCCAAACTAAACATTTCTACAACTTTAAATTACCCACTTTCAACTTAAACGTGGACGACCTTTCATCGTTCCTGTCACGTTTTGAACAGACTTGCAAAACAAATCATTTGCCTGAAGAGTCATGGGTACTCAAGTTAAATGAATTCTTGGTTGGAGAACCATTGACGGCTTCTCAAAATGCTGACCCATCAATAGCAAATAACTACGGTGCTATTAAGTCCTTGCTTTTACGAAGGTTTCACCTGGACGAGGAACACTGTAGGTTGAAATTTAAGGGAATTTTACCTGAATCTCCAAAAGATTTTGCAGGATTCATTGCGAACATACGCAATACATTTAATAGATGGGTTGAACTGGCAGAAGTCAACAAATCATACGACAAATTAGTTGATTTACTACTACGGGATAAGGTATTATCTTCGGTTAGCCAGCCATTTTTTGCATATTTGCAGGAGCGTAAACCAGGTACTATCGACGAGTTAGAAAAAATTTCTTTAAACTACTGTTCGGCACATCCGAATGCAACCATTTCTAACTCCTCATTAAGAGAACCTCTACCTGTGGCGTCTAATATGGCCTACAATCATAATAACAAACAAAGACATCACAGTGTAGACAGAAGTAGGTTCCAAAGAAATCACAATGTTAACTTTCAGAAGGGACATAATAATGATTTCAACAATAAAAATGAGTTCAACAGAGGTAGATCACGAGATAGAAATTATTCACCTCAAACAAACTACCACAATGGTCAACATAACACTAATTATAATCGATCACATACTCCCAATAATAACAATAACTGGAATGGTAATAATCATGGCTCGAGACATCGAGATAATAGTTACTATAGAGGACGACGAGATAATTCTAACAATTATACTCGGAATCGATCTCATTCTCGGGGATCATCTCATTACAACCATAATACAGGGGCGGCAGTTACAAATAATACTACCCCTATAGCTCAGGTCCCACTTGACAATAATACAACACAGTCTTCTGCTGCATGTTTTGCTATTAATTATAATGTGGCAAATAGTTGCCAACAATGCAATCTTATTTTTCAGAAGGCGAAAGAAACAGTGCTTAACTGCGGACATATTACACCAGAGGTAGGTCTTGCAGTCAACGATGGAACAGGCTTACTAATTTTTAACAGGGGATTAGTTAATGGATCCGTCGTCTCAGTGCTGAGGGATTCAGGATCCACGACGATTGGTGTACGTCAGTCGCTGGTACATCCTAGCTGTGCGACAGGAGAATATGTACGCTGCATGACATTTGGTGGAACTATTGAGTTTTACCCCACAGCTATTGTTCATATTAGAACACCCTTTTTCACAGGGAATGTAAAAGTATGTATGCTAAAAAAGCCTATAGCTGATCTGATGGTTGGTCGTATACACGGTAGTAAAGATTGTACTCCAGATGAGATCATAGAATGGGAGAAACATAACCTATGCACTGGAAACGCCGTGACGACTAGAGCGCAGACTCAACTCATGGAGAAATTTAGTGATAATAAAATGGATGCAGACAACCAAGAGGAGTTTGTAGTCAATTCACCTATTGACAGGGAAACATTTGCAACCAAACAAAAAGAGGATAAATCTTTAAAAAAAATTTTTTAAGCTGGTTGATAAAGTTGACAATCTATCCTCAGGTAATAATAACAAACATTGGTTTGTTATTAAAAATGACATATTGATTAGATGTTTTAATGACAAATCACAAATGAAACAACAAGTTATGGTCCCGTATACTTTTAGACGGTACATTCTTCAACATGCACATGACTCACATTGTGCTGGACATATGGGATATACTCGAACACGATCTCGAGTACTGTCTTCATTCTTTTGGCCAGGAGTGTCAAGAGATATTTCGCAGTATGTACGTTCCTGTACTACATGCCAAGAAGTGAAAGCACGTGGAGCTTTTCACACGGCGCCTATTCAGGCTTGCGATATCTCAGTAAGACCGTTTGACAAGATGGCCATAGATATTATTGGTCCATTGCTACCATCGGCCAGAGGACATAGATTCGTCCTTACGTGCATTGATTTGTGCACACGATGGCCAGAAGCTATCCCATTAAAGACCACCACTACTACAGATGTAGCTGATGCACTACATCTCATCTTTTCTAGAATAGGGTTTCCTAGAAAACTTTTATCAGACCATGGGTCACAGTTCATATCTGACACCATGAAGGAAGTCATGAAAACTTGGAACATTGATAGGAATTTAAGTAGTATTTATCATCCTATGAGTAATGGTGCGGTTGAAAGACTTAACCGTACACTTAAACAACTACTACATAAGGTTACTGCTAAGCACCCTCATGACTGGGACAGAGCACTCCCAGCTGTTCTATTTGCTTATCGGGAGGTACCGCATGAACAAACTGGCTTCTCTCCCTTTGAATTAGTTTTTGGTGCTCCCCCAAGAGGTCCTATGGGACTAATAAAAGACTTATTAATTGACGAGGAGATGACTCAGGACACTCAGTCATCTTACGAGTATGTGATTAATCTTCGGAAGAACATTATTGAGTCTTGCCAGTTGGCAACAGCTTCTTCTGAGGCTGCAAAAGCTAAGGCTCGATCTCTACAAAATAGGTCTCGACGATTACGCCAATTATTCCCAGGCGATGAGGCTTATGTGTTACTTCCTCACAATAACAATAAATTATTGATATCTTGGAATGGTCCTTACAAAGTCATTGATAAAATTTCCGACGTTGATTACGTCTTAGATATCAAGGGACACAAAAAGATATTTCATATTAACATGCTCAAGCAATTTCATACACGTCCTGAACACTTACAGTCAATTTTTCATGAACTAGATGACAACACAGTATCTACTTGTTATTATTCTAACTTATCCGTCATCCAGGAAGAAGAATCTTCTTTTCCTGAGGTACAGTTACCGTTACCGGTACCAGTAGTTCAACCTACTGAATCTTGGCGGGATGTAACCATCTCTTCAACGGTTACACCGCAACAGCGTCTACAGATTGCTAATCTATTACAATCTTATCCAGATGTGTTGACCGACGTCCCGGGTCGCACATCGGCTATCAGTCATGACATTACTCTCAATGATGATACACCTATTCGTGTACATCCCTATTCGGTTCCTTTACATTTCCTTGCTAAAACTACTAAGGAACTTGAACAGATGTTGTCTCTGGGAATCATTGAGACTAGTAATTCGCCATTCTCTTCTCCATTAGTGATTGTCCGGAAGAAGGACAATAACATCAGACTATGTGTTGACTATAGAAAATTAAATGCTAAGACTATAGTTGACAGCGAACCACATCCACTTATCGACGACTTACTGCCACGTCTATCCAACGCAACTATATTTAGTAAGATAGACTTAACTAAAGGTTATTGGCAGATACCACTGACCGAAAAGGCTAAGTACTACACCGCATTTTCCACTCCACAAGGTCTATACCAGTGGAATGTGATGCCTTTTGGGCTTGTTAATGCGCCAGCTACCTTCATTCGCCTGATGCGACAAATTTTATCAGGTAGACCAGACGTTATTACATATATTGACGACATATGCTTGTTTAGTTCGTCGTTTGAGGAACATGTTTCGGGACTTAGATATTTTTTCGACACTCTAAGGAATTATCATCTAACTGCTAAACCTACAAAGGTGCAGATCGCGTGTAATGAGATAACCTTTTTGGGACATATCATTGGATCGGGATATATCCGAACGTTACCTAGTACAGTCTCCAAAATTCTAAACATAGCAGTTCCTCAGACGAAGAAACAGGTCAGGAGTTTGTTAGGACTTGTTCAATATTACAGTAGATTCATACCAAACTTGTCATCCATCACGGCTGTATTGTCTTCATTGTTAAAAAAAGACATGCCGGTGAAGGTGACATGGACTGGTATATGCAATGAAACTTTCAACAAAATTATAAATTTGTTCTCGCATGAACCAATTTTAAGACTTCCCGATGCTTCCAAAAGATTTTTTCTTACGAACAGATGCTAGTAACTACGGCATTGGTGCATGCCTGCTCCAGAACCATGATGGCTTTCTACATCCTACCTTATATATTTCAAGAAAGCTAAAGCCGGCAGAAACAAAGTATTCCACAGTGGACAAGGAACTTTTATCAGTTATATGGGCAATAACTAAACTTGAAAAGTTTTTGCTTGGTGCTCCATTCACCATACAAACTGACCAACGTGCTGTAGCATCTTTGCGTCGATCTAACCACAAGAGCCAAAAACTCGCCAGATATGCAATCATCCTACAGCCATTTGAATTCTCCATTGAACATATTCCTGGCACTGAAAATATTGTGGCGGATGCGTTGTCACGTAATCCTATTGACGACGAATGATCAACATTGACATTCCTAAAACACGTCAATCATCACTACATTGGATATAACGAAGTATCAACTATAAGGGAACTAACCTTGCCTTCAATTTAATATTTATAAACACTATATGCATCACAGAATTGAACTAAAGACAATCAAGGTATACATATTGACATTGAAACTTCGTCTAACGTCCATACACAATATATGAATATTCGTTGAACAATCATGGAACAATATCTGACGACAAGTCGAACTTATTATCCTATGTGCACTTAATTCTTGGATGCTGGGATAAATGACATTTCTTTCCAACGTAAACGTTTGAACATTTTTGCCTAAAAGAATTCATCAGGATCAAGACTACGGATGGATCATCATATCCTATACTAATTAATTAGTTAACTTAACTTCTTAATTGAATTATTATCAATAAAATGAAATGTGAGAAAAAAATGAAATGAAAGAACAAAAAAAAAGAGAACAAAATATAAAAAGAAGAAATTATGAAAAGAGAAAATAAATCTCACACAAGTATTAGATTAATATTTTTTTTTTAATGTACCTATACGTTATTTAGTTAGTTAAATTAGATAGTTATTATTCACTAACACTTAACACACCCAATTAAGTTAAACTTATATTCGAATTTCTTTCTATTTCTTCTCACTTATTTTGTCTTTTCTTCTCTCATAACATCGCGTTACATTAGAACCTTAATAATTTAACTCTTAGTTTAATTAATTAATTTAATTTTAATTAGTCAAATTAATTCCTATATGACATACTAATACGACAGACCTTACTTTAATTTAATTCTATCATTCACTATTAACATTGGACATTTTATTTAGTTGATATAATAATATGTATAATATTGATATATAATGTGATTAATGTTAGATGACTATGACAAATAGTTAGTTGACATGACCGCGACACGGTTCTACTCAGAACATCGTCGGCCATATGTCACGATTGTATTAAATTTTTTTTGAAAAATTGTTAAGTCGGATAGATCTTGAAAAAAAAATCTATCGATTTTTTTTTTCCCCCGGTGTACAGGGAATTGTTACGGTATATGATATTAACGCCATCTGCTAAAGGTTATCAGACGTGCAATTGTAAAGGTTAAGACATTTAATATATTGCGATAGATGTTTCAATTATTGAACGCTCCATACACGATCGATTATGACGTGTCTAGCGTTGTTTGGGTCACAGTCGGTAACTAGGAGACGCTACCCTTTGTTACTTGACCGCCAAGCTGAATAGCTGCGTTTTGTTAACCTTCCAATTCAATGGCATGATATAGCCATTTATATGTGCATTTATGATGGACCAGGGTCAGTCCTAGAACTCTACATGAGAGGAAACTTATGGAGGTTAGTGATTAACTAAATCCTTGGAAGGAGAAAGATAATCGTCTACTTTATACGAAGTAATTAGACTCACAGTCTCACTGTCGGCAGGTAGCCATTCTATCTGCGCGTGCATATAGCTGTGATGTTCTGACGACAATTACTGCATTGTATCCTTAAACGGACATTGACATGTAAAAACAGCAGTCTACGCTATTGATTGATTGATGCATGTACCTCATGTGTGAATTGAACTGTTTATGTATGTGTGTAATCCATATTAAATTGTGAAGGACTCGAACCGGAGGCATTATTCGTTGAATCACGTTACACCATTCAACCATTATGAATTATGTATTTTATATCAAGTTGCTGAGTTAATAAGATGAACAGTTGTTTACATCTTGATGCCAAGTTCAGGCATTACGACAAACCAAAGGTGAGGTTCACCCCATTCGCGTACGAATATTAGCACGATCAGAATTCAAGCAACACAACCAGTAACCACACACGAAAGTCCTTCAACAATTATACTTTTGTTATGCTGTGACGCTAAATACCCCGATTAAAAATGCAAATAATGAATGATATTATAAAGGTATAAATAATGGAAAAGTTGAATGACACTGTATGAAAATCGAATCAAGATAAAGCAAGACTGTAAAACAGAGAGGGAACATTCCTGCCATATTCGTAATTGTGACGTTGTGAATTTGTACTTACTGATTATTAAACTGTTGCCAAATCGTCTAAGCCCAGAAGTTTATCCAATCAATCAAGGTTCATTCAAGCAGTTGGTAACCTTATTCAGTATTTGAAGTTTTGACATGAAAAGGTTTAGATACAAAGGGTGGCTTCCATAATATTCAACAATACAAACCAAATCAAGATAAATGAACTTTCACATCTTTATTAACACCAATGGACCCTAGACAACGAATGAGTTCGGGCAATTTCTCTATCCCTTAACAGAGGAGAAATAACTGGTAGGCTCGTCTACGTGGACTGAACCTTCAACTAGATCTTGGGACATCAAGAAACGAATTTGTCTTACTACGAATCTGAAGTCAACTGAGGCTGGACTACTACAAAGAACTTTAACGAAGGAATTTTGTCATTTTGAGCACGATATGATCATAATTCGTCAAAAAAGACTGTACATTCACTATAATTTCACGATGGAAGATGTCATGTAATGGCTGCTCCTTGAAGATGCATCAAAGATCGTTGAACTGACCTTGAGGACTGTCAAGATTCACCACTTCGTCATCTACTTGCTTACGTTTGGACTAGGATTATCTACATTGCAGATTTCAAGACTGGCAAATCACGCATTTTGATGTTGAACGTTTATGGACAAACTAACACATTGGACTCAATGACGTCATCAAAGCCGGCATTTTAATGACCAGATGACTTTCTGTTCAACTTGTAGTCAGGCGATGGTTTCGTCCATTTATGTGTTTCTGAGATCGAATTGAAGTTCAAACACACTGATTCCTTATCTGCAGAGGTTTTGAGTTCAACAAGAAAGATAAGTAGTGTTTTAATTTATCTGATGCGTGACATTATTTGATCATTTCAGCATCTTTGCCAGTCAACATCCATTCTTCCATGTTTTCTTCGTTTACATGTTTATTTGTATAAATTAAACGGGAGGTGGTGGCGCTCGCTATTCGTAATTTTTCTTCAGGAAATCTTACAAATGATGATGTCTTACTAGGTTATTGTTGGTTGTCCAGTCAAAGAAAATAACAGTGGAATTTTGGTCTTTGACTGTATAGCAAACATCGGTATTTGTATAGATTGTTTCATCAAGTCTACGTCATACATTTTCATTCACTAATTTACGTAAGTGGGTCATTTGTTTGTACAGCTGTTTTTCTATCACTCTTGTCTCATTGTAAAATTTGACGATTTGCTGTATTTGTGCGTTCTTTTCTGTCTTGTTTATTTTACAAGTAATTATACCAAGTTGTTGTTACTTGTCAACATGTCTTTGTTTCTTTTATTTCCTTTATATTCATCTTGTAATGTGCAGTAATTTGACATGTCACTTCATTATCATCTTCATTGACTTGTGCCATTCTTTTTCACTGTACTCGTCTCTCATTCTTGGTATGTTCCTTCATCAGGTATAAATTCAGTCGATGCTATAACATATTGTACTTAATTAATTGATATTACAGGGAGATTTGACGCTTGTTGATTCAAATTAGAACACAAGATGTCTTCATTACCAGAATTTATTGAGATAGGTTTGCATTTGGGCAAATCTGGAATTGAGCTGGAGACTTATGCTGAGAAAAGCTATAATAACTACCTAGAACATATGGAACGGGAGGAACAAAGAGAGTTAAAGAAGCAGGAGCTTGATCAAGCGAGAGAATTAAAGGAACTTGAAGAGAAGAAATTAGTTCAACTAGAAATGGCTAAGAAGAAGTAATGGAACTTGAAGAGAAGAAATTGATTCAACAAGAAGCATCCAGAGAGTTAGAACAGGAAAAAAATGGAATTATGTAAGATAGAACTTCTTCAGTTGGATCAAGCACACAGAAATGCTATAGAGCTTCAGTCATTGAAATTACAGGCTGATAAAGAAAAAGAGATTGAGATTGCAAAGATTAATGCCCAACATATTGGTGCTAATCCACAAGGTTCTAATAGCAATAATTTTAATTACCCAAAAATTAAATTACCTAATTTTGATGATAAACGTGATTGCATGGACTCGTTTATTATGAGATTTAAGATGAGGGCTTTGGATTTGAAGATCCAAAAAGAGAGATGGCCTATAATTTTTTCAGCCCACCTCACAGGTGAAGCGATGAGATGTTTCATGTCAATTGATGAAACAAGTCGATCTGATTTCGATATTGTTGCCAATACTTTGATGGCAAAATTTCAGCTCACGGAGGAGGGTTTTCGGTCCAGATTTCATTCTGTGGTTCCGTCCAAGAATGCTAATTTCGGAGAGTTTATCTCTTCTATTAAATTGTACTTGAGTCATTGGATGCATTTATCTGGTATCAATAAAACTTTTGATGAATTATTTGACCTAATCTTCTTCTTCTTCCATCTTTAGCCACCGACCATCAAAGCAGTCAGTGGCCATTACGCCTAGTGGCGTCTTAGGGCAACAGCAGATAGGTTTTCTTTGCCATATTTGACCTAATGCTCAGGGATAAAGTTTTATTTACCTGTGGCGCAGAATTTTTAAGTTTTTTGCAGGAGAGAAATCTATCAATGAGTGTCAAGAATTGGGGAGGAATTATATGTCTGCACATCCAAACAAGGAAATTCGTAAGGTTTCCTTTGATGATGCATTACCTGTATGTGTTTCGTACCACAACAGAAGAGTAGGTGACCACTGTTCTCACCCAAGGAGTTCAGAGGGCAGATATAGGAGTGATTATCGATCTTCCTATTGAGGACAGTACCATTTTCCTCGTTGTCAGTCACCATCTCACTTCGGTGGATATAGATATTCCAATTACTCTAACCGAGGTCGTGGACAACACTACGGTATTAGCAGTGATGATATACATCACAGAGATTTTAGAAGAACTTCAGGTGAACGTTCAAGTGGTAATGGTAGGTGTCATTTAGGTGAAGTAAACAATAAGCACGGCAAACAATGCACTCAAAAGCTGATCACAAACATGATTGTAAACAGGCAAACGGGAAATCAGACCATGCTAACGTCTGTACCCCACTTTGTTGTCACGAAAGCCATGTTGAACAGGCTAATACATGCATTGTACGCTCAAGCAAAGATAACAACTGCTGAGTGTAACACACTTTATGAGCCAGGTGCTCAAACTAGACTTTTATGTGGCCATACTTATCTGTGACTTTATTGGTCGCCTTACATTACACAAAGGGTTTATAGGTGACAAGCCAGCCACTATTCTTCGTGACACTGGCTGTACGATTGTAGGGATATGGAAGTCGTTATTAGATAAATCATCTTTTACAGGAAAGTCACTGAAATGTGTGACATTTGGAGGTAACATTGAATGGTTTCCCATGGCAAAGGCAGAAATCGACACACCTTTTTATTCAGGGCATGTACTCGTGTGTGGCTTATAGAATCCTGTATCTGATGTGATCCTTGGAAACATTCCAGGTGTGAAAGACTGCTCACCTGAGGACATTGCAGAGTGGGTCAGTAACCACCCATTAGTGGTGAATGCAGTCACTACAAGAGCTCAGCATGAAGCGAGTATTTTGACTGATGCATCTCCATCAGTAGTGGAGGAGACACCACTGAGGAATGCTCAAAACATTTCTCCAATTATCTTTACACTGAAACAACAGGAGGATGAATCTTTAAAGAAATTATTGAGTTTGGCTCAAACAAAACAAATTAAACTCACTAAGAACTCATCATATTGGTTTGAGTTTCGTAACAATGTTTTGATCAAATGTTTTAAAAAGGGAGATAATCATGAAAATAGACAGATTGTTGTACCAAAGAGTTTCAGACCATTAGTAATGCAACTCGCAGTAGTTACGAGTTTGTGATTGATTTATGACAAAGGTTAGTGAATGCATGTAATATTGCATCACAGAGTATTCAAACGGCAACTCAAAAATCGAGGTTGCTACATAACCAATCTCGTACCCTAAGATCATTTATCCCAGGGGATGAAGTCTTACTTCTCCTACCTATCAAGGAAAATAAGTTGTTGATTTCATGGCAGGGGCCATTCAAAGTGGTGAAAAAGATCATGGATGTTGATTACTCAATTGAGATCAGAGGCAAATTTAAAACTTATATTCTTAATATGTTAAAATTATACACTCCAAGACCATCTGAATTGGTAGATGTCTTGGATGAGGTTCATCGATCCTCATGTGCTGTTGTTCAGTCTGAGGATGCCACATCTGATGTTCCTTTGGAATTTACCTTGCTTTTTATTTCTGCTCATGAGACGTGGCAAGATGTGTCTATTTCTCCAGCACTTTCGCATTCTGAACAAATTCAGATCCATGATGTTTTACGTTCTTTCTCTGGCGTATTTTCAGAACATCCAGGTCATACTGACTTAATATCGCATGAGCACTGATTCTACTATTAAAATCAGACCTTATCCTATCCCTCTTCATTACAGAGATAAGGTAGATAAGGAAATTTTGGATATGCTTAGAATGGGTATCATTTCACAATCTTCATCTTCATATTCTTCTCCAATGGTATGGGGGAAGAAACCGGATGGATCTTTACGCATCTGTATTGACTTTCGGAAACTAAATCAACTCACGATTACAGATGTTGAGCCAATTCCAATCTTGGAAGACCTTCTTCAAAATCTGGCTAACGCTACATTCTTTACTAACTAGATTTGGCAAAGGGATACTGGCAAATTCCATTGTCTGAAAATTCATGACATTTGACAGCTTTTTTCCACACCAAGAGGTTTATTTGAATGGAATTATAAGTGTTTCGGGTTGGTGAATGGACCTGCAACATTTGTTTGCATGATGCACTGTTTAGTTGGCACTAGACCCGATGTCATCACATATATAGATGACTGTAGTAATGTTTGTTTGAAGGACCACCCAGATGTAGGAGTATGTTTTTGATGTATTGTAGTTTGAGTTCTTGGTTTAATTTATAAAACGCGATGGCTAATAGTTCATTAGGCTACTGACTAAGAATGCTGTCAGTTTGGTCAGGCTTTCAGGTGGCCGACTATTATGGTGTAATAGATAGATGCTGAATTCATGGCTTTAATGATAGTTTATATCATACATTTATTAGACGATACATGGACGACATCATCATTGACGACATAATGGGACATTAGGCATGGTAATACGAATTCTGCATGTAGACAAGGTTACAATGTCCAATTTGACTGACCTCAAATGACCGCTGGACAATTCGCAAACGGTAAAGTATTGAGGTGAAGATAGTTCACTTCTTTTCCATATTCAATCTTTGAAAGGATACGTATTTATATATACTGGCCGGACATCTTACCTTGACGCTTCATAAAAATGATCTAATTTTATATTACTTCGTAAGAAGTAGACCTAGTTACCACAAAGTGATTTTTGTTTGCACAGAAACACCAGAGAAAACAATGTAGTTTTGAAGCCCTTGGTGAATCATGAAATTTGGTACTTTATTTTTTAAAATAGGACAACAAATAAAAAAGTTATAGCATTTTAAAAAATGTGGGGACTTCACAACATTGAAAACGTTACATCACACCAACTTCAGAAGACTGCCGTCTTCTTAAATATAATCTTACAACTTTCTCTGACAAACAGCATATAGTCTGGAATATACTGATCACACACAAAAAACTATAGGGCTACATCATAAAAAATTATCAGTATATTTGAGACCAAAAATTGCAAATCTGCAAAACACATTACCAAAAAAAAAAATTGGTTGAATGAAAGTCAATATTTACAACATCATATTTCAAAAGTATAAAAGGTACAAGCTTTAAATTTGTACATATTAATCTGCATACTACACACATATATCTCAATTTTTTTCACAGGATTTAAACATCTATTTGTTCTTGTATAATTTTTTAAAATGTGTCCAGAGGCCAATTTGTCGCATGGGAAGAAAAAAATGTGAAAATGAAGAAAAACATTTTTTTTTTAGATACTGTCCATATTTCATTTAAAAAAATGTGTAGGCAATAATTAACAACATCTAAACAATAATTAACAACATCTAAACGCCATATTTTTTTAAAACAACTGGTTATTAGCATTTAAAAAGACATTTTTAAACTGGAGGAGAATGATCATGGCGCACTCTTTCCCTGCGAGGGGGCAATGAAGCCTCAAAACCTATTTGGTTCAGAAGTCCAAAATACAACACTTTGATATTTCCTGATAGTTTAATGTCCTTATCATTCAATATTAATTTTCTGTATCTTAACTGAGCCTTAAAATTTCTATTCTAAGGGCATTTCATCCTTTACAAATTTTAAACACATCCTCCTTTGTGGTGCACAGACCCCTCACTATGGAGCAAAAAAGGTACGAGTAATAGGAAATTACCATATTATAATATATTATATATAGCTACAGCGGCTCCTATTTTATGAAAGCTGTTTATATATATTTCTTCTTTTCGGGGAATTTTAAGAGTATCAACTAGTGCCTGCTAGTCCGGACATTTCAGTACACCGTCAGCTACTTTAGTTATGGAATTTTCCGGCTTCCTAGCCTTGACTCAATTTGTCGTCCATTGACATTGGGCCTTGCGATATCATTCGCTTTAGAGATCATAATTGACCCTATTATGTTGCAAAAGAAACCTTATGTTGCAGGTCCATTCACCAATTATTCAAAACATGAATTTTGTATTCAAATTGGTAACTTTCTTAGCTTTTCAAGCTCTTGAAAAAATTAGATTGATGTGCGAATGTCTGAAGTGGTGATAACACATTCAATCCACGCTGTGTTACACAAACTGTGCGATCGTGTTAAATTGCTAAATAATATTAAAAGTATTGTAAATTTTACATTTGAAGTTCAATACATTGTTGACGGTGTACTTTCCATAGAAAAAAAAAGCGAGTTGCGTGATACTGTGGTTTCCGGTGCGCCTTCTGGCCCAGTATCTACGACTTTAGCACCTGTTCAACAGGAGAGTGGGCTCATCCCTAATCTGTTTAAGTTCCCAGTAGTAGACTATTCGCAAGCAGCCTGGGGGTGTCACTGCTCTGCGCGGACCTTGTTTACCGAGGCGGTGTACGATCTCATATGGTAAAAATATGGTTGCGTTATCTTCAAAATAGCCCTGTCTTTCCCGTGGCTTTTCTGCCATCCTGCAACTTTGAGTTAGGGAGTTCTGAGCTCCAGTCTCTTTCCCAGGCATTTTATCCTGGCCTGGCACGCATACAGAGGACCCCACTTCTGGTTCTAAGTTAGCAGTTGGGGATAGGTGGGGTAGCACACTGTGCATTCCCCGTCATCCAGGGGGGCTCTCCAACTATGCAGAGCTTGCACAATGCTGTGCTCTGGTTCTGGGCTCTCCCAAGGAATCCTCACGTCCTGCACAGAGCCACTTCCAGATACCCACCACCTGCCAACCCTCCATTGTAGAAATCTCCTGCATGCGGCCATCCAGTCAAGAGCCAGTATTAAGTCTGGTGCCCAAGTGATCCCCCCAAGCTCAGTGTGCAATGCTGGGTTCTCATCATGCTGCAACACAGGGGGGATTGTGATGCTCAGCCCTCTCTCTCAACTCTGCACCGATAAGTGACATCGGGGACTTAACTGTGCCTCAGTACTGGGAGGCCCCGTTTCCGGGTACACCACACACAGCCAATTGAGGCAACGGTCGCTGTGGGCGTGTCTTCAGTGGGGAAGTTGTGGAGTCTTCCTGTCCATGTTCTTGCACATCCTAACACTGCCCGCAAGACATCGGAGGTTTGGAGAGTGGCCTTCTCTGAATACATTGTTAATAATTGATATACTTACGTATAATAATAATAATAATAATAAATTCTTTAAGCACCAAACACGGCGCATAAGGCAGAAACCAGTGCTCTCCAGGTTGTTCGTTGTGACGCCACTCCTCTTAGCTCTTGCACATTATTTAGGCCCAACGTTCTTCCTTCTCTTATTATTGTTCTTCTGAGTGTTTCTTTTGGTCTTCCTTTTTTCCTCTTACCTTCAGGAACCCAAGTGAGCGCCTGTAGTGGTATTCTGTTGTTTTGCATTCGTAGGACATGACCGATATATGACCATCGTCTTTTCCTTATATAGTCGGAGACATATTTCTGCCTAGAGTCTTCTCTTATTTGTCGATTAGTCTTGAATTCTTTCCAACTGATGTTCATGAGTTTTCTAAGACATTTGTTCTCGAATGTATTCAGCTTGTTCTCCAATGATTTTTGTTATTTTCCAACTCTCACAGCCGTATGTTAACACTGAGATAACATTTGAATTAAACAGACGAAAGCTTGGTATGTATATTCAATGATCGTAATTTCCAAATGTTAGATAATCTATTGAAGGCGCTAGCTGCCAAAGCAATTCTAGTATGGATTTCTCTTGTTGTGTCACCATCCTGAGTCATTTTACTGCCTAAATAATTGAAACTTTCAACTTTCTGTAGTTTTTCCCCGTTCAAGATGATATCAAAGGTCTCGTTAGAAAAGTTCATAGCTTTAGTTTTAGAGGCATTTATTTGGAGACCTATTTTAACCGAGAGATGACACAAATTATTTATTGCTTCTTGGGATTGTCTTGGTGTTGAACTTAAGAATGCTACATCATCTGCGAAATCCAGGTCCCCCCAGGAATTTTCCATTTGTCCATTTTATACCCAATTGTTCATTGTGGGTATAGTTTCTCATAACCCAATCAATAGCTATTCCAAAAAGTAGTGGTGACATAATACAGCCTATACTTACGTATAGTCAACCTCAAATCAGAAGATGTGATGATGTTTGAACAAGAGCCAATATAAGTGGCGTCCCGATCTTGAGAGACATCGGGAGTAATCACGGCCCATGGAACAGCCTCGATCTGCATCCTTCGCTAAAATTTCTAGGCCTAACTTGAGCGATACAGAACTTACTCAAAGTCAATTAGCTCGACCGCCAAATATCAGAAGTCAATAAAATTTCACACGAATAAAGAAAAATGGCTCCCAAATCTTCTCAAACCTGGCAAAGATTTATAACACCATTTAAAATGTCAAATTTGGTAAAATTTAAACTTCCCTTCGAGATATCAACGTTTTACACTTTGTTTTCTACTGTTTGCCATATATGAAACTAAAGATACACTTTTCCCCCTAAAAGTTGTGAAAACAGTGTGCAAATTAGTGGTTTGGCGGTCGAACGACCCTCATTTGAATGAAGCGGGGTGAGACGAAAACGTTCGGAGACCGTAGCAAACTACGCGTAACGCTGCTGTTTGTTTTTATTAGTAAAAAAATACTTCAATAGCTTTTATTTTTTTTCAATTAATACATTTCAAAAGAGAAGAAGATAAAGAGTATCATGATATAAATTTTATTACAATCCGCTTAATAGCAACGGGACAGTGACGACTTAAACTTGACGAATTTCCCTCAGTTTTCTCCACTGGCAACAGCTAAAAGCGGGCGGTTTGTGGTACCTATAAGAAGGGATTTTGAAACTCACTAGCAGTAGGCCACAATGCCGTACTGAAGCCCTGTCAAAATCTTGTAAAGTACTTACGTCAAATATCACATGGAGATATTGACGAATATAAATCAAACTTTGCTGTGGCTAACGCTTCGCCTTGGAAGGTAGCTCAGACATCTAATTTCAATCAGTTATTCCCGCAACATGTGACTCAAAAGACCAGCACAACGTCTGTCTTCAAAAACCGGCATCTTGTCTCTCTGCTCTATATGACGCATATCTGACGTCATCAGCGTTCTATGGCAACCAACGATTATATCGCACCGAATTCGTGCACTTTGGTGCATAATAAATTTATGTTATATCACAAACATAGATGCGTAGCTAAGTACGTCTAACATAGTTAGATTTTGGCATCTGGTAATCTGTTAAGTCTCGCATCATAAATGGTTGTGCGAAAATGGACGTAACAATGACATTTGTTTATTCCATAATACATGGGAAGAACACATTGTAGGTTTCATTTCTTTGTTGGAACAGCTAAGGAAACATCATTTGACTGTTAGACCTATCTTTGAAGGACCGAGGACAAGAATGGAACCAGGCCAGGAGGAAGACAGCCGATAGGATAGTCTGGTGCTCTCTCTTCCAAACCTCTACACCTCACGGTAGAAGTGGAACGACTAAGTAAGTAAGTCTGTTAGACCTTCGAAGGATAGGTTTTCAGGAAATTTCTTTCCTGGGTCATAGAATCGGTAACCATCGACTATATCCTTCTGATGGTCTTGTAAATAAAATTCTGAACATTCAGGTACCGAAAAATAAGAAAGAGGTCCGAAGTCTGTTAGGGTTAATTAATTATTATCATAAATTTATTCCAGACTTTTCTTCTATCTCTGGTCCTCTTTCGGAGTTGACGCGCAAAGGTGCTCCTCTTAAGGTACTGGTCAGATACTTGTCAGGGAGCATTGGATAAGATTAAAATACTATTCGCGAATCATCCTATTTTGATTCTGCCAAATATCCATGAACCATTCTTTATTCGCACAGACACTTCTCAAATGGGAATCGGTGGCAGTTTGATGCAACTTGTCGACGGGGTACTCCATCCTTGCTTCTTTGTGAGCCGGAAAGTGTCTGTAGCAGAAAAGAAATACTCGGCGGGTGAAAGAGAGCTCCTTGCTCTTGAGTGGACGATATCAAAACTGTCTCGATATCTGCTTGGAAGAGTTTTACGTTGAAGTTGATCATCATCCTTTGACGTAGATGAAACTGAAGGCATTTAAGAACTCATGTATATACAGATGGTTTTTTTAAATGATGCATTTACATTACAGTAATACAAATAATGTATGCTTGTTTAATTCTCTGGGGTGAACAGCTAGTCTTTCTACTTAAGCATTATAAAAATTGTGGTTACATACTCAATTAATTGATATTTCAACATAAAATGATAGAAAAAATAAAAACATTAGGTACTGGTCTAGAAAGCGGGCCCCGGAAGTTCAGGTTCTTGAAAACGCGAATCCGACTTTTTATTTAACAACTCCCGATCCGACTTTTGTATCAACCGCCCATTCGACGATCCATCCGACCGCCTTTGTATCAACATGGAGTTCAATGTATCGATCTTGCCACGCACTGAAAATGACGCCGTCAAATTTTTACATTGTCAGATTGGAGGTGAGGGTCACATTGTTGAAATCGATGAGAGTTTATTTTCGAAACGGAAAAACAACACTGGAAGAATCCTACCGCAACAATGGATTTTTGGAGGAGTGTGTCGCGAAACAAGTGAAGTCTTCTTGGTGCCAATCCCAGATAGGAGCGCAGCAACTCTCTTAAAAGCAATAGTTGAACATATCAAGGAAGGTTCAACCATCTATTCTGACTCATGGAGAGGGTACAGAAGCGCTGACATCGAGGCATCTGGATTTTCTCATTTTCAAGTCAACCACAGATACAATTTTATTGATCCAGACACGGGAGTACACACGCAAACAGTGGAAAGAATGTGGGGCAGCGCTAAGTGGAGAAATAAAAAAACATCGAGGTACAGCTAGACAACATCTGAAAACCTACCTAGCCGAGTTTATGTGGAGGTCGAGAGTACCTACAACTAGAAATGTATTTGAAGCTATCCTTGAGGACATTTCACTTTACTGGCCTCCAGAATAGACATTGCATTTTTATGCCAGCTACGGCTGCCAGCTACGGTTCTTTTTTGAGTATCACTAAGTATGCACAGTTATCTCCCCCTATGCAAAACAACGGCAAGACGGTTGGGTTATCTCCCCCTCATACGATACATATTTCGTTTACCATTTCGTAAATTGTGTTTCGTTTCTCGGAAAAAGTCTGGGGCCCGCTTTCTAGACCAGTACCAAACATTATTTAAAGTTCACATATCATGTTTTAAAAAGGCACATTTGAACCCATTCTGTCATTATTCAGTCGCTGTTCGAGCTCTCTTTGCTTGCTTCTTGTAGTCAATCGATGAGGTGTCTCTTGTCACAGTCCAACATTAATCAGCAAGCATTGAAGGGCTCCAATTGCCTTGATACCTTGTCTCCATAGCAGCAATGTCCTGGTGAAATCGTTCACCATGCTCATCACTGACCGCTTCACAGTTTGACGTAAAGAAATCCAGATGAGAATCCCAAAAATGAATTTTCAAAGAGATGTTGCAGCCAAGACTCTTATACTTCAGAAGGAGATTTTCTACAATTTCAGATCTGTTGTTTCCAAGAAAATTGTCCACCACTGACTTAAATGCTAGCCATGCTGCTTTTTCCTTGCCATGCAACACGCAAAGAAACTCGTCATCATGAAAAAGTTTTTGAATTTGCGGACCAACAAATACTCCCTCTCTTATTTTAGCTTCACTCAGTCTTGGAAATTTTCTGATGAGGTATTTGAAAGCCTCATCTGTTTTCTCCATTGCCTTGACAAAGTTTTTCATGAGACCCAGCTTAATGTGCAAAGGTGGCAACAAAATCTTGCTGGTGTCAACAAGTGCTGGGTTCTCAACATTCTTACTGCCAGGCTGCAATGACTGCCTGATTGGCCAATGTCTTCTGATGTAATGGTCACTTCGTGCACGGCTATCCCACTCACAGAGAAAGCAACAGTACTTGGTGTATCCACCCTGTAGTCCAAGCAAAAGAGCGACCACTTTTAAGTCACCGCAAAATGACCAATGATGATCGTAGTTTATACACTTCAAAAGCTGCTTAATGTTTTCATAAGTTTCTTTCATATGAACTGCGTGACCAACTGGAATTGACGGTAACACATTACCATTATTCAACAAAACAGCTTTAAGGCTCGTCTTGGATGAATCAATGAAAAGCCTCCACTTTTCCGGTATGTAACTGATTTTGAGGGCTGCCATTAAACCAGAAATGTTGTGGCACGCAGAAAGGTCACCCTCTTTAAAAAACAGTGTAATAAGCGGCTTCTGACGGTTCCTATACACAGAAATTGTAACATCTGCCAGGAGATTCCACTGTTGCAATCTGGAACCCAAAAGCTCCTCCTTGTTCTTCGGTAAATTCAGATCTCTTACAAGATCATTCAGTTCACCCTGGGTTATTAAGTGTGGTTTAGTGGATGTAGTTTGCTCAAAATCTGGGTCACTTGAGGTTGATGGTTCAGGACCACCAATGTCCTCTTCTTCATCAGTGGATGCAGCTGAAAATGATTCTGGCACTTTGGGAACTGGTAGGTCATCGCCATGTGGTACCGGACGTATTGCAGAGGGGATGTTTGGATATTCCAGAGTCAATTTTTTCTTCTTTGATATGCCTTTCCCAATTGGAGGGACCATGCAAAAATAACAGTTGTTGAGATGATCAGTGGGCTCTCTCCAAATCATTGGGACTGCAAAAGGCATAGCTTGCCTTTTGCCAGTCAACCACAGTTTAAGGTGTGCTGCACATGTATTACAGCATATATGTGGCGCCCAGCTCTTATCTTGATCTCCTATTCTGCAGCCAGAATACAAACTGTACGCCTTCTTAATCACTTTAGTTATATTTCATTTTTGTGATAGAAATGTCACCTCACCACATATATAACAGAAATTGTTAGCACTGTTCACACATGTCCTAGGCATTTCTAACTACGATACTTTTGATAAGGACAAATGCACTAACTAATGGCAAAATTTTATCAGAGATAAGATATTTATACACAACTTCTAGTTACATTTTTTTGGTCATTAGAAAAAATTAAGCAATCGCCCACAACAGTTGCTTTATATATATACAAGTAAATTGACCATAATTAAGTAAACTAGTAGCATATATCTTGAAAACTAGAGCTAATCAACGTTTTTTAATGTCATTTTCGTTTTCAGCACACCAAAATTAGTTCAGCTATTTTCATTTCTGGTACATTTTGGTTGTTGACTAGTGTTATTGCTCTTCTTCACAATTTTTATGTATATCTGTCTTAATGCCTGATACTTCTCATTGGATTGCTTGTCTGTATGTTGTATCTGTACGTAAGGTTGCTTGTAGTTATACCCAGAAGGATCTTGCGCGTTTCCTGAAGTAAACGCTCGGGAGTTAGAGGGGTAATGTTGAGGCTACTTCATGTGATTTTTATCACGGCAACTTATTATTAGCACCGGATTTTTGTCACACCATGTCGTACATCAACTGAATGCAAGAGATACATGAAAGTGGTTGCTGTGAGACGAGTATCTAGGTATGACGTAAAACAGCAGAGTTGGATGTGACGCCATAGCGTCAAGCTGTGTGTTTAAATGGCTTGTGTGTGAGCCAGTGTACAGGATTATGTATTCAACAAATATTCAGAGGATGTTGGTAAGCTATATGCTTTAAATGATAGGCATAAGATGATGCCGGAATTGTAAATGAAGTTAATACGGGATGATAATTCCCATGAGAAAGAAATGTGTCATAATAAAATTATATAAGTAAATATAATTGAACATTTGTTATAACGGGACGCCCCATTCCCCGAGGTCAAAAGGATTATTAAAAATGAATAAAATTAATATTTGTTATACCGGGACGCAACATACCCCGAAGTCAATGGATTGATATAAATATGATGTGTGAATATTTGATGTAACGGGACGCTTAATTCCCCCGATGTTAATGGAAAAATATAGTGAACTTTTGTTATGCCGGGACGCTAAATCTTCTTCTTCTTTGATCCATAACCGCCAACCGTCAAAGCAGTCAGCGGCCATCACGCCTGGTGGCGTCTTGTAGGGCAGCAACAAATTGATTCCACTTTGCTCGGTCGGCGGCCATCCTTCGTACAGTGCCCCAACTGTGGTTCATTCTTTGCATCTCAGCTTCCACAGTTCTCCGCCAAGTTGTTTTTGGTCGGCCTCTCTTTCGCTTTCCCTTGGGGGTCCATAGCATAGCTGTTCTTGTGATGATATCAGGGTCCCTTCTGAGGACATGGCCAACCCAACTCCAGCGTCTGCCAGCTATGATGGTGTGCATGTCCTCCTGGTTACTCCGAATAAGCAGTTCTTGATTGCTGATGGTGTTTGGCCAAAAGATTCGGAGAATTTTTCTTATGCAGATTGTGTGGAAGGAGGACAGTTTCGACATTTCCTTCTCTGTTACTCTCCAACATTCCGCACCATAGAGAAGCACAGAAAGTACACAGCTCTCATACAGTCTTAATTTAGTGTTTGTGCTGTACTGGGAAGACTTCCAAATGTTGTTGAGAACAGCAAAAGCTGTTCTCGCTTTATTCATTCTGTTGTTAATGTCCTTGCTTGTTCCGCCGTCAGGTGTTACTATGCTTCCTAGGTAAGTAAATGTGTCTGTCTGTTCTAACTTCTGGTTCCTTACTGTTATTGGCTCAGGATTGCCCACATTTAGTGTCATGACCTCTGTCTTCTTCAAATTGATGTTCAGGCCAACCTGCTGGCCATACTTATTCAGTCTATCGGTTTTGTCTTGAATGTGTTGGTGTGAATACACGAGTAGTGCAATGTCATCTGCATATTCCAAATCTTCCAGTGTAGAAAACGTTGTCCATCTAATTCCTCTTGGACTGCCCTCTGTTGTCTGGCGCATCACCCAATCTATGACTGACAAAAATAATGTTGTTGATAAGGGGCATCTCTGTCGTACTCCTGTTTTCACTTCGAAAGTTACATTACTCGATCCAACACTGCACGTAAAGTTAGAATAGAGGCTTTTTATAATGGAAACAATGAGGCTGGGAATTCCATAAGCCCTCAGAATTTTCCATAGGCTGTCCCTGTGTATGCTGTCGAAAGCCTTTTCAAAATCAACAAAGTTAATGTACAGCTGTCTCTGCCATTCTGAGCACTGCTCTATAATGTTCCTGAGGGCAAATATATGATCTGCACATCTTCTGTTCTTTCTGAAGCCCGCTTGTTCTTTCCTCAGTTTATGATCAACTGCTTTTGAAATTCTCTGGATGATTATCCTGCCTAGTATTTTGCTGGGAACTGAGAGGAGGGTAATTCCTCTCCAGTTGTTGCAGTCTGCAAGGCCGCCCTTCTTGGGCAATATGACAATTATTCCTTTACTCCACTCTGTTGGTGTTGTCTCAGTTTCCCAGACTTGTGCAAATAGTGGTTCTAATAGTTCTGCTGCTAGTTCAGGGTCTGTCTTGAATAGCTCAGCATTCAGATTGTCGTGACCAGGCGCTTTTCCATTTTTTAGCCCTTTGATAGCTGTGATAATTTCTTCTTTTCGTGGAATGTCTGTATTTACGTCTAAGTCCCTTTCAGCCTCAGGAACATTTAGCTGAGTCTCTGGTGGTTCCTTATTCAGTGTTTCTCTGAAGTGCTCTGCCCATCTTGTTTCCTGCCCCTGTGCTGTGGTGATGAGATTTCCTTGCTTGTCTCTTACTAACGTTATGTTGTTTGCACCTCGTTTTCCACTGATAGCTTTAGTTATTTTATAAACTGTGCTTTGTTCATTTCTCAGTGCTGCCTCTTCTGCCTGTCTTGCAAGGTCATCCAGAAATGTCCTTTTGTCAGCACGGGTTTGACGTTTTACTTCCTTGTCCAGCTGACTGTACTGTTCACTATATATTGCCTTTAACCTGGGAGACTTAGCTTCTGTTTTCTTCCTTTTCATTTCCTTTCTCTTCGCTATGGTGTTTAGCGTTTCTGGTGTTATCCAGTCTTGGCTCTTTCTTTCCTGGAATCCCAAGCATGACTTGCTGCTTTCTTTGTATATTGTTGAGATGGTGTTGAATTTCTGGTCCACATCGTCAGTCTCTGTTCTTTCCTGGCTTTTGGTAATCAGATATCGTCTCTTTACGTCGACCATGAACGCTTTTCTGGTGAGGGGGTCCTTAAGTTTCGTGATGTTATATCTTTTCTGTTTGACTGCAACTGGTCCAGCAGCTCTGAGTTTCACCTTCAGTCTTTCTACTACTAGGTGATGATCACTTCCCACATCTGCGCCTCTTCTTACTTTCACGTCTTGTAGTGCATGTCTCCATCTGCCATTGATCATTATGTGATCTATCTGGTTTTTGTCTCGTCCGTTTGGTGATTCCCATGTTAACTTGTGCACTTCTTTGTGTTGAAAAAGTGTTCCTCCAATGACCAGGTTGTTAATACTGCAGAAGCTTATTAATTTGTCCCCATTCTCATTTACTGTTCCACTGCCGCTTTTCCCCATTACTCTTTCGTTATAATTATTATGTGTTCCAACTTTCGCATTTAGGTCTCCCATTACTATAATAAGATCGTACCTGGGTACAGTTTCCATTTCCTTTTGTACCTGTTGATAGAACTCATCCTTGAGCTCTTCATCGCTGTCGTTTGTTGGTGCATAGCATTGTATAATTGTAGTGTTGGTGAATCTCCCTCTCAGTCTTGCTCTTATTAGTCTGTTGTTAATGGGTTTCCATTCCAGTAGAGACCTTTCCATTCCTTTCTTAAGGATAATGGCTACACCTTCGTTGTGCTGATCATCCTCTCTACCAGAATAAAGTACTGTTTCCCCTGTAGCTGTTTTTATTCTCACCATCCCTGTCCATCTGCTCTCGCTTATTCCCAGGATATGTAGTTTGTAATTCCTCATCTCTGCTGTGATCTGTCTCAGCTTTCCTGCCTCATTCATAGTTCTGACATTCCAAAAACCAATTCTGGTTTCGTGTTTTGCGGTCTGGGCATCCGTTTTCATGCCAGTGGCTTCCTTTCAGCTTTCACCACTGTCAGTCATACGAGCCTGAGACTCCGGATGTCCGTCCCGCATCAAAGTATTTTCATTTATTGCTGTTTCCGTAACGTGTGCGATTTTTTACACAGACAGGGGTGTCGGCCCTGTGCTAGAACCCCCAACCTGGAGGACCAGGGTACCAGCTTTTGTCTGACCCCTACCCACGCAGACCAGTCCAGCATGGTTGAACCTACCAGGAGTAAAACTCCCACTGGCATAGCTCTGGGGATTGTCAGGGTACACAAGCTGCCATACCACTACAAGGTATAGGTACCATTGATGGCAGGGGACGCTAAATGCCCCGATTAAAAATGCAAATAATGAATGATATTATAAAGGTATCATCTCATCTCAACCCGTAACCCGTCATGGGTCGTAGGGGTGCCATGGTGGAAGCATCAGCAGACAGGGTCCTCCACTGCTCTCGATCCTCAGCAATTCTTACAAGTGTGGAAAAACCGTGTCCTGCCCATTCTTTGATGTTATCAGCCCAGGATTTTCTTTGCCTTCCTCTTCTCCGTTTACCTTCGACTGTTCCCTGGAGGATCGTTTTCGAAAGGGAGTCATGACGAGTTACATGCCCAAACCAGGCAAGCTTTCGACGTTTCACTACTGACAAAAGTGGTTCTTGGTGGCCTGCATGGGTGTTTATCTTAAAAGGTATATATCTTATAAAGGTAAATGAAAAAGTTGAATGACACTGTATGAAAATCGAATCAAGATAAAGCAAGACTGTAAAACAGAGAGGGAGCACTCATGCCATATTTGTAATTGTGACATTGTGAATTTGTACTTACTGGTTATTAAACTGTTGCCAAATCGTCTAAGCCCAGAAGTTTATCCAATCAATCAAGGTTCGTTCAAACAGTTGGTAACATTATTCAGTATTTAAAGTTTTGACATGAAAAGGTTTAGATACGAAGGGTGGCTTCCATAATATTCAACAATACAAACCAAATCAAGATAAATGAACTTTCACATCTTTATTAACACCAATGGACCCTACACAACGAATGAATTCGGGCAATTTCTCTATCCCTTAACACTCTGCCAAGTTGATTTTAGTTTGTCTCTCTTTTACCTTCCTTCTGGGGTCCATAGTATAAACAGTTCTGATGATGGTATCTGGGTCTCTTCTGAGGGCATGGCCAACACAATTCAAGTGTCTACCAGCTACGATGGTGTGCACATCTTCTTGACTACCCTTGAGTAAGCAGTCCTTGGTTGATGATGGCATGCAGCCAAACAAATTTGGAGAATTTTCCTTGGGGCAGTCAATGTATATTTGAGTACTTCTAAAAATCTTCCCTGATGCCACTTTCATTACATAATTTACCTTAAACAGTAATCAAAAGTTGGCTGCAACAGATCCCTGATATTTTCATTTTCTACCCAGAACTTCCTTGATTGTTTGCTTTTAGTTTCCATGAAATACACCCATTCTTCTTTAAACCTACATATAATTGGTCATTTAATGTTGTCTAGGGGTGTGATTCTCACCTTGGAAGATGGTCGTATTCTCAAAGATATTTTCTACGGACAACTGGCGAAAGAACAACACGTTGACTGCAGATGAGGATCAAAGACAATTGTAAGAGAGACATGAAGGCACAGGACATAACTTCAGCAACCTGGGAGGATGAAGATGTGGATCGCACAAAGTGGCGATGCTCCCTATTGCGCCACCTCAAACTGGATGAAAAGATCTCACAACAAGCTGAAGAGAAAAGAACACGCCACAAAAGGTATAACAGGAAAAAAAAAAGCAGCTGAGGGATATCACCTCAAAGACGCATTCCCATTGTCAGTTATGACTGAATGAAGCTACTACTAATGGATCATACCAATTCTGTAGGGATGTAGGATAAACAGAGAGGGATAGTAACCTTATATGAACATCTTACTTTAGAAAAGAGGCAGAGGCCTTACAAACTACAGTAGAAGTCCTAATGACAGAGAAAAGTTTGGAGAGGCAAGTGGCTCTCTTCACAGAAGCATTGTCAGTAATTGTAATGCTGAAGAGCCAGAATAATGCCAACCTGGCTGACCTAGGAGTATCACTCCACAAACTATGTCAGCAATTCAAAAGAGTTGAACAACAATCAGAACAACAATCTACTGATGTTGTTGGATCAAACCCTATTTGTACTGTGGATTTAACACATGGCAATCTCTGTCCTCTGGCTCATTCCCTAAAGGTATGACCACAGCACACAATAGCTGACATTAAATAACCAATAACACCTGAGATAGGTATGGTCCCTTTAATAAATATTGCGCACACACAGAAGCCACACACGGCTATCAATACACATGAAAACTAACAATGCAATGGAACTACCAAACTACTTTCCATAATCAATAGCTCAATCTAACAGCAACATAATCACCGAAATAATCAATCCAGCGACTACCCGATGACTTTCGCTCACTGGCTAACACTGTACTGAAGCCAGGCAATATACAAATGCAAGTTACTTAATGTAAATCATATCCAGGAACAAAAACCACTAGAGATCACATCAACATTCTAGCAGTATATCAAATAATCCTGACTACATAGAAATCGGCAAGAAATATGAACCGCAATGGCATTCACATAATCCCAGCAAAACTGCTGATAAAAGGAACACGTCCTCTCAGGACGGCAGACATCTCATCAAATACTTTGCGCCAAAAGTTTCATATCCCCTTCCGTTTTTTGCCTCAACTGACCGAACCGGTTTTTTTAAATGAGTATCAATGTTGTCACTCTTACATCGTGACCAACTCAAGATTTCGGCGAATGTCTATACTGTGACACCATCTCACTGCAACATTCCCAGAAATGAAGAGGTTGACAGATTGGCAAAGGAAGGTGGAAAGCTACCTCAACTTCACACAAGCCTAACTTATGAAGAGGCCAAGAGTTTTATGAAGAGCTGATGCAGGAACAAGTGGGAAGCAGAGCATATAGGCCACCAAAATAAAATGATGCTTATTACCAGCTCAGTAAAAGAGAACAAGTGGTAATCTTCAGACTGTGCACAGGCCACAACATATTGGGATACCATCTTTTCAACAAGCTAAAGATAGGAACTAGATGTGTACTGATGTAACTGTGGCACTGATAAAATGATTGCCAAACATCTGTGTCAAAGATGTCCAACACTTGCGGAACAGAGAAAGTGCATATGGCCGTCACCAGTACCATTCCCGGAAAAAACTTTATAGTGATACAAACACGCTCAAGCTGACCACTTCCTTCTTTGAACACATTCAAGTTGACGTCTGAGAGTGTACAGAGAAGATATGGACAGTCACGATACTATCTGGTTTCTTATTCTTTATTTCACTCATGTGTGGGTAAATTCTGTTCCAACTATTAAACTTGCAAAAAAAGGGAGGAGAATGTGAACAAGAAGATAATGAAGTCACATACTTTGAGAAAAAGAGAGCTATCCAGACTATCAGAAGAGAACAGAACCAACCCAAAGACGACTATCACACTCTCGACCGGCAGGGACAGATAACTATTTTTCGACTCAGGACAGGGCATAACAAACTGAATAAACACATGCACAAGCTACGATTGTCTGCTTCACCACTGTGCACATGTGGATTAAACGAACAAACTGCTGAGCATGTTCTACAGGACTGTCCTCTGTATGACCAGTTAAGAAAGATATACTGGCCCAATGACTCAACACTAAACTCAAAGCTATATGGAGTTAAAGAGGAACTTCAAACAACAGTCGAATTCATCATGAGAACTCGTCTGACGGTGTAATCATCAAAGATGCGATCGCAAGAAGAAGAAGACTCATGTGTGGCTTGTAAATGCCACTTGTGTTTAGCAGTGGTCACATTGCAAATGTAAAACTGGCAAGCAATCAGATTGATCAGACTGCTTCTCCCTAAATGCCTGTGATGAGTTACTGTTACAGCAGAACTCCATTTATCCAAACCCCAATTATCCGAACATCCAATTATCCGAACACTTTTTCCAGAAAAAAAAAAATCAGTCGCCACCAGTCACGTTAGACTACATTTCTGAATCTTTTGATGCGGCAAGCTTCAAATGTGTGCGAACAATTTGTAGAGGATGGGATGGGATAATGGTCGGTCGCTTACGTACAGGTAGTCGGTTAGATCATAAAGTCAGTTAATATCTGGTTTACCAATCCAGTGTACGTGTGCTTTCTAGGCAGAACACTGGCTAAACAGACAGTTCAATTTAAAATAATTGTGTCTGCTACTAGAGCAGAATAATTTTGGTGTACACGTATTTCTCTGTGCGATATGGCATCTTCCAGTATGCCTAAAGCATATAAAAGGAACCGCAATGTTTTGTCAATTGAAACGAAAACAGAAATTATCAAGAGACTAGGAAAAGGTGAAACTGTGTCTTCACTTGCGAGGATTTTCATTGATGGGAAAGCTACCATCTCTGATATCAAAAGTAACAAGGATAAAATTATGAGTTTGCATCGAAATTGGATAGGGAAAATGGGTCGAAGAAATGTAAAACCATGAGAAATGCGAAAGATTTGAAATTGGAAGAGGCTTTGTATATATGGTTTGTGCAAAGAAGAAGCAAAGGGGAACCTATCTCTGGCTCTCTATTGTTTGAAAAGGCACTTCAGTTCAACAATCAACTTGATGGTCCTCCTGATTTTAAGGCTAGCCAGGGATCGTTAAGAAACTTTAAATCTCGTCAACGCATACGAGAATTGGAGATTCAAGGGGAATCTTTATCTAGCGATGCAACTGCCGCTGAAAATTTTAAAGAAACATTCTTGGCTTTTTTGGAAGAAGAAGGTTATTCACTCGATGATGTGTATAATGCCGATGAGACTGGCTTATACTGGAAATCATTGCCTCAAAAATCACTTGCATCTCCGCACGAAGCAGCTGCCCCTGGGTTTAAAAAGTGCAAAGAGAGAGTAACAATTTTGGTAGCCACAAATGCCAGTGGAAGTCATTGTTTAACGGGTGCTAATGATCAGCAAATCCAAAAAACCACGTTGTTTGAAGAATGTGACATGTCTCCCATTGTGCTACAAAGCACAGAAGAGTGCTTGGATGAATAGTGAAATATTTCTTGATTGGTATACAAATCAGTTCATCCCAAATGTGAAGAGGTTGAGAAAACAAGAAAAGAAAACTGGAAAAGTAATTCTTCTACTGGACAATGTACCATCTCTTCCAGAGACGGATACATTGAATGCAGAAGATGCAAATTTTAAAGTAATTTTTCTGCCTCCCAATGTAACAGCACTGATTCAACCAATGGATCAGGGTGTTATTGCAAAGCTTAACTCTTAGTATACGAGCGGCCTCTTAGAAAGGTAGATGATCGATCCCCGTCAATAGCGAAAATGTATAGGTGAATGCATGTTTAAAACCACTGAACAATTTAGTTACGTGCATGATATAGGGGTTTCATTTCTTCACATTTTGATATATAACACTTTATGTTATCTTTATAAATGAATTATTTATTGCAAAATCTGTAATGGTAGTCATGAAATTAGCTCATATACTAAGAGTTAAAAAGATGTACAAGAAGGAAGTCCTGCATCGTTTATTGTTGGCTGAAGATGAAGAAAGTGTGGTGGCATTTTCCAAAAAGATTAATCTCAAAGACTGCTGCTATATGTCAGCTGATGCTTGGGAAAAAAGGAGAAAATGAAACTACTGCAGTGGACACAACTGATGATTGTATAAATAAAGTTGTGGAACTGTTTCAAGCAATGCCCGGATTTTTGGACTGTGACAAAGATGATGCACACATGTGGCTAGAAAATGATAATGATTCTGGTTTTCAGTTTTTGAATGAAGAAGAAATTTTGTCTTTTGTGTAAGAAGAAAACCAAATACATGTAGTGACCGATGATGAAGACTCCTCAGAAGTACATGATGTACTTGTAGATTATGAAGAAAGCCCAAAACATCGACCAAGTCCTGAAGAGGCCTTTATAGCACTAGAAACAGCGATGGCTTGGTACGAGCAAGAAGATGACAGCTGTCCTACACAGTTTCTGCTGTTGAAGAGAATGCGGGACTTAGCAGCCAAAAGGAGACAATCCAGTTTGGTGCAAAAGAGGATTCCTCATTATTTTAAATAGTGGGCTACATCTGTGCAAGTACATGTATACATAAGTTGCGCCTGGTTTTGAATCGTTTGTAATGTTATTTTGAAAATATTTCTCTTTCTTAAAAAAAATAATTAATACAAGTAGTACATGCACTGCAGTGTAATGAAAGATTTTGGTGATACAGTGATCTAATACAGTGTGGGTATTATTATTACAGTACAAGTAAATATGTTTTATAGTGTATTTTCCTTGTGATGGTTAATTATTTTTAGAAATATGTGTACATGTACTCGATACATTATGTAATCCAATTATCCGAACATTTGATTATCCGAACGATGCACGGTCCCATTTTTTGTTCCATTTTATTATTTTGTTTCTTTAATTATTCTTAGGCGGTCGAGTTCGTTAGTTATTAATTCTGGGTTATTCTTTATGGCGTTAGGATTACTCAGACAACCTTCACCAGTAAGTTTTCTTCTGGGATTGAATTAAATTTTTATTAGTCAGGAGTTGCCATCAATTGCAGACTTATACAAAACTAGAGCCAGGGGAGTGAAAGTTTGTCTAGAATTATACCATGTATAAGCTAGCAGTATCTATGATTAGTGGCGCGGGCTTTGAGAAAATTAACTGTATGAGGTTATGTGCTAAGTTAGACGAGAGCTCTGTGTAATGTAATAAAGAGGTCCGAGTAACGGCATTTGATTATGATAATCTGTAGTGAATACACGCATGTGGTTTGTGTGTTAATAAGTTGTGCTATTTGGTAATGTAGTCAGAAGACAAGGGGTGAAGTGGGTTTAATATTAACATAGATGATGTATGTGTAAGTGTGTTAAATACTTCTGCTAATTTGATAACCTTCCTAGGACAGTCTTTAATAAGATTAGGGCTGGAAAATTATTCAGTATAGTAGGATATTGGCTTCAGGGAAGCGATTGTAGTAAAGTGTCTCTGTTTTACAACGCGTCAAATTTCCCAGTTTAAAATTTAACTAACGTACTCTCTAAATCTATTTATAACTACTGCATTTGAAAACTTGTCTCAAGGCCACAGACGAATCAAGCGCAAAAATTAACTAAAGTATTTAAATTTTCCACTACGCCAAGTTAACAAGGTTACTACCCCCTTTAAACATGCACTATCCATCCCAATAGTTATTAACACGTCATAAAAAGTAACGGCCAATCGCATTGTTACCTCGTTTTATAGTGATGGGAAAAATCTTGGTTGTAGGAGAAAATGGGCCTAATCTGTGCTTTTTAATAAAATTAACTAATTTATTTCTCAATAACTAACGATAATAATAAGAAAAGGGATATGTCAAAAGGTAGCGCTGATATTGCTTAACAAATACATATAAAGATTCCCTTATAATAATAGTGGCTGGATATAGAAAAATTTATTTTAGTAATATTTTCAGTCACAGCCGATAGGATATGGCGCTCTCTCTTCTAAACTTCTACACCTCACGGTAGAAGGGGAACGACTAAGTAAGTAATATTTTCAGTCAGGGAAAAGCACACTAAATTACATACAAATTAGCCAGATGAAAATGGTAATGAATTATAAAAAGAAACTTATATGGGAAGATAGAGGGCAACTGGCCATTTAATAATCTATTTTGATAGTTAAAATCGGCCCATAATTAACGGAGATACGTAAAGATGTAAATAAATCAGACAAGCAAACACACTGAGAAACGCACGAATGTTTTGGTCCAAAATTAGTTAGATTTTTTTGACGCGTTTTTGATTGGCTAGTTGTAGTCATAACACCCATTCAACTTTTGAATCAGACGAAATTTGACAAGTAAGATGACGCAGGCGCAAAGCCAAAGTTTATTCTTTTGCTGTCTGGACGCTAGGGCGATCAAAATAAACCCATTGATTGCTAGTCAACTTGTGCATAGTGTGTATTTTCCTTACTTTGGGGAATATATCACCCAACACCTGGTTGTGCCAGGACACCTGAAGAAGACGAGTGTTGAGAGGAGACGTTACAGTCATATTACAGCTGCACTCTTGATTCTTCCATCGGTGAACTGTGGGGTGACCCTGAAATTTCTGGAGGCCATATCAACATCAAACCTATTTTAGAGCTAAGTCCTTTTATAGAGGCATATGCTCGTTCATTCACACAAGTTATAAATAAATAAAATTAAAACCACACATCCACAATTTATGTATTCAATCACTGAGAGTGATTAAAAGACCAAACCTTCAAATAACAGTGTAGAGAGAAGATCAAGCCTTAAACCAGACTGATAGAGTACGTGTTTTCCAGTGACATTCCAGTGTTACCATTTATGGACAAAGATCCAACATTATTTATTTTCATACTGTACAAAGAGATTTTCTTGATTTGACATTCTTGGCCAAAAGAGTGTGGTTCAGGAATAATAAATTATTGTATATACATATATCCCTATATGCATAACCCACTTTTATAACGGTGTTACTTCACTTAATATCATTGAGTTACAGTTCTGGTTACATTTGTTCGGTCATCATCTTAAACATACACAACCACACAACATTAAAGAGCCTTATATTACACAGAGGGAGATCATAGAGGGGGGCAAATAGGAACCCTGAGAATACATCATCTCCAAAAACCATTATACTCAGGGAATGTATACAGCTTGACCTCACTCTGTTCACCTTTAATAATTAACATCTAAAACCTCTCATGACAGCGATGTTGTGACGCATACGAGATCACGCACACAAAAGAATCAGGTCAACTCACGTCTGAGTTTAACGTAACAGACAGTGAGTAATTTGTGCAGGAGAGATAGGAGGGAGCGGTAATTTAGTCTGACCCTCGGGCAGAAATATCTGTTTTATTTCTTGTGTGTAGCTTGTGTGTAGGGGAGATTTATTAATTTAGGGGACACCAGGGTGTAGATTCATGCTTGGGATTCCAGGAAAGAAAGAGCCAAGACTGGATAACACCAGAAACGCTAAACACCATAACGAAGAGAAAGGAAATGAAAAGAAAGAAAACAGAAGCTAAGTCTCCCAGGTTAAAGGCAATATATAGTGAACAGTACAGTCAGCTGGACAAGGAAGTAAAACGTCAAACCCGTGCTAACAAAAGGACATTTCTGGATGACCTTGCAAGACAGGCAGAAGAGGCAGCACTGAGAAATGAACAAAGCACAGTTTATAAAATAACTAAAGCTATCAGTGGAAAACGAGGTGCAAACAACATAACGTTAGTAAGAGACAAGCAAGGAAATCTCATCACCACAGCACAGGGGCAGGAAACAAGATGGGCAGAGCACTTCAGAGAAACACTGAATAAGGAACCACCAGAGACTCAGCTGAATGTTCCTGAGGCTGAAAGTGACTTAGACGTAAATACAGACATTCCACGAAAAGAAGAAATTATCACAGCTATCAAAGGGCTAAAAAATGGAAAAGCGCCTGGTCACGACAATCTGAATGCTGAGCTATTCAAGACAGACCCTGAACTAGCAGCAGAACTATTAGAACCACTATTTGCACAAGTCTGGGAAACTGAGACAACACCAACAGAGTGGAGTAAAGGAATAATTGTCAAATTGCCCAAGAAGGGCGACCTTGCAGACTGCAACAATTGGAGAGGAATTACCCTCCTCTCAGTTCCCAGCAAAATACTAGGCAGGATAATCATCCAGAGAATTTCAAAAGCAGTTGACCATAAACTGAGAAAGGAACAAGCAGGCTTCAGAAAGAACAGAAGATGTGCAGATCATATATTTGCCCTCAGGAACATTATAGAGCAGTGCTCAGAATGGCAGAGACAGCTGTACATTAACTTTGTTGATTTTGAAAAGGCTTTCGACAGCATACACAGGGACAGCCTATGGAAAATTCTGAGGGCTTATGGAATTCCCAGCCACATTGTTTCCATTATAAAAAGCCTCTATTCTAACTTTACGTGCAGTGTTGGAACGAGTAATGTAACTTTCGAAGTGAAAACAGGAGTACGACAGGGATGCCCCTTATCAACAACATTATTTTTGACAGTCATAGATTGGGTGATGCGCCAGACAACAGAGGGCAGTCCAAGAGGAATTAGATGGACAACGTTTTCTACACTGGAAGATTTGGAATATGCAGATGACATTGCACTACTCGCGCATTCACACCAACACATTCAAGACAAAACCGATAGACTGAAGAAGTATGGCCAGCAGGTTGGCCTGAACATCAATTTGAAGAAGACAGAGGTCATGACACTAAATGTGGGCAATCCTGAGCCAATAACAGTAAGGAACCAGAAGTTAGAACAGACAGACACATTTACTTACCTAGGAAGCATAGTAACACCTGACGGCGGAACAAGCAAGGACATTAACAACAGAATGAATAAAGCGAAAACAGCCTTTGCTGTTCTCAACAACATTTGGAAGTCTTCCCAGTACAGCACAAACACCAAATTAAGACTGTATGAGAGCTGTGTACTTTCTGTGCTTCTCTATGGTGCGGAATGTTGGAGAGTAACAGAGAAGGAAATGTCGAAACTGTCCTCCTTCCACACAATCTGCCTAAGGAAAATTCTCCGAATCTTTTGGCCAAACACCATCAGCAACCAAGAACTACTTATTCGGAGTAACCAGGAGGACATGCACACCATCATAGCTGGCAGACGCTGGAGTTGGGTTGGCCATGTCCTCAGAAGGGACCCTAATACCATCGCAAGAACAGCTATGCTATGGACCCCCGAGGGAATGCGAAAGAGAGGCTGACCAAAAACAACTTGGCGGAGAACTGTGGAAGCTGAGATGCAAAGAATGAACCACAGTTGGGGCACTGTACGAAGGATGGCCGCCGACCGAGCAAAGTGGAATCAATTTGTTGCTGCCCTACAAGACGCCACCAGGCGTGATGGCCGCTGACTGCTTTGACGGTTGGCGGTTATGGATCAAAGAAGAAGAAGACAGGGTGTAGATGAATCTTAGGTGTTAATGTGTTATGTATTAGGTAATTTTGAATTGTTGTATAGATGTTATTTTGTTTTACAGCGATTCACGGCGGGCAGGTTGTAGATAAACCTAAGCCTACAACGGACTTTGCCTTCTCGGGAGAGGGAGGTATGAGCCCTTTGTACCTGGCGCCCAGTTACGTCTGCAACACTGAGAGGAATTAGAAGTTCTCTTGACGTGAGGAAACATACCTCAGCGAGGACTCATCTCTAAATCGGAGCTCTTAGCTCGTAAAGGCCAAATACCAAAACAGGCTACGTTGCCTGGTGTTGTTTACACACTGCCACAATAATGCAGTAGGCCAAAACCCGAAGCAGGTTAACTCGTCGTTTTGAAGAGTGTCATCAGCAGTGATAAAATCTACAGCCTTAGGCAATTAACCTTTAGCACGCTGCCGTCGACATATGTCGACGAAGGCAACCTATGTTCTCCCAGCTGTTGTCAACATATGTCGACAGCGTTTATCATCGTTTTCTAGCACATGACTTGTGTACACGTGATTTTCAGCCCCGGATGTTAGGTTGTAAAGTCATTTACAAGAGAGTTAGCTTCCATTTCCGATTTTACAAAAGTGATGGGTGTATCCGCGTTTATTTTTTGTAAATTTTTTAAATCGAAATGAATCAGCATCGAACATGCGGCCATTTTCGTTATAATTTCATTGGATTCTGACGCCATGAGGTAAGGATGAAATTTTTGTCTTTATAAGCGCTGATATCGGTTCTCAGAATATGTTTGATGGCTGAGATTGAAACGAAAGTAGAATGGCTTTCCTGGTATGTATTTTTTTATGGGTTAGGATTAAGTGTGTCGGAAAGGTTTAGGGTTAAGATCGAATATCACGGCTGACGAGAGCGTTTATTCCTTTGCTACTGATGATGAGTGTAACGAAAAAATCGTCATTTGATTTGTATTGGTCTATTGGTCAAATGACTTTCATTGAGATGCAAGGGATATGGACTCTTCGTGTGTTGGTTATTTTTTTTTTTTTTTTTTTTTAAATTTTAAAATTAAAAATTTTTTTTATTTTATTTTTTTAAGTGTTTTTTTCGTTTTTTTCATCTTTCCTTTCCTCTCTTCCTATCACATCTAATATGAACACAAACAAATTTTATATCATCAGATTCATCATTCATTTATTTATATAAATTCCAAAAATGATAGCAAATGACCAAGAAACACAAAAACTATAGAATTTACAAATCACCCACTATAACAATGGGGGGTTGTGAAAAAGAATGCAGCGGCAGGAGCATAGTTTTGGGAAAAGAATGCAGCGTGCTAAAGGTTAAATATCTATATAATTACAAAAGGCCCCTTCATCAGTATCCGGGAGAGGAGAGAGGGAAATCATATCTTTCCAGATACTAACGGTGGGAGGTGCGTGATGAAAAGCAACTCATCAGAGCCTCAGGCAAAGACGATAGCATCAGAGAGGCACTGAACAGAGGAGGGAGAGAGGAGTTTAGCGAGGAACAGTAGGGTTAGATAGACATACTTAGAGGACAGCCTCTGAGGTAGTGCTGCAGAATCCATTAGCGTAGCATTTCTTCGTGGTGAATTAGTTAGGTGTGCAGGACCGCCTAGAGCGCCTTTAAGACAGTGTAGTCATTTAGTTTATACATCTTCAACAGGACAGTGTGTTTAGTTACAATAGTGTAGTCAGGAGTGGTGGCTCTTACTTAGAGACCCCGCCAAGTATATGTCTTTATCCTTAGTTGTTTTCATGCAGGTGTGAAAGAGAGCATGGTAAATTTTATATTGTGTCTTTCACTTGATTTGTTCTTTTTTTTCCAGGTTGTGTGAACTCGCACGTTATTGTTGTTTGCTGTTGTATTGATTTGTTGCTTAATAAACTATAAAATGTACACTGGATCAGTTTATCTTTAACTATACTGTACTTGTATGCTTTGACTGTATAGTGGTGTCTGTGGATAACTTAGTGTAACCTTATCTCCTTTCTGGTAGTTAGAGGTGGTGAGACAGTAGCTAGTAAATAAGTCACAAGTGGCGAGGGAGAGTCAATCTAGGTTCTCACCCTCGAAGCTGTAAGTCTCATCCTTCCACTTACTTACTTACTTAGTCGTTCCCCTTCTACCGTGAGGTGTAGAGGTTTGGAAGAGAGAGCGCCAGACCATTCTATCAGCTGTCTTCTTCCTGGCCTGGTTCCATTCTAGTCCTCGGTCCTTCAAAGATTGTCTAATGTTGTCCTCCCAGCGAACTCTGGGTCGTCCTCGAGGTCTGGATCCCTGGCTCTTTGTTTCCCATGCTTGTCGTGGTAGCCGATCTTCTCCCATTCTGCAGACATGGCCAAACCATCTTAGTTGGGACTGTTCTATTTGGGTCTGCAGCGGATGGGATTTCAGGCCTTGACGGATCGTCTGGTTGCGGACCATGTCTCTTCTTGTTACTTCAACCACTTTCCTCAGATACCTCATTTCTGAGGTTTGGATCTGGCTTTTGTGGGTTGTAGTCATTGCCCACGACTCACATCCATATGTCAAAACTGGGACATAGGTGGAGCGGTATACAGCCATCTTCGTTTTCTTACCAACCTCTTTCTTGCTGAGGAATCCACGATTTATGGCCTGAAAAAGTCTCCCAGCCGCTGCTTTTCGAGTGGCCAACTCTTCTTTGATGCCTCCCTTTCGGTCTATAATAGCTCCGAGATATTTAAAGTGGTCGACCTGCTCCAGGACCTGTTCTCCCAACTTAATCTGATGTTTTCTTTCTTCTCGTGATATCACCATGGATTTTGTTTTAGAGCTGCTTGACCATCCCTCTCTTCTCCAGCTCTTCCTTCCAGACTTGCAGGTTGGATTGGAGATGTGCCTCTGATTTAGCAATCAGGGCAACATCATCAGCAAATGCCAGCTCCGAAATATAGACCTGTCTCATCTTCCAGTACCCCACTGAATACTTTCTTGTTCTCTCCTTACATGCCTTGATGACATCGTCCATGAGGAGTATGAAAAGATAAGGTGACAGGATATCACCTTGTCTTACACCAGTGGTGGTCCTGAACTCTTCTGACTTATGGTTTGCTGTCCCCACATAATTTCTGCAAGACTTGTAGAAGCTCTGTATAGCATGAATCAGAGGTGCTGGAATATTCTTCCTTGCCAAACAGTCCCAAAGTTTGCTCCAGGGGACTCTGTCAAACGCCTTTTCCAGATCTATGAAACAAAGATGGATCTCACTCTTATACTCAAGGGCCTTTTCACTCAGCTGTCTGAGTGTGAAGATTAGGTCTTGAGTACTTCGGTTTGCTCGGNATCCGCACTGGACCTCATCCAATTGTGGCTCAGCTAGGCGTCGGAGTCTCTGCTCTAGGATTCTAGAGTAGATTTTACCAGGGACACTGAGAAGGGATATGCCTCTATGGTTTCCACATTGTCGATTGTCACCCTTTTTGAAAATTGGTGTTATGATGGCAATCTCCCAATCCTTTGGTATGGTCTTGTTGTACCACGCTGCCTGTAAAACCCTTAAGAGTAATAGGTCGCCTGATGCTCCCATGTACTTAACCATTTCTGGTGTTATACCATCATGCCCTGCTGCTTTGCCCATCTTGATTTTCTCTAGTGCAGCCCTCAGTTCTTCCATCTTTATGTCATCTTCACCATCATTGGTTTTCTCTTCTGTGCTAGTGGTTATCATTTCTGTTGCTTCACCATGCTCACCATCCAGGAGTTCTGAGAAATATTCTTTCCATCTTTCCATTACTTCCTTTGGGGCAGTAAGCAATTTGCCTTGCTTGTCCTTTATAAATTTGAGAGGGCATTGTTTTTCCTTCCTCATGTTCTTTAGGGTCTTATAGAACAATTTCTGGTTTTCTTGTGCATCTTTTTCTAGCTTTTCTCCAAATTCTTCCCAGGACTTCTGTTTTGCTGCTAGCACTTTGTTCTTTGCTTCTGTTCTGAGTATCACATATTCTCTATATTTTTCCATTTGTCCTTCCACATTCACTGTAATTCTCATCTTAATCTATCTTCTCAGATTTTCCTCAAAACTGGTGTCTTGTCTCTGTACTCAGACAGACTCTAATTAAAGCCACTTTGTGACAATGCCAAATACATCCAGTTAATGCTTACATCCTGTAATTATCACATCATTTTTTTTACAATATGACAAAATCTTTACTCACAGGTCTAGGTTTTGTCTCATCAATGCGTTTGAGATAAAACAGAACAGCTACTGTGCAGGCATATATTGCATGTAAAATTATCTGTGAAAAGCATAAAAGAATCTGATAAAAAATAGTAATTAATTTGAAAATACGATGTGCATATTTTCTTTCTACTCTTGGAAAATCACTGCTCCTGAAAACACAATGTAACGACAAAATCCATATGTACGTGCCACTGTTTAGTACTTCAGCATACAATGTAAATGGTAAAGATAAAAACACAATATATATATATATCTGTGCAACAGTTTAGACACTTTTGAGATAAGCTAGTTCCTGCAGTAAAACTGATGCAGGTAAGTAAGGAGTGAAAAAGATTTACATCACTTTTACAAAAGAATAACAAAATAAACATAATGACACTGGATGTTTAAGAGAAAACAGTATCAACCATGATTAATTTCACTTTCATCCAAGGTCACAGGCACCCTCCATTATGCTCTTCCTTCGAATTAGAGAAGTTTCACTTTCATGTTCTTGTGATATTTAATTCAATTGTTCTAATTGTTTTATGTTTCTATTTCTATTTTGTTCTATATACTAACGTATCATTTTTGGTCCCTTGCTTGTTTCTGTGCATTATATCATTATCATGTAGAGGTATTTGTTTACACTCACTGTGTTTTGTTTGTGAATGTGGTTACAAAGCAGGGTCAGTTTTAGTAACTGCTGGGCGCAATTAGGACCATTCTGAAGGGGTCCCTGGGACTTAAGATTATTGTTTTCTTGCAACGTTTCATGTAAAATATTGCTAATAAATAAAGATATTGTTATATTATTAATATAATGTATTCATGATATTATCTTTTCATACTCCTCATGGACGATGTTATCAAGTCATGTAAGGAGAGAACAAGAAAGTATTCAGTGGGGTACTGGAAGATGAGACTGGTCTGTATTTCAGAGCTGGCATGTGCTGATGATGTTGCCCTGATTGTAAATCAGAGGCACATCTCCAATCCAACCTGCAAGTCTGGAAAGAAGAGTTGGAGAAGAGAGGGATGGTCATAAGTAGCTCTAAAACAAAATCCATGGTGATATCACGAGAAGAAAGAAGACATCAGATTAAGCTGGGAGAACAGGTCCTGGAGCAGGTCGACCACTTTAAATATCTCGGAGCTATTATAGACCGAAAGGGAGGCATCAAAGAAGAGTTGGCCACTCGAAAAGCAGCAGCTGGGAGACTTTTTCAGGCCATAAATCGTGGATTCCTCAGCAAGAGAGAGGTTGGTAAGAAAACGAAGATGGCTGTATACTGCTCCACCTATGTCCCACTCTTGACATATGGATGCGAGTCATGGGTAATGACTACAACCCACAAAAGCCAGATCCAAACCTCAGAAATGAGGTATCTGAGGAAGGTGGTTGAAGTAACAAGAGACAGGGTCCACAACCAGACGATACGTCAAGGCCTAAAATGCCACCCCCTGCAGACCCAAGTAGAACAGTCCCAATTAAGATGATTTGGCCATGTCTGCAGAATGGGAGAAGATTGGCTACCACGACAAGCATGGGAAACAAAGAGCCAAGGATCCAGATCCCCAGGATGACCCAGAGTCCGCTGGGAGGACAACATTAGACAATCTTTAAAGGAACGAGGACTGGAGTGGAACTAGGCCAGGAGGAATTAAGGCGATAGGTTAGTCTGGCACTCTCTCTTCCAAACCTCTACACCTCACGGTAGAAGGGGAAAGACTAAGTAGTAGTAGTATTCATGAAATGTAGTTGGAAATAATCTTCGTTTCTAATTTTTTCCAAAGCTGGTGGTGGGAACCCAAGCGCGGAGCCCAATTGAGTCAAACAGACTAAATCGACCTAAGGCTGGCCCTAGTTACAAGTGTTACTCCAATATAAAACATAGTTACACTGGAATCTTGTCATACCATTACAATCCTATTTATAGAAGCACCCATTTGTTACTGTAATTACTTGGAAAAGAGTAGAATAGATCAAGGTAAACGTTTAAAACATTAAAAACACACAACAAATCTGCACCCACTTATATATGGCAAAGGTCCAAAACATTGAATGCCACAAAGACAGCACAACGGAAAATATCAGAAAAGTGTATAACACAGTGTAAAATGTGGGCACTGTTTAAGTAACTAACCACTAAAGAATCAGTACACAAACCTGAAAGTACCTAAAACTCCAGAATTTTGTCTGAACATTTAACCTTCAAAGTCCTGTGTGTATTTCCTGGAGGTCAATAAGAAGACAAAGAAAGAATAAACTACTGCTCCTTTAAGCATGTCATAAGAGGCAAGTAATATGAGGGTTGGGCATAGAGCTGGCAACCTGATCACGTAAAACATGCCGCTACAGAAACCCCCCACTACAGGAGCACATCAATGCTTTGGTGTAGGCTTGAGGTCAGCTGTAGTGGTGGATCCAGGCTCCAAGGGCAGCATAACAAGACAATTTACCCTTCATAAAACCCTACAAATAAGAGCAACAGGAACATCTCCCTAACTCACTTCTTCTGGTATGCTGGCTTTATCCCTGGCTGACTTTACCACCAAAAAAACATCATCCCACACTTCCCAGTTTGTCAAGTCGTGGTACCTATCAGAGATCAGAGGTAAAAGGATTACTGGTGAGTATTAATCAATGGATTTATACATGTTTAAATCAGTGACTAACAGAAATGGGGCACAATGGGCTAATCACCTGTTTGCCAAGTCACTTCGATTACATGTCCTGCCCATGGGCCTTGTGCACTTGGGTCCCCTCTACACTCCGTTTCACGGGGTAGAAGAGGGTACGATTATGAGATGAGATGACTAACAGAAATGGTAATCAATTCACATACACCTTTTACAGTCATGGCACAATGCAAGATCTCGACTGAAGGAGAGAATCACAAACAATTTACTACATAGACATCATCATGATGATCATCATTTTTTTCTGTTCCTTAAGAAGCATGGAGTCACCATTACAGCTAGTCCTATTGCTGGGAGCTAGCACCAAATGTCCCATGCTGTTGCAGTAGTGATTTCTGGGTAAATCTATTTTACATGATCAGGTTGCCAGCCAACTTGCACCTCATATTAGTTGTATTGTATGACATGGAGTAGTAGACAGATTCCTTCATTACGACATATACAGCTATTATCAAAAGGCACTGCAGTTAATAACAGCTGATAATGGTAAGAAAATGAAGATGGCCTTATACTGCTCCACCTATGTCCCAGGTTTAACACATGGATACGAGTCATGGGCAATGACTACAACCCACAAAAGCCAGATCCAAAACTCAGAAATGAGGTATCTGAGGAAGGTGGTTGAAGTAACAAGAAGAGACATGGTCCACAACCAGATGATACGTCAAGGCCTAAAATCCCCCCCCCCCCTCCCAAATAGAACAGTCCTAACTAAGATGGTTTGGCCATGTCTGCAGAATGGGAGAAGATCGGCTACCACGACAAGCATGGGAAACTAAGAGCCAGGGATCCAGACCCCCAGTCCGCTGGTAGGACAACATTAGACAATCTTTGAAGGGCCGAGGACTAGAATGGAACCAGGCCAGGAGGAAGACAGTCGATAGGATAGTCTGGCACTCTCTCTTCCAAACCTCTACACCTCACGGTAGAAGGGGAATGACTAAGTAAGTAAGATAATGAATTAAACCCCCCCAAAAAATACCACAACATTTATAAGTTTACTGAACATGAAGACAACTGTTCCTATTATTAAACTTACAAAATTACTCACCTATAAAATGCAAAAATCCTTTTCAGACTAGCCAGCAGGGCAAAAGCTTCATCTTCATCTGGCATGTCACCCTGTGATCAAACAAAACATAATAAGTGACACAAATTCCTCACACACAAAAAACAAAACAACCCTGTCAGTAATTTGAAATACTGTCAAATGTGGACAGTTTCACATGTAGAACCATGACTGGTGTGAAGTGATTTGCCTATCCACCATGCCATCTGTTGTCCACCAACATTTGTGGACTTATTGTTATCGTCAGAAGTAGACAGGAGGGTTTTTACTTCTTTTTTTTACTTAGTCATTCCTCTTCTACCTTCGGGTGTAGAGGGTAGAGCCTGAGAGAGTGTCATGCTACCCTATCAGCTGTCTTCCTTTTGGCCTGGTTCCAGTCTAGTCATGTCCTTAGACTGTCTGATGTTGTCCTCCCAGCAAACTCTGGGTTGATCTGGAGGTCTTGATCCCTGGCTCTTGGTTTACCATATTTGTTGTGGTAGCTGGTCTTCTCCCATTCTGCAGACATAGCCAAACCATCACAGCTGGGATTGTTCTACTGAAGTCTGCAGAATCTGAGTTTCAAGGCCATGACATATCATCTGGTTGTGGACCTTGTTCCTTATAAGGAAAGTCAACTATTCATTTGTATTAGTTACTTGTAGCCAACCATCTTCAAAGTTTTCAAAGTGTAAACTCTGCTTCAATAAAGCACCATTTTCACACAATGATAAGAGGTCAGAAGAAGATTGGCCATAACAATGTAGAGGTTAAATAAAATGAAGAACCTATGGCATAACACCAGCAAATTAATAAAAGTAAAACTTCTGAGAACATGCATCTTTCCAGTAGCAACATATGGATGTGAATCATGGACCATTACTCAAACATTAAAGAAAAACATCGAATCTTTCGAAGCAAAGTGTTACAGAAAAATTATATCGTGGACCAAGAAGAAGAAAAATATAGACATCCTACACGACCTGAACATTGAGGAAAACTGGCTCATAAACAATATCATGTCCCGGAAACTGAAATATTTTGGCCACATTAAACGCCATAGTGGCTTAGAGAGAGCAGTGATGGAGGGTATGGTACCTGGAAGGCGAGGCAGGGGCCGACCAAGACAACGGTGAACACAGGACACTGAAGACACCTTGAACATGACACTGGAGGGCTGGCTAGAGATCGGGAGTCTTTCAGGCAGGCTATGATGAGAGTGACGTTCTGCAAAGGACATGCTACATGATGATGATGTTAATAGTCTTTGAAAGAGTTCTGTATGTGGTACATCTTAGCTAATCAAAATTAGACAATGAATAAATAAACAAATTTAACATATCACAAAAACTGATTGCCAGGGTTGAAATCACAATTTTGTAACAAAAGCTGCCTACACTTTACAGAAGGTGCAGATAATTAAAAGCACAGCAACAAAACAAAAAACCACAAATGAAACAATGCTGATACTTTTAGTCTGATATTACTTATTGTCATTACACAAAAAAAAGGACTAACCTGCCAAGAGCAAGGATAAAACACTTACCTCTGTGAAATAATCTTGCACAGCTTGCTTCAGTTTGATAACTAAAGCATCTATCAAGGTCTTCGTGCTGACCTTACATTTGCCAGCAATGGCAAACTCTTCATTGCACAAGCACTGCAGACATTTAGAACATGCCTTAAGGACCTGGCAACAAATAAGTTAATAAAAAAATAAGTCCCTGGACCAAAAGCTGGCCTGATCATTACCACTGTCCTCAGCTCCCCACGGAGCACAAGCCTTTAACAAACTCATGCCAAGTCCTTCTATCCCATGCCTTTCTCAGCTCTTTCATTTCTGTTTCCCTCTACCTCTTACCCTGGGGATTCCAGAACAAAGACTGCCACGTAACTGTTTGTTACAGAGGTAGGTTTGGTTTGGTTTTTAAGGACTATCTTCATTCCACACGGACGCCATCAGTGTTTTGATCTCCTCCCTTAGATCGATCACACAAGGAGGATCTCAGCACAGTGCACAAACTCTGTAGCACCGGCGAGAATCCCAATGTGTTTATATAATGCATAGGAGTGGCTTAGAAGTTTGACATCTACCTCGTATTCAAGAGGTACTGGGTCCTGTTGATGGATTATAATTTATTGAAATATCTTTTTCAGAACCAGTGGTCCTAATTACATCATACTCCTCCCTGGTCTCATGGGTAGTGAGATCGGATGCCTAGCCTCCTCGGATAAGGGCGAAAAAGTGGTGGTCCCGTGTGCAAGTTGCGCACGTTAAAAATCACACGGCAGTTGGAAACCGTAAATAGTAGGCTTATCAGGCCGCTGCCCTGGCAAACTTTAAAAATTAGGAAACCTACCCACCACAAAAGTACAGATGTAGGATTTTCTTTTACTGGCTTGCTTGTTGCACAGTAAGGTCCATTTTCACTGGTGAAAAAAAAAAAAAAGCTAAGATCTTGGGGTAATAGTGAAGGAGCAGTGATACCCAATTATATTTGCACTTTATCAACAGACAACTATAAATGACCTCAACCATGGTTATTTACACCCCCCCCCCCCCCCCCCCCCCCCCCCCCCAGTTGGTGATCACTTTCTTACTTTACAGAAAGACTTTGCCTTAGTCCTTCATGTGCTCTTGCTGAGGTGGTATCTGTACCAATTTGTTTTATATAATGATGTTGTTAGTCTCATGTGTCATCCTCCTTAGTCACCACTTATGATATGCTTTGTAGGGTTGTGGTCACGTTCATCACATTCTTTGCTGCCCAATATCCCCAGTATATAAATGGGCATATATTTGTTGAATCTAGCCAGATCTAAAGAATTACCTCAGTTCCTGTATGCTTCTCCACAATGTCATTTATGTAACGCAATAGCAATTCAAGATTCTGAAAGAGATGCAACATTTTTAATGTTATTTCTAAAGAAAGAAAATAATAAAGATTAGGTCTAATCAAAGTTGTTATGTTATACTTGTTATTTTTCTTAAATAATCAATTTATCTATGATAATGTAAAAGATAAAGGATCCCGTTACAAGCCCACTGAGGCATATTGGGAATATGGTGTTAGGCCCATATTTTCTCGACCGTCTGCACACTAGGGGGCGATGTTGTCAGCATCACGCCAGCCTCCTTAACCTTCCCAGTTGCTCTGGTACCCATTTGGGGCTGGGTCAACCCAGGAGCCATTTGCGGCCTAAAAAAAAATCCCCCACCTCATCTGGGGATCGAGCAGACCACTGAGCTAGGAAGCCAGTGTACTAACCACTATGCTACCGCGGCTCCCTGATAATGTGCCAAACTGTGTTTTCTTGAACATTTTAACCGTCTGAGGCAACTGTTATTTTAATAGACTCAAGCTATCGGGGTGTTGTGTTAACTGGTTATTATTGAATAATTAAGTTACCTGGCTAACGGGTCACTTTATTTCTTTTTAAAAGTAACTATGCCAACCAGTTTCGTAAATACTAAAATAATCAAAGTTTCACCATATTTTTTAAAGTCATTAGATGCCAGTGTTTCTGCTTAAACATTCCAGCTAGGGTAACCATACCACCCAGTTTCTCAAAGTTGCTACAGTCATTGTTTATAACAATTTTTTCTTTAGTATTACATAAACACAGCAACCTTATCGCTCCCTTTCTTAACTCTTAATATGTGACCGGCCTATTAAGTAGGCCGATAATCGGTGGCCGTTTTATGGCTGGCCATTCCGTGTCTGTGTCAATAACTGTGATTTTAACATTTACATAATTTTCTTCCCATAAAAGAGTTCTAATGCCTTTTCCAGTAAACCTTGTGTTTCAAAATACTGGAATACTCACATTTGTGTGACATATTGTTCGATTTTTATTAAATAACGTTGGGCTCATTAGCAAAAAAAAAAAAAATTTTGTCTTGTCTGAGAATGGTGTCGTGTTCAAATGGTTGTTTGAAAAGATTATCGGCTGAACATGCATCACAGCTTATTCAGTCATATTCTAAAGACAGTGATGAGTTTTCGAGCATTGATAGTTCCGATAAAGATGAATTTAGTGATAAATGATTGATAAGTACAATTTGTTTTTCAATTTTCTGCATTCATTACTGTATACGTTGCATGCATGTTTAAAACCACTGAACAATTCAGTTAGATGCATATCAAAGGGGTTTCATTTCTCTACATTTTGATATATAACACTTTATGTTATCATTATAAATAAATTATTTAATGCAAAATCATTAACAGCAGTCATGTCTAAAAATGCACTCTCTGAAATTAGCTTGTAAAAACACAGTTTCTGAGCACGTATACTAAGAGTTAATGTCATTGGAGATCATTCCTTCTTTATCAATGTATACATTCAAGTTTTCCAGGTTCTGTCACTGTGTTCAAATTATAAATCTAAGTAATTGAATAATTCAAATAATTTTCATTTTCTTTATTTAACACTAACTAATCAACTCAAATTTAAATAAATTTTTAAAAAGTTTGCATCTGATCTGATCAGAAACATAAAACAGCCACTGCCTTATCAATAACTGTACATGACATCAAGTGTGTCCAATTACCTTGAGTGAAAACGATAAAAAGCCTTAAAAAAATTTGCTTTAAAAATATTCCTCCCATAGAGATCTCACCTTCTCCTGCCTGCCTGATGTGTAGATATCAAGATCAAAGAAGAGAGGAATCTGAAGCAAGTTTGCCACTTTCTCAGGATCCATTAGATACTGGAGACATTTAAAAAATAATTGGTGCATTTATTTTAACTCAGTAATCTGTCTTCAGTTTTTATGTGTCTCTTTTTTGTTAATGATAGTATCCAAGTGCCTGTGTGTGTTGGTGGGTTTACTTGCTCGGTGGAAAGAAATGGAAAGGAAGAAAGTAGAGACATGGTGCTATGCTCAAAACCTGAAACAGAAATCGGACACCAGAATTTGTAGCCATTATTTCTTGACAGATTACTTAGCAATAAAATAAAAACAGATTTATTACTGTAGCAAAGATGTCATAAATATAAACTTTGTAGCACAGAATGGAGACAGACAAAAAACACATGGAGAAGGCAAATGAAGATAGACATGAAAGGGATGAAGAAGACAAGAAAAGACCTTGAGCTGATGGCACAGAACAGGTCAAGTCTTGGCATGAGTTAGTTGAAGGCCTTTGCTCCTTGGGGAGCGGAAGGGCTATGATAATGGTGAAAGATGTAACTTCCAATCGAGGAGATGAAAATAATGATACAATTGTAATCTATGAATGACAAAGTGACAAATAACACTAGGAGTACTTAGAATGTATATGCCATTGTTGAAGTAATCTCTGGGTAGAACTATAGTATAAGATAGAAAATACTTTTAACATATTTTTCAGCAACAGTCTAGAAACTTGTGATAGGCTAGAACTTGCAGTAAAAATGATACAAGTAAGTAAGGGCAGGAAAGGTATTACAGTAGAACTCCATTTATCCGAACCCCATGGGCCGAGCATCGTTCGGATAATCAAATGTTCGGATAATTGGATTACATAATGTATCGAGTACATGTACACATATTTCTAAAAATAATTAACTATCACAAGGAAATTACACTATAAAACATATTTACTTGTACTGTAATAATAATACCCACACTGTATTAGATCACTGTATCACCAAAATCTTTCATTACACTGCAGTGCATGTACTACTTGTATTAATTATTTTTTTTAAGAAAGAGAAATGTTTTCAAAATAACATTACAAACGATTCAAAACTAGGCGCAACTTACGTATACATGTACTTGCACAGATGTAACCCACTATTTAAAATAATGAGGAATCCTCTTTTGCACCAAACTGGATAGTCTCCTTTTGGCTGCTAAGTCCCGCATTCTCTTCAACAGAAGAAGCTGTGTAGGACAGCTGTCATCTTCTTGCTCGTACCAAGCCATCGCTGTTTCTAGTGCTATAAAGGCCTCTTCAGGACTTGGTCGACGTTTTGGGTTTTCTTCATAATCTACAAGTACATCATGTACTTCTAAGGAGTCTTCATCATCGGTCACTACATGTATTTGGTTTTCTTCTTGCACAAAAGACAAAATTTCTTCGTCATTCAAAAACTGAAAACCAGAATCATTATCATCTTCTAGCCACATGTGTGCATCATCTTTGTCACAGGCCGAAAATCCGGGCATTGCTTGAAACAGTTCCACAACTTCATTTATACAATCATCATTTGTGTCCACTACAGTAGTTTCATTTCCTCCTTTTTTCCCAAGCAATCTATTCCAAGCCTTGTTGAGATTATCTTGTGACAGGGTGGTCCAAGCATCAGCTAACATATATCAGCAGTCTTTGAGATTAAGCTTTTTGGAAAATGCCACCACACTTTCTTCATCTTCAGCCAACAATAAACGACGCATGACATCCTTCTTTTACATCTTTTTAAGCTTTGCTATAACACCCTGATCCATTGGTTGAATCAGTGCTGTTACATTGGGAGGCAGAAAAATTACTTTAAAATTTGCATCAACTGCATTCAATGTATCCGTCTCTGGATGAGATGGTGCATTGTCCAGTAGAAGAATTACTTTTCCAGTTTTCTTTTCTTGTTCTCTCAACCTCTTCACATTTGGGATGAACTGATTTGTATACCAACCAAGAAATATTTCACTATTCATCCAAGCACTCTTCTGTGCTTTGTAGCACAATGGGAGACATGTCACATTTTTTAAACAACGTGGTTTTTTTTGGCTTTACCGATCATTAGCACCGGTAAACGATGACTTCCACTGGCATTCGCAGCTACCAAAATTGTTACTCTCTCTTTGCACTTTTTAAACACAGGGGAAGCTGCTTCGCGCTGAGATGCAAGTGATTTTTGAGGCAATGATTTCCAGCATAAGCCAGTCTCATCGGCATTATACACATCGAGTGAATAACCTTCTTCTTCCAAAAAAAGCCAAGAATGTTTCTTTAAAATTTTCAGCGGCAGTTGCATCGCTAGATAAGGATTCCCCTTGGATCTCCAATTCTCGTATGCCATGACGAGATTTAAAGTTTCTTAACCATCCCTGGCTAGCCTTAAAGTCAGGAGAACAGTCAAGTTGATTGTTGAACTGAAGTGCCTTTTCACACAATAGAGAACCAGAGATGGTTTCCCCTTTGCTTCTTCTTTGCACAAACCATATATACAAAGCCTCTTCCAATTTCAAATCTTTCGCATGTCTCATGGTTTACGTTTCTTTGACCCATTTTCACTATCCAATTTCGATGCAAAACTCATAATTTTATCCTTGTTACTTTTGATGTCAGAGATGGTAGCTTTCCCAGCATTGAAAATCCTCGCAAGTGAAGACACAGTTTCACCTTTTCCTAGTCTCTTGATAATTTCTGTTTTCGTTTCAATTGACAAAACATTGCGGTTCCTTTTATATGCTTTAGGCCTTCTGGAAGATGCCATATCGCACAGAGAAATACAGGGTGTCCATAAAGTCTCTTTACAATTTAACAAATTTATTACAAAGGCAATTGATGAGATATCTTAATCAGATTTGTTCTATGTACTCAGTGGTTATCAAAGTTTTTAATCACATACCTTTATCGTATTTCAGGTACCCTGTTGACGAAAGAGGTACTGTTAAATGAACCCATACAAAAATGGCTACTCCTCAAGAGAAGGCACAATGTGTATCATGGTTTATTGAAACAAAATCGGATAGGCAGACTCAGCGAAACTACAGAACTAAGTATGGAAGAGATCCACCGTCACGTCCGTCAAATCGTGCATGGCACAAGAAATTTATGGAGACATGGACAGTGTTGGATAAAGGGAGGAGTGGATGACCAAGAACATGTGAGGAAAACTCTCTTGAGGAGTAGCCATTTTTGTAGGGGTTCAATTAACAGTACCTCTTTCGTCAACAGGGTACCTGAAATACGATAAAGGTATGTGATTAAAAACTTCGATAACCACTGAGTACATAGAACAAATCTGATTAAGATATCTCATCAATTGCCTTTGTAATAAATTTGTTAAATTGTAAAGAGACTTTATGGACACCCTGTACTTGCACACCAAAATTATTCTGCTGTAGTAGCAGACACAATTATTTTAAGTTGAACTGTCTGTTTAGCCAGTGTTCTGCCTAGAACGCACACGTACACTAGATTGGTAAACCAGATATTAACTGACTTTATGATCTAACTGACTTCCTGTACGTAAGCGACCGACCATTAGCCCATTCCATCCTCTACAAATTGTTCGCACACATTTGAAGCTTGCAGCATCAAAAGATTCAAAAATAAAGTCTAACATGACTGGTGGCGCCTGATTTTTTTCTCTCGAAAAAGTGTTCGGATAATTGGATGTTCGGATAATTGGGGTTCGGATAAATGGAGTTCTACTGTATGTCAATTTTATAACGGAACAATTGAATAATGACAGTGGATGTTTTGTGGAAAATTTCTATCAGCCACAGTAAATTTCACTTCCATCTAAAGTCACAAGCATCTTTCATAAGACTCCTCCTGCAGGTCATTTACCATTTGAATTACAGATGTTTCATTTGTGTGTTCTTTGTAGTTATACAAGTTTGCATGTCAAGCCATAAAAATATACAGGTGAGTCACACTACAAACAAGCAAATCTGAGAAGCTTCAAGACTCCATTAATATACCAGATCTTGCACAGACAAAGTTATAGATCACGAGGATAACAAACAAAATCTCCCCATGGTGGAAAGCAAGATTCACATGGGGAATCAACATGGAAGTAAAGGGATAAACAAACAAATAGAAGTTCATTGGTCATATGTCAATTAATAAACTTGTCATGGAAGGAACTTTAAATACCTCGGAGCTATTATTGACCGAAAGGGAGGCATCTCAAAAGCAGTTTTAAACAAAAGTGTCAAGGATACCTTCTCTGCACTCACCTAACAAAAGCAAAGTACCCACTGGTACCAAGAAATGACATCAATTTCACACTAAGAACTGACTGCTGTAGTTTACAAAACAAAAGAAAGAAACCCCAAATAAACCATCTATAAACAAGCAACAAGTTGGAAAAGCAGATATAGCACTGTCAGAAAGAAAGAAAAACAGAAATTGACAGTATAGCCCATTCTTGTTATTCTTAAAGGAACAGAAGCCTGCCAGCAACCACCAGGGACAAATAGATGTGTCTATCTAGAAGTACAACTAAGAAGAAGGTATTCTTCTAAAACACAACATGGGATTTCCAAGCATTTCATTATTATCATCTGCCATCTCCACATCGTAGGTCTGCTGCAATGGATCTCCAACATCTGTCTCTTTTGATGGTGCACCCTGAAAGACTCTTTCCTGTCCATCTCTTCCCATTTAAAGCACTGTCTTCCTTTTGCACATCTGCCTTCCACTCTTCCTTTTAGTATAGTTCTCAGTAAGATGTTTTGTTACATGGCCAAAATATCTGAGTTGTCTAATTTTGATCTCCATCGTAAATTCTCTTTTCATTTCTAGATTTCCTATGACCTCTACCTGTACCTGTTTTCTTCTCTTTCCATGACATGCCCAATCCTTCTATACCACATCTCAAAGGCCTAAGTTCTTTCTTACAACTGCTTGTTCATTGTCCATGTTTCTACACTATACAGTAATGAAGAATATATATATATAGCATTTGATGAATTTGTGAGTCAACTGTTTAGATGTTTGCATTTGTCTCAAGCATTTCACAACTGTTAAAATAGAAATTAAATAAGAAAATTTTGAAAAAAATGAACTGATACACAAAAATGATAATCTAAAGCAATAATTGTTAAGAGCCTATCACGTTTATAGGATGATAACTTTGAAAGGTAACAAGGTAATCCCATTGCAGATACTGTGCAGTGACCTGTTCTCTTCCTTTGCCTCCCCAACTCAAGACCAGAATCAGGTACCCATTTATAACTGGGCAGAGCATGGCACTGTAAGCTTTTAATTTGGTATCTTTGCCTCAAAAACAAGCACTCTATCCACTCAATGCTCAGATAACATGACGCACTCACCAAAATGTATCCATAAAACAATAGAAATGACACACATTCAAAAAAAAAAAAAAAAAAGACAAGGAGAGATAAGAAAGAAAGACAATGCCATTGCCCTTCTCCCACAGTCTAGTGTCACATACCTGTTATGACTGGAAGTAAAAAAAAAATAACTTCTAATTTCACACTAAACAAGTACATAACACATTTTGACCCAAATCGCTGCAGCAAAGACAAAAAGTAACACAGAAATGACAGTGCTAATTATTGTGTGGTTCACCTTGAGTAAGAGTTGTGGCAGCGCAACAATAAAGTGTTCAGTCAGCTTCTGCTTGTCTTCTGAAACTTGCTTGGCTTCCTTGGCTGTCAGCTAATATGATGAAAACATAACTGCTGGTAATAACTCTACCCACAAGAGATGACATTTTAATACACCAGATATTCATTATGTGAAAACATAATTTATGGCTCTGTGATGTTCTGTGGAATGTCTCTGAGGAGATGAACAGGTCTGGTCTGCTTCCTAGGCATGTCGTAATAGATGCTTAATATGAGGCTGACAACCTTGTTATGTAAATACATTGTTACTGAAACTACCACCGCAAGAGTTTAGGCTTTAGTTTAGGCTCCCTCAAGATGGCCATCCGCAGTGTTCCATCTTTAACTTATTGTACTTTTGTCATTTCACTTGTGCTGTGAAGTGTAGTGGGGAAGTCAAGTCTGCATTCTTGAGCCAAGTACGTTGCACTGGCTGTGGTGAGCACAAGTAGTAAAATGTCTGTGATGTATATCCACCTGCTTCTTGGTCTTCTCTGTGCTCTGAAACCAATCTTCTCTTGTATGTAGGTGCAAAGTGGTAACATCAGGCTGATGTAGTGGTGACAGCTGGTAAGTCACCATACTGGCTTTTTTATATCTTGTTTCAATTTCTTCATCAAGTCTTCCATTTTTAAAAATAAAAATGTTTCCTAGCTATTTGAACTCTGGAACCTGCTTAAGCTATGTGTTGTTGAACTGTATGCTGAGTGGGCCATGTGATCTGCTGATCTTCTGTCTTAGCTGCGCTGATCCTCACACTGTATCTCCCGCCAAGTTGAATTAAGTGCATTTGTATGGTTCTGTAATTTGATTTTACCTTCATCATGTCAAACAAAATGCTCAACAATCCAGCAATGGCAAGAATTTGTGCTCTGGTCAATAGGCTTCCTTAATGGGGCTATCAGCAGTGGTGGTTCAATGTTCCATAAGGAGTGGAAACAAAAAGATGATAATTAGCTGCATAATTTAATTAAACAGCCATGGTAGCATAGTGGTTAGTGCACTGGCTTCCTAGCTCAGTGGTCCATGGTTCAATCCCCAGATGAGGTGGTGGGATTTCTTTTAGGTCACAAACGGCTCCTAGGTCGACCCAGCCCCAATTGGGTACCAGAGCAACTTCTGGGAAGGTTAAGGTGGCTGGTGTGATGCTTGTTGCCACCGTTTTGTTGAATTCGGGTTTTTGATCTTTTAGACATTTTAATTGAAGAATGTTCCTTTTTCAATATATTGTTATTCTAAGTACTTTCACTTGATCTTCAAATTTGTCTTGAGTCGAGCTATGGTGCTGATCTGATGGTTTACGCGAATGATGAGTATGATGATCAGTCAACTGGATTTAAGCAAACAAAGATGCGGTTTCTTAGAGTCCACGAAAACAGTACATTTTAATCATCACATGCAAGTTATATTGAATTCATTTGCATCAAAAAGTTTCATCAGAATCTCCTGCATAGTCCATTATAATCTCATATAAAATTACTTGTTCTGTTGTCAACAGGTCCGACTGTTTACACGTGAAGTCGTATGTCGACATTCCGGTAGCGAACAGCCGTGGCTTTGGCGAAGATAAATATTAAAATAATATTACATTTGTACTCCCTGTGTATTCCTAGTTCAGGAAAACTTAATCCTCGATACTAATATTCCAATAGTGTATTCATAACACAAGATAGCTGACCCTGTAGACTATCTTAAAAAGGACTTCAGCGCAATTCAATCTATATTGGGAGTAATCCAAAATACGTCCGACTTGGATCAAGTTTGGAGCTTGAAGGGTACAATAATAACATTGTCATGTGTTAGCATACCAACGTAACACGTCATCATAAACCTAGACAGCTATAGAAATTCGCGTTCAATACCGTGAAGCTCGAAACATAATATATATTTATAGCATTTCAACCCATTAACGCGTCAGGTTACATGGCATCAGCCAATCCACTCCACATTATGACAGCAACATAATCCATGTCATGTCAAGGGACACGTCAGGTAAAGACAATAACTCCACAAAATGCATCCTCAAATTCTTCTGTTTATTTCATGTGTAGTTCTGACCTCTAAAGATTCATATCTAAAATTTATTTCCATAAATATGTGCATTTAATACTTCCTGTAAAATTAGTATCCATGGTGCAGACTTGGTAAAACCTAAAACTGTGCGAGGCAGAATGAGTTAATGACTGGTCTCTTTTTCATCATTGCGTGAAGTGTGTTACTTTGACTAGTGCTGTACCATATTTTGTTTGGATTTCTTTGACACTATATTCACTTTTTCTCAAGCGTACCCTTGTTTCTTCCAGATCTTCAGCTGTTAAAGGCTATGAATTCTACAGGTTTTCTAGGAATCTGATCCCTCTCTGCTGTAATATCACTGCAAGGAGCATAAACATGTTTATATTTTTCTCTTGCTTCCTTCTGCTAGCTGTATATAGTATTAGCCTTTCTTAAGGCTATTTTTTTCTGGCTAAGTATTCAGTTTTTAAAAATGAACTACTGTCTTCTCTGGACATGTTATGAATTCTACTCCATATTTTCCTGTTTCTGCTTTATCATTCCATATCAGCATACAACTTTCAAGTATTATTTTGGTATTATGCCTTTTCATTCTGGTGTCTGCAATTCCCAATATTTTTTATCTTTTGCATGAATTCTATCAGCAGTATTAACAATAACCTTATGAAAACTAATAAACATATTAATGAAGAATATAAATACAAGCTATCAAAGGACATACATTCACTGCAACATTATTTTATTGCCTCACCTGTAATAATGCTTTACCAGCCTTCACAGTCTCAAACAAGCTTCCATATCCAAGCATTAAAGAATCTTGCTGAGCTCGCCTTGTTTTTGCATGAGTATCAATCTTCTTACGCTTTGCTGCCTGTTTTTGAGATTTTAAAAAATTCAGTTACAAAATGCACTACTGAATATGTGCATTAAATGTTTATACTAAAGCTCATATTGCAGTGTCCTGAGGATTAACTTTACAATATGAAATGCTTCAAAAGAAAATCAAATGAAAACTTCTGCCACATAATATTAGAAGTGATTTTCACAGAAACATATTTTGTAAGTCTAAGTGTGTTACCAATACTCATAATAATTAGAGAAATATAGTCATTTCAAACAGCTATCCTAACATTTCTTTTTGCATGTGAGAAACCATACAGCTCTCACATTCAATTATAAAAACTGCCTATTTGAAATGAAAGACAATTTTGAACTCGGTGTCACAGACTCTGTAGAAGGAATTCTTACATCATCACCACTGCCCATCAGTTCCACAAGGAGAATAGGCCTTTCAAGAAACTCATGCCAAGTTCTCCTGTTCGGTGCCTTCAGTTTCAGATCTTTCCATGTCTGACTCATCCCTTTCATGTCTCCAGTTCTCCATAAGTTTTTTTTGGGTCTCCCTGTACCTCTCTTACCTTGGGGATTTGAAATAAGGACTACCTTGTAATGCTATCACGAGGTTTCCTCAATGCATGTCCTACCCATCACCAGTGACATTCTTACAGTCCTTCAGAAAAGTTTTCAAACACATTTTTTGGAGTTATTTTAATTTTATTAACTCATTTAATACTTACGTTTTTGCATAAATTCTTTTCTATTCTGTATGTAAATATATAAGTTTTATTTTAAAAGAGTTGAGAACTGGGCCTGCTGGCCTGTCTAACATTCTGCCCTTTGTCTTAATTTTCATTCTGTATCCTGACTCACTCGTGAGGGCAAACCGTAAGCAATTAATTTGCAAATTTTTGTATGCATCAGCAATGCTAAAAGAGATAACACTTTTTTGCATATACCAGTAAATTTAGAAAAACTATTTTTCTTACACACTTCTATAGCAGAACAAAGTAAGAGTGTTCATTAAAAAAAAAAAGGATGAAAAGAATAAGGTATAACTACTCGGTCTCATATACATCCACATTTTAAACAAATTACTGCATTACTTACTTTTGAAGTAGAATATATTGTTACATTCTCACATATAGAATTAAATAATAAATAAAAATTTAACATAAGGCAGGAAGATACACAAGGAAGAGATGGTTTGATGAGGTAAAACATGCAACAACAACAAAACAAAAAAGTCTCTCTCCCCCACACAGTAATGTTTCTTCCGCTAATAAGAATAGACAGTTTTTAAAAAATTATAAAAGACAATAAACTCACTGGTGCAGAATCATCTGTCTTTTTTCTCTTGCCTTTAGTTTTAGGCTCTTCAAAGTCATTGTCTGAGTCATTTTCTTGGCTAAAGTGGAAGAAAGTCATCACATAACTGGTCAGATGTTAACTTCTGCGCATGTTTAATACTTGTTTGAGAATGTGTAACTAAAAATATGTACTATTTTACATTATCAATGTGGTTAAAGATTTGATCTGAACAATAATTCCAAGTATTTTTAGGATAACTAAATATCCTGCAGTTTAGACTGTTTTTAATTACTATCTATAAAACAACACCAACCAACAGAAATAGAATTCAGTTGACTCTTGACACAATACTCTGAAAATCTAGAATGCTCTTCTGCCCCATAACTCTACCCAGATTAAGACAAAATGGGAATACTTGTTGAGAGGTAACAGCAACCTAGTCTGTTATTCCATCTTTGTCTATATAACTGCCTAGATATATGTATGATTTCATATCTTGTGGTACAACTTGGTTACTATGTCACAATTATTCTGACGATCTTTGGACTCTTGTGGATTTTCAAATTAAATTCCATATATTCTGTATTTGCTTCACTCATGTCTTCATTACCTTTTCCTTATCTTTTAAATGGATTTATCACACACAAAACAGTAACAACAACAAAAGTACTGAAAGCTCAAAATAATCATTTCTAATAAGAATCATAAATGTGTTAACAGTTCTCACATTGAAATTTTTGAGGGTTGCTCTCCTTCCTCAATCTCGGCAACTGGCTTTTGTTTGGCACGCCGGTAAGGGCGTCCAGAAGGCATCTTCAAAGGATTACTCCGTGTTACTAGTTGAAAGAAACAAGAAACAAACTCAGTCAGATACCATTTATTAATTTTAATCGCTTTGCTTTTAATATGATTATAAAAATATTTATATTTTTTCCGAGCGCCTCTTACCTCCTCTTGGTCGGCAGGAAGACACTTTTGGCGTTGCTTGATTGCTTCCCTTTGCTGACAGCCAGATAACCACTGCATTGGCCCATTTAACAATATTAGACACATTAGAAAATCATCAGATTATTATGTCTCTTCTGTGAGGTTTTAAACACTTTGTTACTAAATTTACTGTCTCTAAAATAAAGCATTTGTCAAAATATTTAGGAAAAAAAGACATTTCTATGACATTTATGTGTAGTCGAACAAACAAATATTTCTTACCGATATTTGACAATTAAATACCAATATATACGTTCATTTCATAACAATTCAATTTGTTGTTAACTTCCACAAATATTTAGCAATATTAATAATAATTCATATTTGCAGCAAATATGACTTTTTTGCTACTGATTTACGGAGACGGAAATTAAACATAGTCAAGAAGGGATAAAGAAGGTATGGAAAACATAAACATATTGCTACTTTTAGCTGGAATTTGGCATCAAACGTAAAACCAGCAGGGATGGACGTATGAGAGGACGCATCCGGCGTGTATACAACCAGTGCGCAACAGGAACAATTAGCATTCATACCCTTCGACATTTGCTGAGGGAGACTGAGCACCTATGGGTTTGCCCGGAGTGCAATGACGTCGATTCTGATCAGCAATAACAACGTTTAGCGAAATTCAGTTATATAACGAGTAGTATGACGTGGAATAAATCCATTATTTATTTTATTTGTTAGCTATGCACACAGGGGGAGCCACGGTAGCATAGTGGTTAGTGCACTGGCTTCCTAGCTCAGTGGTCTATGGTTCGATCTTCTGATGATGTGGGATTTCTTTAGGCCGCAAAAGGCTCCTGGGCTGACCCAGCCCCAAATGGGTACCAGAGAAACTCTGGGAAGGTTAAGGCGGCCGGCGTGATGCTGACCACATCACCCCTAGTGTGCCGATGGTCAAGAAAATATGGGTCTAACACCATATTCCCAAAATGCCTCAATGGGCGTGCAATGGGATGTGGTAAAACATACATTAAACACATACATTGTAACTGGCTAAGACACTTGGAAAGGATATTTTTGGGTTTAGTTTATTATAGTTTGTATTGTGGATAAAGTAGTGTGATGGGGCCGAAAAGGAGACGCCCGCCCCCTACCTGTTTCTAGGCAGATTATTTTCGATGTGCGCGAAGCATTCTGGGTTGTGAAAAGTCTGAAGTAGAAGATATGTAATGAGGCCACAATAATGCCTTTAAATTAAGTTGTGGTGTAGAATTGTGTTATATTAAATAGCTGTAGGTTTTATTTGTGTTTTCATGCATTCTAGAGCAAAATATCGCGAGTGTTGTTTAAGTAGCGCATTACTGCGCGCGCGGAGTAAGTTGAGTGGTTAGGCCAGGGTTTATAAAAGGGGTAGCAAGCGGCGAAACTGGTCTATTGTTGAGACAGCCGCCCAGTGAGAACAGACGAAGAAGACAGACAGAGCCAAGCTGTAAATGCCTTGAGCACGTGAGTTAATTTAAATTAGCGTTAGTTTTCTATAATTCGGAAATAATATCGATGTGGCTATTTTAATGTTGAGTGATATAGATAGATGTGTTTCCAAAGGAAATGTCTTTTTAGGACATTATAATTTAGTCTAGAAATGATAGATGAGTGAAAATAATGTTTGATAGGTTTTATTAGGCACGCAAAGCCTAAATCCAGATGTGAGAATTTAGTATCAAGTATTTCATCCATCAGACCGGGCAAATTTAGTAGGAGAGTGTTTTATACATGAAACTGGACAGAAATGTTATCAGAAACTGCAATTTAGATAATATTAACTAGTTGGGAAGATGGCAACAGGGAGAGCCACGTGGTGATTGTATAAAAGCGGCGCGAGGGGTCTGCGGTAACACTCTTAGTTATCACTTAATGTTATGCAGTTTTAGATCGCGTGAATTGACACGTGGGTGGGAAGCAGATTAAGATAATTTTCCCCAGTAAAGGAAAGAAAGAGTTGTTGTGTTAATGCCAGTTTTGTTAAAGTCAAGAGTAATTATCTTGTTTCTTTAATGTAAAAGTAATTGAGTGTATTTCACGATAGCCTACTTATCATAATTCTACTGTATATTTAATGGGTTACTGTGAGGTGAGAATATGTATTTAGATTTCTGGAGAGCGCGAGGCCACTCCTTTGTTGAGACATGTGTTTCTCTGGTTGCTCCCGGCGGAGCATGGAAACACCAATGTGGTTGGTGTCTATCACAAGCCGACAAGAAGCATTTTTATGCTATTGCAGTAGTTGTTTCGGTAACGATGTGTTTCATGTGATGAGATTCCCAGTCGCACCAGTGGTCATATACGATACGCTTGTTACCAGGCGCACCAGTCGTCATATACGACATGCTTCAGAATGCAGTAACGAATACCAATGTGGATCGGTTACGAGGTAGTAGCTTATTCTCATTACTGAGAGTATTTGTTGTACATACAGTTGAATATTATTTTATGTCCATTTTATGATTATTTAATTATGGTTATGTGAGGAATGGTTGTGAGAGCACGTGGGCTCACTTCAAGGTATATATTTCTCTTCTTCGCTCCTGAGGGAGCATGGGGCCAACAGTGTGGTTTGCCTCCATATTAAGTATTCATATGCTAGGGCAGTAGTGGTTTCGGTAGCAATCTGTGTTACATGGTGAGGTTGCCAGCCTCATGCACAACACCATACTAGTCGCATTGGACGACACACATGAGTGTGTGTGCAGTATTATATTATGATTTTAACTATTCTATGCTTTGTTTGCTTCTTCAGATTAGCATTGGGCACTGTTGGGTGTTTTGTTTTGTTATTTTAGTTTTGTTTATGTTGCTTTGCTGAATGGGTTATAAAAATAAATATAGCCCCTGCCTCTAGGAATCAAGATGTTTGCTTTCGGGTCGGTGCGAGTGTAAGCAGGAGAGTGATCACACATCACACAATATAATCAATCATCATAAATCTCGCCCACCCTATCACATAGTAGAAAAAAATAACATTATCACATTAGTATTCGCAAAGCTGAGGTATGGGGTAAGGCTAATAACGCCTTCTACTATTTGTGATCTCATCTTGCAGGGAGTTTCATAGTTTTGGACCCTTTATACTTCTGTATAGTCTATCAGTCAGAAAGTCATTGTGAACTATTTTTTTTAATTAGGCTGGCCTAATGAATAAGAAATATCCCGTTCAACCTCTGAGTTAGCCTATAATTAGGATAATTTAGGTTTATGATTGTCAGCAGCTTTTTTTTTTATATTAATGAAGACAAATATCCCTTTCAACCTCTGATGGGTTATAATTAGGATATATATTTTTTTATTTTTTTTTTGCGTTCGCCCGCTAATACTCAAGGCGAAATCTCAGGTTATTATTTTATGTCTAACCTGACATTGATTTTACGTGAGTATCCCTTTATTTCTTGTACAGAGACAGGTGTCCCTCACCATTCAGGCAAATACTCGCCGATTTCGGAGGTACCTATTGCAGCTTGGTCGGCTCAGGAGCCGCCAGTCCCTGGTCGACAACACTCCTTCAAATGTCCTCGCCAGGTCTCGAGTTAATCCAGTCCAAATCCCGGTCAACGAAAAATCCTCAAATGCCGTCGCCCGGGTTTGATCCTGTATCACCCGGTTGCCAGAGCAGTGTTGTAACCACTACGCTAGCGCGGCTCCCCGGATATATATTGTTTTCAATTCCAAAAAATATGAAAAACTGCCGATATGAGAAAGTGGCATCACACTTGTCAAATCATTGTAAATAAGGACAATCACAATTGTGCTTATACATTAAATAAATAAAAAACCAACCAGCCAACCAACCAAAAAAACAAACAAACTCTGAACAAGAATAATATTAAAGTGAAGGGGTGTAAAGGCCTGACGGTTCCAGTTATGTAACTGACTTTAACAGATAATGAATTAACTTTCATCTGTTAAAAGTCATAAGCATTGTAATAACAGCATCAGACCTTCACCTTCCCAGCCACTATATATTAACATTTGTTCGTGTTAAATATTGTTTGACTATATTATGCATTTCCCTAGGTCTGTCTACTCTTAACACCTCTTCTATATTTATAGGTAAATTGGATGCCTGCAAATAATCTAATATTGGTATTCTCATTTGTTCATACCTCTTACATTTTAACAAGAAATGTTCTATATTATTGTCTGAAGACATCCTGCACAGTAAGGCTCTTCTATTCTGAAAAAGCCCTTTCCCCAGCTGTAATCTGAGAAGTTTCTTATGGGAATTTTCAATTCCCTAGATATCTGACATTTTCTTGTAAGTTGAAGACACTTTAAAAGGCAAAGTCCCCATATGCCCTCAATTATAATGCAGCTGTAATTGAAAATGTTTTTTTTATAACAAATTAACTCCTTTGATACGTTTTTGCAGTCTTATTTTTGTTTGTACAGGTTTTGCGGGTTTTTTTGAATTTTTGGTACAGGTTTTCCAGCTGCGAGGTGTGGCATGTATGGTAAATCCTCCCCTGTCTCAAAAAGGCAGTCTCTCACACCTGTCAAGTTAACAATGGGAATAGGGTAGGAAAGCCTGAGATGACACCCAGTTCACTATCCATCTGTCACAATCAATGTGCATTATAAGAATCTCACTTCCCCTGCCATACCCTCACCAATCCTTATATATTCATTTTTGCTCGGTATATACTGTTTTGCTAGGTGTAGGCCTAGTTCCCTAGGTCTGTCAATTCTTAACACCTGTTCTACAGTTTTGGGAGAACTGCTTGTAAATAATCTAATATTGGTATTAGCGTTTATGTCATTCCAATCGATCTAATGTCACATCTTTACATGGTCCGCAACCAGATGATACGTCAATGCCTAAAATCCCACCCCCTGCAGACCCAAGTACAACAGTCCCAACTAAGATGGTTTGGCCATGTCTGAAGAATGGGAGAAGATCAGCTACCGTGACAAGCATGGGAAACTAAGAGCCAGGGATCCAGACCTCCAGAATGACCCTGAGTCTGCTGGGAGGACAACATTAGACAATCTTTGAAGGACCAAGGACAAGAAAGGAACCAGGCCAGGAGGAAAACCACCGACAGGATAGTCTGACGCTCTCTTCCAAAACTCTACACCTCATGGTAGAAGGGGAACGACTAAGTAAAATAAAGTATGTCGTCCCAATTACTTAGGCCTACATTTTAGTAGGAAATGCATTATATTATTTTCTTTAGACATTCAGCTATTCTAACGTATCTCATTCCCTGTTGGGTAATTTCCTATCTTTTGTACCTTTTTGGTCTGCAGTGAATATATGTAGTTAGGTGTTGTTTCGTAGCAGTTAGGGTTAGGATTATTGTCCGTTTGGAAATTCGTGCCCACACATTGAACATTGTAACTTTGCAACCCCTTGACGGATGTTATTGAAATTTGCTACGTGCCCTACTGATATCAATGCAGTTATTAATATATTTTTTGCCCTTACAAAACTCATGTCATGTTCGAATTTTCTTCTTTAAGTTATATAAAAAACTCTTACCGTGAAATGAATGAGCAAATTTTTCGAGATTGGATAGTGAATACACTCCTCCCGACTCTAGATAGGCCGTCTTGCCTGGTGATGGATAATGCATCCTATCATAATGTTCTAGCGCAGGAGGATAAAGCTCCCACTTCGGCAAGGACGAAATCAGGAGGTGGCTTGTGAATGAAAATATCTTCGCTGACAACAGCTATTTAAAACCAGAGTTGTTGCAGCTTGTGAGACAGAGGAATAAGACAAAAGTGTATCTGATTGAAAAAATCATCCAAGAGCAGGGTCATGTTTCTCTTCGACACCCACCTTACCATTCTCACCTTAACCAAATAGAGCTGGTTTGGGCTAGAGTTAAAGGGCAAGTGGCCGCCCAGAACACCACTTTTAAAATGTGCGATGTTAAAGACATGACTCGTGAGGCCCTTTCATGAATAGACACAGAGTACTGGGCTAAATGTAAAGAACACGTGCTCTAGGAAGAAGAAGATTACTGACAGCAAGATGGCTTGCAGTTTATCCAACCAATAACTGTTGTGAACTTATTGGAGTCATCCGATTCGGAATGAGGCACGTCGAATGCATTCCTTCGTTTGTGATAAACTAATTTCATATCTTCTTCCGTCCTTAGCCAACGACCGGCAAAGCAGTCAGTGACCATTACACCTAGTGGCGTCTTAAGGCCAGGAGCGGGCATGAAATTAACGTCAAAATACAAAAATGATGGATTTTGGGATTAGTCCATTTTCTGATACTTTAACATCTCCTGAATCTAAATATAACAGAATTAAATGTCAAAATGCACTCTAACAATATGTATTTTGACTTTGAAAAAGGTATGGTACAAAGAGATTTTCTCAAACTCGAGAAAAAAAGCCTAATTGGACCCAGTTTTTCCCATAGCAACCAAGCTTATACCCCTACATATAATACATCGTTGGATTCGTCAAAATCTGCACTTTACTGTAAGCAGGTCACTTATTTCGGGATTCCAAATGCCAGATTGGAAATTAATAATTTCCAGGTCAACAAAAAGGGTTTCCCCTCGATTCTAAATTTTTAATTGGCTGTTCGCGTTCACGTGACCGGCAACAATATGGCTGCGTGTTTACGGAATCTTAGTTTTGATTTGTTATTGATGTGACAATGCCTAAAAAAACGAGATGCTCTCGTTACCTCCAACTGGAATAGGCCAGAGTTAGAGATGGAAGCAAGACTTATCCTACACTGCAGGTAAAACGTACTTATTGTGACGATATAATGGTAAAAACTGGGACATTACTACTCCGGCAAGGAATGTTGAAATAAAGCATAGCGGACCGTTTTTCGATGTGGCCTTTGACAAGAATTTAGAGACGCAGTAAACAGGAGTAAGGGTTAGGCTTAGTGGTTGAAATAAAGCAGACAGGACCGTCTGTACGATAGTTCCTTAGATTAGAATTCAGAGACGCAGTAAAAAGGGCTAATGGTTACGTTCGAATAAATGTATCCTTTTTAAACCTCAACCTAAGTTTCCTTAACGACGTTGGCGACTTACTGGGATGACATCTAAGAAGACGCCCAGTCTTCTCATAAGCTTTTGAGTGACTCATTTCAATCCAGGTTTAAGAATCTCAACCTAACCCTCAACCTTACGACGTTTGCTACTTCCTGGAATGACATCAAAGAAGGCGGCCCACTGTGCTTCATTTCAACCACCAGGGAGTTACATGAACTAGCTATTACGAGTAGTAGACAGTCAATAAAAAATCATCATGTTTTCCTAAGTTTACATAATAATGGGTGACTTCTCATAATTAAGTACATTATCATGATTCTTGTAAGCATAGTGCATATTTGTTTTCTCAATTTAATGTTTGTTTCTTGTGTATTTTTATTGACATGTCTTGTCACAGATGCTTATGTGTTATTTAAAACATGCCTGCCAGACAGGTGCAACAGGCGGTTCTTGGTACCAGAAGAAAGATTGGAAACGTCATCAAATAGAAAGTGAAGCAAGGCGGTCATATACATTTTGATGGTATTTACTTTTTGAAACTTACTTTAAGTTTCCCCTTGCCTAAGCATAGACTTTCATGTAATTTATTTTGATCTCCATAAATATCAAGTTTAGAAACATATTTCATGACTTACATGTATTGTTTTGCTTCAATTGTACTTTAAGACACAGTTTATTAATGCTTGTTTACATCTTTATTTGAAATTTTACTAATGTAAACATTGCCTCTTTCTAGTAAGTTCAAGTGTCATGGAAGCTGAGGCAGGTAGTGATTTGTGAAGCTGTTATCTGACGACGCGACATATATTTTGCTACACCGTGTAAAGTGATTGTGATAGCAAAGCATTCAATCAGATCATAGCAATTAAACCATATGTCCCTAATATTGCTGAATTTAATCAAGGACCTGAGGCTGCTATATTTTTCAAGAAAGTCCTGGGGCTGAACAGTGGAAAAGAGGCTTGTTGACTGGCAGGAGCAAGAAAGCGTTAAACGTCTGGTGCTCAGCTCTAAAATGGCAGAAAACTGCACTAAGAAAATGAAGGACATTTAGCACAAATCTCAACAGAAAGCCACACAAGAAACTGCAGAGGAAGCTGGATATGCTGCCGGTATGTCCTGCAATGACTAGTAAGTTATTTTATTTTGCTGCAGTATCACATACTTATTTAATTATATTCTAATTATATTGAAAAATGTGATTTTAAAGAAATCATTATTCTCATACTAATTTTCTTATAACTTCCACACTTATGTATTAATTGACAAGAATAGGAACATATATTGCCCATAATCTTTTAAAACTTTTTATGTGATGGATTTTAAGTATCTGATCAAACTTATGGTTAATTGACAAAAGTAATGTAAAATTTAGTAAAATTTGTTACTATTTTTAGACACTATTTTCAAAGTCCTACAGCTTTTTTTTTTGTATTAAAGTTATCAAAAATCCATCACTGGAAAAGTTTTAACATATAATGATAAACATTGTGTTCATATTTGGTATTCATAGCTTAATAAATAAAAAAGCTTTAGCAAATTGAAATAGAACAAAGAATCCAATATTGCTCAGCTCTAAAACGGCAGAAAACTGCACTAAGACAAGGAAGGAAATTAGGCACAAATTTCAACAGAAAGCCAGATAGGAAGCTGCAGAGGAAGCTGGCTATGCTACCAGTATGTTCTAAATGACAAGTAAGCAATTTTTCAGGGGCAATATTACAGACTTATTTAATTATAGTCTATTTATGGAGAAAAATGCGATTTTCTCAAAATCTAATTTTCTCATCCTAATTTCCTTAAAACTTCCACACTTATGTGTTAATTGACAAAAAAATTGGCACATATGTTGCCCATAATCTTTTAAAACTTTCACATTGCTGGATTTTGAGTATCTGATCAAACTTTTGATTTATTGCAAAAAGTAATGTAAAATTTATCAAAATTTGTTACTATTTTTAGACACTATTTTCAAAGTCCTACAGCTTTTTTTTGTATTAAAGTTATCAAAAATCTACCAATCGAAAAGTTTTAAAATATAATGATAAACATTGTGTTTAATCATTTGGGTATTCATAGCTTAATAAATAAAAAAGCCTTAGCAAATTGAAATAGAACAATAGAATCCAATATGGCCGCCGTTTCTATGGCAACCAGTAGTGCAGTGCCATAAAGCTCTTCATTTTTCGTATCTAGTATTGATATAGGTTAAGTCTGTGCATTTTCATTGAAATCCAGCAATTAATAACGAAAATAGCATTTCAGGGTAGCTCCTCCCCTTAAGGGCAACAGCGAATAGATTTTCTCTGCCGTTGTTCCCATCACGCCTAATGGCGTCTTTAGGGCAACGACAAATCAATCCGTTTGCCGTTGTTTCCATAATCAAAGTGACTGGCAAACGGGTGATCAGCCCGTTGGGTAATTTCATATGCCAATCTATAATAACACATAGGCCTAAGCAGTTACGATTCGTCATAGCTTCCTGATGATTTACTGCTATCATGGTTCAGTAGGCCTATCAGATCATCATTCCTCGTATCAAAATCACGTGAACAACCAATCACACATTTAGGACACACCTTTGAACCGTCTTGTCGCACAAATGTTGCGATTTACTGTAAGAATTAGGCCTAATGTTACGGGCAGATTTAGGCAAATGTTCCAAGAAGATCAAAGAAAGTCGCAGTTTTGCAAATTTGAGACAGCTGTGGATGTAATGATCGCAAAATCTTAACTGCATGGAAAATCTAAGACTGCATGCACAAATTCATGTCCATACAACAAACAGTTGTGGAGAAAATTGACGCATGTGGGCACGAATTTCCGAACGGACTAGGCTATAGTATTATGGATAACACTAACTCTAACACAAACCCTAATCCTAAACGCTACGAAACAACACCTAACTATGCATATTCACTGCGGACCAAAAAGGTACGAAAGATAGGAAATTACCCACTGTTGTAGTTTCTTATTGCTTGGGATTTTTAGTTTCCTAGATCTCTGATAGCTGGAGCTGTGTCATTTCAACCCCTACCTCGTGTGTCGTAATCTCGTTGGACGATCTGAAGCTGTTCTTTCCTCTCGTTTTCAGACATGCTTTCGGCAACGGCTACATCATTTCGTTTAGGCTTTGCCGCTGGCTGCAAACGTGTGGCCCTTTTGCGAGGCATCTTTAAATCTTTATAATTCGTCAAATTTGTGGAGTTTAACGAAAAATTATGATCCTGTGTGTTTGGTAGTTACCGCTTCTATTTACTCTAGCCAATGAAAACGCTTGGACCACGCAAATAATGGAAATGTATTGGCATGTCGGTCGTGCAATGGTAATGACAGACTAAAGGGACGTCACAAAAAAAAAAAAAATCAATTAATGGTAGTTAATTTTTTTAATTTAAAAAAGGCTCTTGCTTCTAATAGGTATGTAGTAAGAAAGGATAGTACAGCTGCCTGCGCCATTTTTCATCACATTTTTTAATACAGATCGCTGCCTTTTTACATATATTATTACATTTTTTCTTTAATTAACGTCTTTGTTTGCTGCCATATTCAATGCCACATTCATTACCCTTCAACCCCAAATACAGCACATACCTTTAACAAGTTCACGCCAAGCTTTCTATACTGTCTTCTTCTTCTTTCTTCTTTGATCCTTAGCCGCCGACCGTCAAAGCAGTCAGTGGCCATCACGCCTAGTGGCGTCTTGTAGGGCAACAACAAATTGATTCCACTTTGCTCGGTCGGTGGCCATCCTTCGTACAGTGCCCCAACTCTGGTTCATTCTTTGCATCTTCTTCTTCTTCTTCGTTCGTCCTGAAAAGGACGGTGGTTGCGTTGTGTCTGTTTACGCCTAAGCTGTGATATCTGCACCTTTCGGTCGACACATCAGACTTCTGCACGGCATTTTTTAGGACCGGGTTTGCCTTCCCATTTCGATCCACATTCGCTCAGCCAGACTGCACAGCTGCAGACTGTTTCCAGGACCACCACGTGGAGGTGGAGTGCGGTCTTGACCAGCTCTGGTTCGCTGGTCCTGACGCAGGCAGTCAAGCTATGAGTCGCTGACTGCGGTCTATACTGCGGTCTCTATTGCTGCGTCTTGAGGTCCCATTTCTTTGCATCTCAGCCTCCACAGTCCTCCGCCAGGTTGTTTTTGGTCGGCCTCTCTTTCGTTTTCCTTCAGGGGTCCAAAGCATAGCTGTTCTTGTGATGGCATCGGGGTCTCTTCTGAGGACATGACCAACCCAGCTCCAGCGTCTGCCAGCTATGATGGTGTGCATGTCCTCTTGCTTGCTACGAGTAAGCAGATCTTGGTTAGTGATGGTATTTGGCCAAAAGATTCGGTGAATTTTTCTTAGGCATGTTGTGTGAAAAGAGGACAATTTCGACATTTCCTTCTCTGTAACTCTCCAGCATTCCGCACCATAGAGAAGCACAGAAAGCACACAGCTCTGATATAATCTTAATTTTGTGCTTGTGCTGTACTGGGAGGACTTCCAGATGTTGTTTAGGCTAAAGAAGGCTGTTCTTGCCTTATTCATTCTGATGTTGATGTCTTTGCCTGCCCCGCCGTCTGGTGTTACTATGCTTCCTAGGTATGTGAAGGTATCTGTCTGTACCAATTGCTGATTCCTTACTGATATGGGCTCAGGGTTGCTCACATTGAGCGTCATGACCTCAGACTTCTTTAAATTGATATTCAAGCCCACCTGCTGGCTAAACTTATTAAGTCTATCCGTTTTTTCCTGGATGTGTTGATGTGAATGTGCTAGTAGTGCAATGTCATCTGAATATTCCAGATCTTCCAATGTAGAAAATGTAGTCCATCTTATTCCTCTTGGACTGCCCTGTGTTGTCTGGCGCATCACCCAGTCTATGACTGTTAAAAATAGAGTGGTTGATAAGGGGCATCCCTGTCGTACTCCTGTCTTCACCTGAAAGGTTAGGTTGCTCTGCCCAACACTACACGTAAAGTTGGCATAGAGGCTTTTTATGATTGACACTATGCAGCTTGGAATTCCAAAAGCCCTTAGTATTTTCCATAAACTGTCCCTATGTATGCTGTCGAAAGCCTTTTCAAAATCAACAAAATTAATGTAAAGCTGTCTTTGCCATTCTTAGCACTGCTCTATAATGTTCCCGAGAGTGAATATATGATCTACACATCTTCTGTTCTTTCTAAATCCTGCTTGTTCTTTCCTCAGTTTGTGGTCTACTGCCTTTGAAATTCTCTGTATAATTATCCTGCCTAGTATTTTGCTGGGAACTGAGAGAAGAGTGATTCCTCTCCAATTATTGCAGTCTGCAAGATCTCCCTTCTTGGGCAATTTGACAATTATTCCTTTGTTCCACTCTGATGGTGTTGTCCCCGTTTTCCAGACTTGTGCAAATAGTGGTTCTAATAGTTCTGCTGCTAGCTCAGGGTCTGTCTTAAATAGCTCTGCATTTAAGTTATCATGGTCCGGAGCTTTGCCGTTCTTTAACCCTTTGATTGCTGTGATGATTTCTTCTTTGCGTGGAATGTCTGTATTCACATCTAGATCGTTTTCAGCTTCAGGAACATTAAATTGTGTCTCTGGTGGTTCCCTGTTCAGAGTTTCTCTGAAGTGCTCTGCCCATCTTGTTTCCTGTCCCTCTGCTGTCGTGATGAGATTACCTTGCTTATCTCTTACTAATGTAATATTGTTTGCACCTCGTTTTCCGCTGACGAATTTAGTTATTTTTTTTTTCTATACTGTGCCGGCCGTTAAATGTCGTTCCGTGTCTTCTTTATCCCTGTTACGCCTTTTATAATTCCTGTCTCTGTATATATGTGGTTTTTCTCATCCGTTTGCGATGCTCCTTACGGCGCTACCTCAGATTGGACGAAAGGAAGCTCTTGCAACAAACAGAAAAGAAAAGATCAAGCCGAAAGGAATACCGAGCGAAAAAGCAGCTATCACCCCAGGGCGCATCATTTCCATAGTCAGTTATGACTGAAGGAGGCTATTAATAATTATTTGGTTTCTCTTAACAACACTGTAATGCTTTCCGTTTGGTTCATCAATGTGTACCCTATCCAATGTCAGCATCTTTTCCTCACATCTTGTTTACTGATTAAGTGGAAAATTCAGTAAAGGGGGTTAAAAAAACAAATACAGCATCAGGACATGCCATCTTGAGCTATGAAATATTGAAACATATAACCTACCAAAAATTACAATTGGTGTTGTAACATTCCTATTTAACAAAATTTGGAATACAAGAAAAATCCCCAAGACATGAACAGTAGCAGTATGCTTCCAATACTAAAACCAGAAAGATCCACATAATGTAATTTCATGCAGACCAATTTTTGTAACTTTCTATCTAGGTAAAATATTAGAAACCACAGTAAACAGAAGATTAAAAGTTTTATTTTGATCTGTTGGTCTTAGGTATTGGTTTCCTCTTCGAGTTGTCAAAGGATTTGGTACCTATTTGGTATTGTAACATGGAGGCATCTAGAGTCATCCTTATATGACCACCAGCTATGCACAATGCTACAATATATGTACGTGGAAGTGAACCTATGTCTGTGAGGCTAATTACCCCTTCATTGACTCTTGAAATCATCCACACATTTCCAGGGATTACCCCTGTGGTGAAACTTGTGAGAACCCAGCATTGCACACTAAGCTTGGAGAAGTCACTTGAGCCCTGGGATCCAAAGATGCAGCAATAGTGCTTGACTGCTTGCATCAGGATCAGCGAACCAGAGCTGATCAAGACCGTACTCCACGTGGTGGTCCTGGAAACAGTCTGCAGCAGTGCAGTCTGGCTGAGCGAGTACGGATCGCAGAGGAAGGCAAACCCGGTCCCAAAAAATGCCGTGCTGAAGTCGGATGTGTCGACCGAAATGTGCAGATATCACAGCTACGGCGTAAACAGACACAACGCAACCACCGTCCTTTTCATGGCGAACGAGGAAGAAGAGGAAGAAGAAGAAGACTTGAGCTCTAGGCATAATTCTTTGGCTTTGACTTGGTTGACTGCATGCAGAAAGATCTTACTATGGACCCAGTGATAGGCAGGGGAAGCTGAGAAGTGGCTCTGTGCAGGACATGACAATTCCTTTGGGTAGCCCAGAACCAGAGCACAGTATTTTAGCTCTGCATAGTTGAAGAGCACCCTTGGATGGCGGGGAATGCACAGTACGCCACGCACTTCTTACTCCTAGCCTGGGACCAGATGTGACGATCTTTTAAATGCAAACAAAGCTGGAGAAACTGGAGCTCATGACTTCAGCTCAACACGTTTCAGAATGGCAGAAAAGCCACAGAAAAAGCCTAGATCTACAGTGTAGATAATACCAAGGAGTCTTCAACTTGGAATTGGCTGCTAAAGAGCGAGAAGCTCAGCAGCCCTAGTTAAACAACAACAACAATACTGTGACATGTTCATTACTTTGTTATTTCCTAGATATCCTGCATTACATTGCTGCCAGCATCCATATGTTGTTGAATATCTTCTCCGTTTCATCGTTATTTAGGACAAGATGGTGATCTAATGTCACATCTGCTCATCCACATGCTTCTACGCCGTGCGTTGATGGACATCCTTTTATGCATATATGATCAAGCTGATTAATAATTCTTTGGTCCGCTGAAATCCATATTGTTTTATGTACCGTATCCTTTTATGCGGAAAAATATGTATGTATCTGATGAAGATTGTTGCATGGTTTGCGAGCATTTTGGTTTTATCTTGATTTGGATGGTCGCACCCTGCAACACCTCAACTAATTAGACTTCAAAGGGTACGCGTAAAGCGTTGGATGACGCAGGACGCCTAGTAACAAGGACAGTCTTAGTGTAGCATTTGGGCATATGGCAGTGTTTTAGAATTATGTGGTAGGGCCACTAGCCGATGTATATAACCGTCGATGTGTGGGCTTTAAAGCTGATATAATAATATGTGTATAAGGACCGGCGAGTCCATAATTGTGTAAAGCGTTGATAAAACGCAAGGATTTATATACGCGATATTCGGGAATTACAAACGCGAAGTTAATGTATACTGCTAATGAAAGCGGCATGGCAAGTGATGCCAAATTGAGAATTTTATACAGACAAAGTTCTGACGTGAATGTTAGGCACTGATCCTAAGCAATAATTTAATAATTAGCAGAGATGCTTTGACGCTGACGCTGCTTACATATGGTAATGTGCCAAGTATTTGGATAAGGGTAATTACCAATCATTATGACGGTTAAAAATGAACGCACAATGTCTTGTGCATGATAAACTACAAACTGTGATGTATCAAGTTTCTTTCAATGTGGAAAATATGTTAATTGAAAAACTCATGCTATGCTGTATATTGGAGCTATTAAAATATATATGAAGTCGTCCACACGAGACTTATTCGATCACGAAGTTTAGACAGTTATAGTTCAGACTGTTGTGTTGATTTGACCGTTAACATTCAACGTGTTGGTCAATACCGTATGTAAAACTCTGACATACTAATGAGAATTCAAAGCAATAATAGCACACAACGAAATATCAAATAAGAATGACTAAACGCTCAAACTAATATGCATGAAACTCAAATTGAACCCATTGTTACAGCACAATATAATAGTCAGCGAAAGACAGATGAACACTATATCATACGAGTTTAGCCCATAAAAGAAAGGCTGCAACATATATTGGTGTCAGAAGTGGGATTGAAAAATCGTAAAATTCGAGTCTGATTATGGAAAAATCTTGCTCTCTGAGTAGCATTCTTGATACTATCGGATGCATAAGTGCACGCATCAATGATTCGCTGTCGAAGGTCAATGACCAACTAATAGGTGGTCAGTGTTTCCCAAACTTTTTCGGGACACCGCCCCCTTGGCTCCAAGAGAATATCCCCAGCTCCCCCTTCTTTTACAATCTTTCGTATCTCGTTCATTCCTCACTGGTGCTGTTTCTCAAATCTACAGCTTTTTTTGTGTTGTGCTAACATTGCTACACAATATGTCAATAGGATAATACAGTTAATTACCAAATATTCCCAGTACCCACTGAAAAGCTTCTCGTACACCCTGGTACGCGTACCCCAGTTTGGGAACCTCTACAATGGGATGTGTAAGAAACTCGTAAGAACGACGTTAGTGAATAGCTGTGGGTTAGGGTCTGTTCAGGCTACGTTCTCCTTTTAAACGCTCAGGTCAGGGCCCTGAATAATGAAACCGTTTTTACATGTAAGCGTTATATTAAGTAATATTGTTGAATTTTGCTAGACAAATCCTCAATTACCCGTTTATTACTGAACGCCCCCCCCCGTGCAAATTTTTTTCCCATATCGCCCCATTAGGTCATCCCAACGCCCCAAGGGGGCGGCACAGCTCACTTTGGGAACTACTGAGCTAAATTCTAGAGTTTAACATGCACATGCACATTAAAAAACAAATAAACATTTCGTGAAGAAAACTTTTATTTGATGCATAACTACATTTTTTTTTTAGTATGGCAAAGTTTATCAGAATATACATTAATTACTGAGACCATTGATTCTGTTTCTTTTCAACTGATAGTTTACGAATGAGATATATGTATGTCATATTAGCCACCATTTTATTTTGTGCTTTGTATTTGACCGAGAACAGGATTCGCAGATCTCTCCCCAATCCACATTTTCACTAAATCTTTTTTTAAATTAATGAAGAAAAATATCCCGTTCAACCTCTGATGAGTTATAATTAGGATATATATTGTTTTCAATTCCAAATAATGTGAACAACTGCCGATATGAGAAAGTGGCATCACATTTGTCAAATCATTGTAAACAGGGACAATCACAATTACTATACATTAAATATAACAAAATTAACTAATTAAAAAAAAAAAACACACAAAAAACAAAAAACAAAACACAAACAAAATGAAGAAGAAACTCTGAACAAGAATAATATTAAAGTGGAGGGGTGTAAAGGCCTGGTGGTTCCAGTTATATAACTGACTTTAACAGATATTTAATTGACTTTCATCTGTTAAAAGTCATATGCAGTGTAAGAACAGCTTCAGACCTTCACATTCCTAGCCACTATATATTAACATTTGTTCGTGTTAAATATTGTTTGACTATATTATGCAGTTTTAACACCTCTTCTATCTTTATATGTAAGTTGGATGCTTGCAAATAATCTTATATTGGTATTCTCATTTGTTCATACCTCTTACATTTTAACAAGAAATGTTCTATGTTATTGTCTTGAAGACATACTGCACAGTAAGGTTCTTCTAGCCCCTCTAGTTATACTTTCTATATTTGAGTAGGAAATGGCGGAATGCTCTATATTATTTTTTCGAATACCCTAAGATATTTATCTTAAGCTACTGTTTATTCTATGTTGCTATTCTTTCAAATATGCTTTTGTTTTTTGCTCTGCCCATCAATACATCCATGAGTTGTTTTTTTTTAAATTAATGGAAAAAAAAATATCCCGTTCAAATCTACTCTTGTTGTAATGCAGTATTTCAAAGGGATTGCTGGTGTACCAATGCCAAGTTGGGCATTATCTACACTGTAGATCTAGGATTTTTGCTGGCTTTTCTGCCATTCCGAAACTAGTAGAGTTGGATTCATGTTTTTAAAAAGTATACCGTTCAACCCTTGATGGGTTATAATTAGGACATATGGTGTACTAATTCAAGAAAATAAAGTCAGATTTCCAATACTCAAATATAGTGCCTTCTTCCCCCCTCCACGCAGTCCAAATAGAGTAAATCAAAACCCAATTGGTGGGAATGTTTGTGTGTGTAACCTCCCCTTTCCAAGAAACAAACAAACAATAAAAATAAAAACAAATGAACAAAAAAAATAAACAAACTAAAATGAAGGCTCTCATAACTGCCCTGTTGTTCTTCTTCGATCCTTAACCACCAACCGTCAAAGCAGTCAGTGGCCATCACGCCTAGTGGCGTCTTGTAGGGCAACAACAAATTGATTCCACTTTGCACGGTCGGTGGCCATCCTTCGTACAGTGCCCCAACTCTGGTTCATTCTTTGCATCTCAGCCTCCACAGTCCTCCGCCAAGTTGTTTTTGGTCGGCCTCTCTTTCGCTTTCCTTCAGGGGTCCAAAACATAGCTGTTCTTGTGATGGCATCGGGGTCTCTTCTGAGGACATGACCAACCCAGCTCCAGCGTCTGCCAGCTATGATGGTGTGCATGTCCTCTTGCTTGCTACGAGTAAGCAGATCTTGGTTGGTGATGGTATTCGGCCAAAAGATGCGGTGAATTTTTCTTAGGCATGTTGTGTGAAAAGAGGACAATTTCGACATTTCCTTCTCTGTGACTCTCCAGCATTCCGCACCATAGAGAAGCACAGAAAGCACGCAACTCTGGTATAATCTTAATTTTGTGCTTGTGCTGTATTGGGAGGACTTCCAGATGTTATTTAGGCTAAAGAAGGCTGTTCTTGCCTTATTCATTCTGATGTTGATGTCTTTGCCTGCCCCACCGTCTGGTGTTACTATGCTTCCTGGGTATGTGAAGGTATCTGTCTGTACCAGTTGCCGATTCCGTACTGATATGGGCTCAGGGTTGCTCACATTGAGCGTCATGACCTCAGACTTCTTTAAATTTATGTTCAAGCCCACCTGCTGGCTAATTTTATTAAGTCTATCAGTTTTTTCCTGGATGTGTTGATGTGAATGTGCCAGCAGTGCAATGTCATCTGCATATTCCAGATCTTCCAATGTAGAAAATGTAGTCCATCTTATTCCTCTTGGACTGCCCTCTGTTGTCTGGCGCATCACCCAGTCTTTGACTGTTAAAAATAGAGTGGTTGATAAGGGGCATCCCTGTCGTACTCCTGTCTTCACCTCGAAGGTTAGGTTGCTCTGCCCAACACTACACGTAAAGTTGGCATAGAGGCTTTTTATGATTGACACTATTGTCGTGAGAAATTCTAATCCACATATATAAATTAAAAGTAAATGTAAAGCCTAACAAATAAATTCTATAAAAGGAAGAAGAATGGTAAAGAACAGTGCTGTCACAATGACAGTACTCGAAATCCCCTTTGTTTTATGCTTCGTCTGCAAATTGTAACGTTTCCACGTTAAATATAAGCCACTGCATAATACAAGCGTTTCCACAACACATTAAAACGGGTATTGCATTTCTAAGAAAAAACATTGAGAGGCACACTGCGTATGACCTAAATTAATTACACTACGAATGGACAGATGGATGTAGGATGGAAAGAAGGGAGGGCTGAAAATCAGGAACGCATGCAACACTAAACACGCGTCTCGCTATTAATGCCACCCCCAACAAGCGTAACGCGATATACAATTACTACTATCACGCGTGTAAGGCCACATGCACTAACTTTTTTTCAGCGGACAGTGGAAGTTAAAAATAAACAACTGAGATCGATAAAAGACAAGAATTTTAAATGGGCTATTTGTTCTCATGATAATCATATAATTGGGTACCTTAAGACTAGTGGACTTGCAATATATAATAAATTATCTAAATGGTCCATTAGATACTAAAATATTGGTATAAAACATAGGGAAACTGGCATGGTCTGGTCATATCTGTTAGATAAAAAATGGCATGATATTTTTTGAAAACACGTAGAGGAACGAAAGCTGAAATAGTACGGAGTAAAAGATTGGCTGGAATTTAAAGCAAGCCGAGGTGTGATTGGCTAAAATATCTATACGAATCTAGTTGTTGATAGTAACGCGTAGTAAATGGGATACATTTTTTTTTAATTCATTCAAAATATAGTAGGCTTTGGGCGATTGGTCGAAGCATTTGAATTGAACGAAATAGTACGCTGCTCGTTGCCAGTTTCAAAAGATTTTCATAAGAGCAGGAGCGATGTCAGACTTGTGCTGTGGTTTATAAATTATATCGACCGAAAGCAGTCTGAAACAGTGGGCAGATCTAGATATGTGCCATTCTCTAGTGCCTTATTCGTCGTAACCTGTGTTATTTCCTTTCTATGTGGGGTTTCCTGCTGGTACTTGGCTGATGCTGTCAGAAATATTCAGCACTAGATCAAGTCATCTCTGACAACAGCTGTTAAGAGAGAGATTGCAGACCAGAGGACCTGAAGCGTGTGGCCAAATAGACTGAAATCATTATGGATCCCAGGCACAGATAAGTGATATCTGGCCTGGAGCAACTTATCATTACTGCATATTTGCTAGGACAATCTCCTCAAGTGAATAAACTTTTCCTCCAAAACTAAAAACAGTACAACAGAGTCCATAAGAGTGATAAAGAGAACAATTGGGATGATGTATATCCCTTACCAGCTTCAATGAACAAGTAATAAGATAGAGAAAAAAATACCCAGTTGAAGATTGATTTCATGCATTATGGACACATGGTCTATTGCTTGTAAATAATTGCATATACATAGTTGTAAATATACAAAATTCCATCACACTGATTATCAATGACTAAAGTCCTGGCCAAAAGAACAGTTAGGCTCAGGACCAATAAAGCTTAACAGAAAATTTTTCATTTTAAAACTTAACCGCTGGAGTTAGTTGATTTTATCTTAGAAGTTAATATTTGTTGGTATATGTTTTGTATTGAGGTTATTCCACACACTCACTTTTGCATTACCCTAGACACTTAACCAAGCCAACATTCATATTGATTAAGAATTAGTTTGATTGAGATAAAAATGTGGCAGTAAGTAAGGTCATCTGAATTACACACCAAACCTATTAACTTCAGATACCTTCACAGCTGATCTCAGTCAGTACACTACGTACTTTATACTAGAATTAAGTCCCAACTCACCACAACTATGCAGCTTGGAATTCCATAAGCCCTCAGTATTTTCCATAAACTGTCCCTATGTATGCTGTCAAAAGCCTTTTCAAAATCAACAAAATTTATGTAAAGCTGTCTTTGCCATTCTGAGCACTGCTCTATAATGTTCCTGAGAGTGAATATATGGTCTACACATCTTCTGTTCTTTCTAAATCCTGCTTGTTCTTTCCTCAGTTTGTAGTCTACTGCCTTTGAAATTCTCTGTATAATTATCCTGCCTAGTATTTTGCTGGGAACTGAGAGAAGAGTGATTCCTCTCCAATTATTGCAGTCTGCAAGATCTCCCTTCTTGGGCAATTTGACAATTATTCCTTTGTTCCACTCTGATGGTGTTGTCCCCGTTTTCCAGACTTGTGCAAATAGTGGTTCTAATAGTTCTGCTGCTAGCTCAGGGTCTGTCTTAAATAGCTCTGCATTTAAGTTATCATGGCCCGGAGCTTTACCGTTCTTTAACCCTTTGATTGCTGTGATGATTTCTTCTTTTCGTGGAATGTCTGTATTTACATCTAGATCGTTTTCAGCCTCAGGAACATTCAATTGTGTCTCTGGTATTTCCTTGTTCAGCGTTTCTCTGAAGTGCTCTGCCCATCTTGTTTCCTGTCCCTCTGCTGTCTTGATGAGATTTCCTTGCTTATCTCTTACTAATGTAATATTGTTTGCACCTTGTTTTCCGCTGATGAATTTAGTTATTTTGTATACTGTGCTTTGTTCATTTCTCAGTGCTGCCTCTTCTGCCTGTTTTGCAAGATCGTCTAGGAAATTCCTTTTGTTGGCTCGGGTTTGGCGTTTAACTTCCCTGTCCAGCTGGCTGTACTGTTCGCTATATAGTTGCTTTAACCTGGGGGACTTCGCTTCTGTTTTCTTTCTTTTCATTTCCTTTCTCATCTTTATGGTGTTTAGTGTTTCTGGTGTTATCCAGTCTTGCTTCTTCCTTTCCTGGAATCCTAAGCATGATTTGCTACTTTCCTTATATATTGTTGAAATGGTGTTGAAATTCTGGTCTATATCATCAGTCAATGTCTTTTCCTGGCTTTTGGCAAATTGATATCGTTTCTTAATGTCGGCCGCAAAAGCTTTTCTGGTAAGGGGGTCCTTCAATTTGCTGATGTCAAACCTTTTCTGTGTAGTTACAGTTGGTCCAGCCCTTCTTAGTTTCACTTTCAGTTTTGCTACTACTAAATGGTGATCACTTCCCACATCTGCACCTCTTCTTACCTTCACATCTTGTAATGCATGTCTCCATCTGCCGTTAACCATGATGTGGTCTATCTGGTTTCTGTCCCGACCATTTGGTGATTCCCATGTTAACTTGTGAATTTCCTTATGTGGGAAAAAGTGTTCCTCCAATGACCAGATTGTTAATGCTACAGAAACTTATTAGCTTATCCCCATTTTCGTTTGCTGTTCCGCTGCCGCATTTCCCCATTGTTCTTTCATTATATGTATTGTGTGTACCAACTTTCGCATTGAGGTCTCCCATTACTATAACAAGATCATATCTAGGTGTGTCTTCCATTTCTTTCTGCAGTTGTTGATAGAATTCATCCTTGACCTCCTCATCGCTATCATTCGTTGGTGCGTAGCATTGTATTATTGTAGTGTTGGTGAATCTCCCTCTCAATCTCAATCGTATCAGTCTGTTGTTGATGGGTTTCGATTCCAGTAATGTCCTTTCTATCCCTTTCTGTAGAATAATGGCTACGCCTTCACTGTGCTGTCCATCCTCTCTTCCAGAGTAAAGTATTGTTTCTCCTGTTGCTGTTTTAACTTTTCCTGCCCCTGTTCATCTGCTCTCACTTATCCCCAGGATGTGTAACCTATAGTTTCTCATTTCTGCCGTGACCTGTCTTAGTTTACCTGTCTCGTACATTGTCCTGACATTCCAAAATCCTATTCTTGTATCCTGTTTTGCGGTCAGGACATCCGTTTTCATGTCAGTGGCTTCCTTTCGGCTTTCACCACTGACAGTCATACGAGCCACAGACTCCGAATGTCCATCCCGCAGCAAAGTTTCTTCATTTGATGTTGTTTCCGTAACTTCATTATTTTTTTTACATAGACAGGGGTGTCAGCCCTATGCTAAAACCCCCAACCTGGAGGACCAGGGTACCAGCTTTTGTCTGACCCCTACCCACACAGACCAGTCCAGCTTGGTTGAACCTACCAGGAGTAAAACTCCCACTGGCATAGCTCTGGGGATTGTCAGGGTACGCAAGCTGCCATACCGCTACAAGGTATAGGTACCATTGATGGCAGGCCCTGTTGTTAACAAAGTGAAAAGGGAGGAAAGCCCGGGCGTGTCAGAGATTACATCAAATCCACCAATTATCTGCCATCAGCCATACAAGTACTACATCAGACTACCTCTTTTCCTCATACCATCATTGAACCTTATATACTGAAGCACATTAAAAACGCACCACCTGTATAATCCAGGAACAGAGTGTGAAATGTAAATATAAGTGTTTACAAGTTTACATATTTGGAATCTTTATTCATTTTCCTATGAATCCATGTTGGTAATTAATTTGTACATTTGATTGTTATGAAATTCATTGCATTCTGAGCAGGCAAGGGAGAAAACCAAAAATGCAACCAATAAAAAAATTAATTCACACTATCCTCAGTATCTGGTATGTCCACCGTGTGCTTGCAAATAAGCTTGGCAGTGGCTCCGCATGGAACCCACAAGTCTCTGAAGGAAATTCCGGGGAATCAAGCCCCATTCACGTGTAAGAGCAGCTTCGAGCTGTTGCAGATTAGCTGGAGAACCTTGCCTATAAGTAGTATACAATGCGCAAAACAGGTAGGATTGAGGCAGCGGCGCATGACTTTTATATAACAAAATACTCCGATCGATTTCAGGGTCGGTGCGGCAGGCGGCGGCGCATGACTTTTTATATAGCGATATATTTTAGGTGGGGTGACTTTCTCTGACGATCAGCTTGCGTCCTATCATAGCTTAATTGTTGTTGTTGTGTGTTGTTGTTTATACAAAATAGTTATATTATACATATATTTATATATATTACAATATTTAGTTATACATATAGACGATATTTATATGACAACAGTTATATATATATATATATATATATATATATATATATATTATATATATATATATATATATATATATATATATATATATATATATATATATATATATATATATATATATATATATATATATATATATATATATATATATATATTACAACAGTTAGACATATACTATATATATATATATATATATATATATATATATATATATATATATATATATATATATATATATATATATATATATATATATATATATATATATATATATATATATATATATATATAAGAAAAAAAAATAGATACATTTTATATATTTATTGACAAAGTTAGTTGGTCTATGGGTGTTGTAGGGTGACGGCTAACCTCACTACTACGGTCGTACCGGCCATACGCCTAGGAGCTCTCAGAGGCCGAGCACAGTCATTTCGGATTACTTGGTGAGTCTGTCGTTTCTTTTTCGTGTAGTCATCTTCAACGGGGTAAGTGTCTATTGGTCTCTTCTTTTTCTATGAACCGTGTCCAGTCTTGTGGCTTGCTAGCCAGGGTCTGACTAGTCGAAAAACTAATCGATCGTTGGCGTGTTGTCTAACCGAAAAGGGCAGTAGACGCGTTGCATAGTACCACCGCGAGCTTTGACCAAGACGAAATAAAGGGCGTAGAGACCACAAACGTTGGTAACTACATCTTGTAAATGTCTAGCGTTGTAGTTAAAAGGTCTGTTAGAGTTTCTGGCTATAAAATTAACCAGGTCCGGGTGTCTAAGTGGTAGGCCAAAAGAATCAAAATATTCAAAAGTTCCAAGTCCATTATAATATAGAGCGACCCAGTGGTCACCGGGTCGATAGCTAGGGTCAGTGTTGATGACGAAAACCGCCGTCTGGCTCGGATCGATACGTAGAGGTAATTGGTCACGAGCTAAAACTTTAACGAGCTCAGTTCGTTTAACAAATATATCCGACAGGAGGATGGTCTGTATCTCGTCTATATTCATCGTATAAGTGGTGTAGTCTGTCAAAACTTGGCGCGATTTCGAGATCTCCAAGATCGAGTCTTGCTCGGCGTAGACGAGGACCTGTAATGGTTAGGGTGTGATCTCGGAGAATTTAAGTTCTACTGAGACAGGGCCTGACTTGGCCATCTCAAACTGGTCACCGTCCAGTAGACTGGGGGTGAGGTCAAAGGCATATAAGGCGTACCCATTCTTAAAATGCCAATACTCGAGGTCGTTGCCGGCGTCTTTACCAACCAGTCCCATGGCTAGATTCGTGGCGAAGAAGGCTCTCACGTACTGGTTGTGCTCATAATCCATGGACAAAGGGTTGCCACTGACTGTTCTGCCGTCCGCGCTGACATTTAAATATATCAGACCAAAATTAGCGAAATTGAATGGGTTAGACGTGTGCGATCCGTTAAAAGCGGTCGAAGTGACTAGGCCAATCACTAGGTGGGTCGGGGTTTGACTGAGAAATAGATTATCCTGCATGTGCGATAGCATACCTCTAGGAATAGAGAAAGTTTTTAGCACAACTCGTTTCAAGGGGCACTTGGCATTACCTCTCAACAAGGCTTTCTCGTGGGCTAGAGAGACAGCGGGGTTTAATTTGGCTTTCCGTACAACCAGTGCCGCATAAGTTATAATAGATTTATAACCACCAGCGTGGTCGTTTCCCAGCACATTGAACGCATCTTTAGACGGCGTGAGTTTTACTTTAACGGTCACACCGTTTAACATGTAGCGATCTTGGGCGAAAATATCTGAATGTAACCGACCCATCATATCGATGTCCTGAGAACCAGCCGCTACATGTCGATGCAGTCTTAGTCTGTTGTTATTATTGCTTTGTGTTTCCGCAATAAAGTTTGGGGTGTCTTTGTAAAACAGAGCCGCTGTCATATGGCCTCGCTTGGCTTCCTCCCCGTAATTCAACGTGGCTTCCAGGTAAGCTCTATAAGGGTAGGTGTTCTTGCTGAATGTGATCAGTGTATCGTTCAGGGAAACGTCGACTTGGGAGAATAAACTGTGCAGGTAATAGTTGACCGGGGCCACCATTGCATCAGTGGGTAATTTGTCGCCATTAGCTAACGTGATTTTGGCGCGCACGTGCAGAAAAGTATTGAACAAATCTAGATATTCTTCCCCGTTCCCCGATATTATAAATTCCACCGGGGCTCCGGGGGCTAAGGTGGCCAACGGGTGTATCTCCACAAATTGACCCTCTTCTACGGCTGTCTGCGTTTGTGGCACGCTAAACAAATCTAGACCACTGTGAAGACACTCGCACGAGCTGGGGTGAATAAGCGCCATCATTCAAATATATCAGAGTACCTCGCTTGTTCTGGTGGGAATGAGAAGGGCGAGCTCGGTTACTTCGTTTTATTCTTTTCGGCTCGCCAGATGGGGCAGGTCTCGTTTTTCTTTTTCTTCTAAGACCGCTACCCGATTGGTTAGTGTTGTGGTGATTAACTGCTCCCTGTAATAAACGCTGACCCGATTCTTTGGCTCGTTCACGAAATGACTCACCAATATTTCTGCCAGCTAACGCGTCGCTCGCGACCTGTAGACCGGTGCCAACCCCCTCTCTGAGTAAAGCTTTGCTTCCAGTTTTTAACTACGGGAGAACCATGCGACCGAGCCCGCTGAAAAAACTACCCAAGCCATGTCCTCTTTGACTTCTACCTCCGATAAACACTGGCATCCCGTGTCCAGCATGGTTGCAGTAAAACTCCTCATACATTTTGGGGTTTCGTCTTATTGGTACATGTCTGACCATTTTTTTCTAGTCAAAATCAAACCGTCTGTAAGTTCGGAAGTGGAGTGTCAACACCGAAGCTCCGCCAGTGAATGGGATATCTTACCCTGGTTATTAGTTAAAAGGATTTCCACAGCATCAAACGAAAAACGACTCAGGGGTACGTAGTGCGGTTTGTCGTAAATCCGAAAAACCGAAGCAGTAGTCTTGTCCAAAATAGCGACAATCCGTAACAAAGGGACAGAGGCATCCCCAAACGGTCTCGCCGCTACGAGGTCGCAGTACACATATACATTTTTCATGTCGCTATCCATTTGTACTTCAGTCTCTCCTCATAGTATTGGGTCGATATCTGTGGCGATTGAGGAGGGTAAGCCTAACATGTGTTTCAACGTCTCGCTAATTCTAACTTCAGCCCCCGGTTCATACAGATTCAAGGTGGCCTTATTATTGTTAAAATGGATTCTAACTCGGGCTTTTTCATTCACATCCGTGCCTAAAATCAAACGATTCAACTCATCGATCAGCGTGTCGGGTGACGTGTATAGACCGGCGGGTAACGTGAGTATTATAGGTCCCTCGTCTTTGTTGAGAAAGTAATGTATCCGTACTTCATCCTCTAGCACGTTATAATAACTTTTGGGAAATTAAATCTCAACCAACCCAACCTCGTAACGCGAAGTCAAGTCTATAGTCTGTGGCAATTTGACGAAAAAGTGACCGGCGTTATTGTTTGGGTATATTTTCATCGAGGCATTGCTGGGTAAAGTCACGTAAAAACTCATCCTATCTTAGGGTTAGGTAAAATGTAACCCAGACAACTGCTCATTAAGGCGATCCAAAACTTGCCGTCCGGTCCCTCGGCGTTGCTCCGACTCAGATTGAATAACGAGACCCTGATGACGACATATATAACGATCATCTGACAGATGAAAACGATCTCTAGCCGCGGGACTAGTTTCCCAAAAAAGGCCAGACCGAGGTTCTCGTGGCCTTGGGAGGGGGTGACCGCTAAACTGGGGTGCTCACTTCTTCTATCTCCATCAGTCTCGATATCTCGCTAGTTGTTTGGCGGAAATCCAGCTGTTGAATGACGAGTTATAACCGAACCATTTGACTAAATACTCTTTAACACCCCTGACACCTCGCCGTTCTTGCAAAATGGACTCGATTCGATAAACTATTTTGTCACCGACCCGCTGCAGCTCTTCTTGGTAAAAAGAACCTTTCAGTTCCTCACCCGAGTCATTTTTAAGGACGTACGTGACCGGTATTGTCTGGTTTAGTCGGCTGACCATAAACAGTTCTTCTGTCCATGCCGGCGTTTAACCCTTTTTAAAAGTTTGTTTGGCTTGCGCGATCCGCACGCGATCACCGGCTTTAAAATAGACTTTTCTGCCGACGACTTCAGGGGTCGAATACAACGTATGCCACACCTCTTCTTGATTGATTGGGGTAACTTCCGACGGCGCCATCTTAATACTTCGATGATACGAATAATTGTAGTTGTGGACCAGTTGCTTTATCACGTCGACGTAGCGAAGACTGTTGGTTTTGGTAAAGTAACGCCACGTTTTTTCTTTGAGGGTTCGATTAAACCTCTCCACTATAGCTTCCTTAGTATCTTCATTCTCCGTAGTGAAGAAATGGACACCTTTGTCTTCAAGAAACTTTAAGAATGTTTTGTTGACGAACTCACTGCCTGTTGCTGTCATTTTTGACGGTTTCAGAAGACGTAAATCTATTTAATACTTTTGATGATCGAAGGTAGAGAACTGTATGTTAACTCCCTGATACGGGTTGATTAGGGGTTATCTCCCCTGTGTTTATTCATGGTTGTTGATCTGTCTTAAGACGAGGGGTTAGCTGTTCTCAGTTCTGTTCTGTCTACGCATGCGCTAGTTTTTAGCGCGAACGGAGAAGACTTCCGTCTGGGAGTGATGAGCTTTTTTTCTGACCGGACAAGATGTCCGTTGTTCTTCTCTGCATTGCCTGGGGAACGTTAGTCTTCAATCTAACTGTGATGTCAGTGATTCTCCCCAGAGTGATTCTGTTCGTCTAGAATGACGACAGTTGTTATCTGTGTATTTATCGGATTCTGTCCAAGGTAAAACAAACTTTATTATTACGTCAAGATTGCAGAACATTTAGTACCTACCTGTGAGTAGCGCTCACAGTTCTTGACATCCAGAGTCACTGAGGATGCTCGAGGTTCCTAATTATTATTACACATGAACTGTCCATGATCCTTTGTGCCATTGACTGTGTTGTCTGTCAACGTACTGTTGCCATAATAAATGTTGAAGAAAAGGTCTGCTGCATTATACCCATCTATGACTTCTACGTGTGGTGGAGTGAGTTTGTGTGTCCCTGAATAAGAGCCTATACGACTTCGTGTTCTCGACCTGCTGATATACACACACCATTACTCACTACAACATCTTACTACCTATTCTGCACACCTGAGTCTACATGTATGATGTTGTGTGTGAGTGACTGCACTATATCCTGGCAGAGCCTCACGCTGTTGACCTAGATCAACGACACGCCCACTCAGCGACACTTCAACACGGTACAAACACCAGATTACACACGAGCAAACAGACTTTACATCTAGTGCCCAGTTGATGGGGCTATACTAATCTGCTTCACATCACACAAACTAGACGGTTACATCTGGTAATAAACAGTCGACCACAAAATACAATTTTACATCTGGTGGACCAGATTCGTGGGTTGATACATTGTGGAGTGACAGATATGCAGCGAACAGTGCTAAGCAGGTCAACGCTTTATACTGCTTCATGGACCACAGCTGCTTAGGAACTTTATTTACGCTGTACGTCGGAGATAACCAACTTTCTACATTTTGACAGTCGTCAATGGAAATACATGTTTACGTTCAAGTAACGTTGTTTACGTTAAAGCTCAGGAGGTCAATCCCAATGGGCTTATCACCCGTTGGCTTGTCACACCGATTACGGAAACAACGGCAGATGGATCTATTTGTTGTTGCCCTAAAGACGCCGCTAGGCGTGATGGGAAACTACAACAGAGAAAATCAATCTGCTGTTGCCATTAAGACGCCACAAGGCGTGATGGCCTCTGACTGCTTGGTCGGTCTTTGGCTAAGGACGGAAGAAGAAGAGAATCAGGAGGTCAAACTGTTGCTTACATGCTACATTCTAAAAATATATCGACGTTGGATCTTCCGGTTTCAACTTGTCGAGAATGATTTTGTAGCTACACTTTGGAGACCACTACCTGTTGTCAAGTTACGGTGACCTTTAACAGTAGAGCGTCTTCCATTGTTGTTTACAGTTGTACCGCATTGTACTGCATCTTTGCGGGTGTTTGAGGATTGTGCTTAAGATAAGTGGCCTGTTTGTGTGGTAAACTGTGCCTTTATATATGTTCAACTGAGCCTTCCTCTACACACATTCTTTATATTGTGTATATGCATTCTTTATATTACATGTTCTTTGTTTACATGTTGTGTTAGTGTGTTTCGCGGGTTGGTTGGGTCTGGTGACTCCTTTAGAATATACCACGTTTCAGAGGTTCTACTGAGAGCGTTTTCTATAGGGACTGTGCATATTTCCCACAGCGGAAATTGCAAGCGACGTGTATTGCTACTTTTCGTTTTTTTTCTTAGCTGTGACGAGATGTGTTAGTGTCGTTTTCGTTATTTTTTCCCATCCTTTGATTTTTGATTTGTTCTGTTTGTATCGGTCCGCCTCTCCTTAGATAAAAAACAAAAAGCTGAGGTGAAAAGATTGGAAAGAGAAGCTTCTGCTGTGAAGAGAAAACTTCAAGCTGCTGCCGGAGAGAGAAAACTTCAAGCTGAGGCTGCTGCTGAGGAGAGAAAACTTCAAGCTGCTGCTGAAGAGAGAAAACTTCAAGCTGAGACTGCTGCTGAGGAGAGAAAACTTCAAGCTGCTGCTGAAGAGAGGAAGCTTCAAGCTGAGGCTGCTGCTGAGGAGAGAAAACTTCAAGCTGCTGCTGAGGAAAGGAAAGCACAAATGGAACATGAAGAAAAACTATGAGCTTTGGAGGTGGAGAAATTAAAGGTAATGAATATGAGTGCTCCTCAAGCAACTTCGGGTAAAAAGGAGAATACTTACAAAGTCAAATTACCTCATTTCAACCCTCTAAAGGACGACATAACCTTCTACCTTGATAGGTTTCAATTAACATGCGTAACGCAGAAGGTAGAGAAGGAACAATATGTCGGACAACTGATGGGGTTACTTTCAGGTGAACCATTAAGTACTGTAATGGCAGTAGAGGAAACTGATAGAACTAATTATGATGTTGTCAGGGAAACATTACTTAAAAGATACCAATTAAAAGAAAAAGATTATCGTCTTCGTTTTAAGACAGTGCTACCAGAGACTGGAGTAGAGTTCTCTGACTTTATTACTAAGATACGTCTTACATTCACACGTTGGATTGAGCTGTCTAAGACAGAAAAAACATATGAAGCCCTTATGGACTTATTACTTCGAGATAAAGTTATGTCATCTGTCAATGAGTCTTTCCTTGCTTTTATTCATGAGCGTAAACCTAAAGACATAAAAGACATGGAAGAATACTGTTGCCAGTATGTAACTGCACATCCCCATGCTACTGTTAGCAATGCTAAGGTGAAAGAAGAATTACCGGTTGCTTCTGCAGCACCATACGGCCCTAATTTTATGAATAAATTCCAAGGTGCTCAACACAACTTCAATAAGAAGAGCAATCGTAATTATGACCAGAATCAGGGTAACCCATCACATAATGGGTCTTCTTCAAAGAACTGGAGGCGAGCTGATAGTCCTCGTTATTCCGGGTTTGATAATTTTGGAAACTTGCGGAGAGGTAGTCACTATAGACACTTTCAAGGCTATCCTTTGCGGGGACATCAAAACCAAACAGGTAAACACTATAATCAATGGGGTAATGACAATAGTGATTATGGAAACTGGGATTCGAACCAGAGCGGTGGTCAAGGTATATCAAACAATGATAACTTCAGAGGGAATAATAATCGTGGTAGATCTCAATACAAGAAAAAGAGATCACATCACCAGGGAAACTCTGTACAACAAGAGTCTCATGGTGATAATAATCAAGTGAACGATAATAAAAGTTCTAATGCTTTCACTTGTGCAGCTTTTGACTTTGGGAGAGCATCTAAATGCACCCAATGCTCAACATTATTTGAACCGACCACTGTAACTACTTTAAGTTGTGGTCACCCTCTGCCCGCTCTTCCTGCTGCAATTGCGCATGACGGGAGAGGATCACTTATCTTGCATAGAGGTCTCGTGGATAGTAACCCAGTCTCAGTGCTTTTTGATTCTGGGTGCACTACTATTGGGGTTAAGCAATCTCTTATAAATCCTCGCTGTGCCACGGGAAAAATAGTTAAATGTGTAACATTTGGTGGCACAGTAGAAAATTACTCGACTGCTATTATTCACATTGCTACTCCTTTCTTTACAGGAGATGTCCACGCATGTCTTCTACCTAATCCTATTGCGGATCTTATAATCGGTCGTATTCACGGGGTTAAGGAATGCACCCCGCAGCAAATTGCTGCCTGGGAAGAACGGAATATGCAAACAGCCAATGCAGTGGTAACAAGAGGACAAGCTCTTATTCCTCAAACTTCATCTACAGAAGTTAATGAAGTACATAGCCAAGAGGATAACTTGGAAATTTCGCATGACTCGTTTGTGAAACTACAAGAAAAAGACCCGTCTTTAAAGAAATTCTTTCTTCTCGCTAAAACGGTGATCCGAATCAGAATACAAATCGCAAATCATATATCACTATGAAGAATGGTATACTAGTGCGTATGGTACAACACTCAGACGCGACTATGCATTCTCAAATTCTCGTGCCCAAAAGTATGAGAGCCTTAATTCTTCAACATGCACACGATTCTCAGTGTGCTGGACACATGGGTTTTTCCCGAACTAAGTCGAGAGTTCTGGGATCTTTCTTTTGGCCATTTGTCAATAAAGACATACGAATTTATTGCCGGTCTTGCAAATTATGTCAAGAGGTAAAGTCTAGAGGTCCACGGCATGCTGCGCCTATTCAGGCTGCAGACATTCCTATTCGGCCGTTTCAGAAAAAGGCCATATATATCATTGGCCCTTTTAAGACTAAATCGGCCAGGGGACATCAATTTATCCTTACGTGTGTTGATATGTGCACACGTTGGCCAGAGGCTATTCCTCTTAAGAGCATTTCCACTGCTGATATCGCAGACGTTCTTTGGCTTATATTTTCTCGTTTAGGTTTTCCTGGGGAAATATTGTCAGACCATGGCACACAATTGATATCAGACACAATGTCGCAGGTAATGTCTACTCTGCACATTAAAAGATCTCTGAGTAGTATTTATCACCCAATGTCTAATGGGTTAGTTGAGCGTCTTAATAGAACACTCAAGAACTTACTGGGGAAGATAACTGAGGATCATCCTCAGGATTGGGACAGGGTCCTACCCGCGGCTTTCTTTGCCTATAGGGAGGTCCCCAACGAACATACAGGATTTTTTTCCTTCTGAACTTGTCTTTGGCGCGCGACCGCGCGGTCCTATGTCTTTGCTGCATGATCTTATAACTGCTGATAATATCGACAATGACACACAATCTTCATATGAGTATGTCATTGCTCTCAGAAAAAAAATTATTGAAGCATGCAAGCTAGCAACTTCATCATCCGAATTTGCTAAGGAAAAGGCAAGACTATTTGCTAATAAGAAGAGACGCCTACGTCAACTTTGTCCTGGAGACAAAGCGTTTGTTTTACTCCCTTCCAGAGAAAACAGACTTCTTATTACATGGAAAGGTCCATATACAATAGTCTCGAAGATTTCCGATGTCGACTATGTTGTCGATATTGATGGAAGGCATAAAACCTTCCATATAAATATGCTTACGGAATATCATGAGCGACCAGACTATTTGCAGCCTATTTTCAAGGCGACGGACGATTCTCCAGTCCAACAAGGTCATATCTCATCCCTGTCAGTTATGCAGGATAAGGAAACTTCTTTTTCGGATGTTAATTTACCTCTTCCTATGATTCCACTTACTTCTACGGAATCATGGAGAAACGTTACTGTTTCTTCTAATTTGTCTTTTGAGGAACAGTATCTTCTACGCTGCAAGTATTTCAGGATGTCCTCACCGACATTCCTGGACACACAAATGTCATTGAGCATGACATTATACTTACTGATCATACTCCGATCAGAGTAAGACCATATCCTATTCCTATTCATTTCCAAGCACAAGTCGAGAAAGAGTTGGATGAAATGATACAATTGAAAATAATTGAACCATCCACCTCAGCATACTCTTCGTCCATGGTTATTGTTCGAAAGAAAGACAATAACATACGCCTTTGCGTAGATTATCGCAAATTGAATCAAGTTACGAAGTTCGATGCTGAACCTATGCCTTTATTAGAAGATCTACTTACTAGACTTTCTAACTCTCGATTCTTTACTAAACTTGACTTGTCAAAAGGATATTGGCAAGTTCCGTTAACTGAACACGCCAAATCTCTTACTTCTTTCTCAACACCTAGGGGTTTGTTTCAGTGGAATTTTATGCCTTTCGGGCTTATGAACGCCCCGGCTACTTTCGTACGCATGATGCGTCGAATTCTCTCATATCGTTCAGATGTCATTGCATACTTAGACGACATCTGTCTTTTCAGTAATACTTGGGAAGATCACTATTTGGGTTTAAATGAATTACTGTCAACTCTACGTGAGCATAATTTGACTGCAAAACCCTCTAAAGCCTATGTTGGGTTTAGTGAAATTTCTTTCCTGGGTCATCGAGTTGGTCATGGTCTATTGAAGACAGAGGACCAAAACATTTCTAAGATATTAAATATCGCTGTACCTAAAACAAAAAGACAAGTACGTAGTCTTGTGGGATTAATACAATTCTACGGAAGATTCATTAAGAATCTATCCTCTATCATGGCACCACTCTCAACCCTATTGAAGAAAGGGTCTTCTAACATGGTGCGCTGGTCCTAAGAATGTCAAGCTTCATTGGATCAGATTAAGAATTTGTTCTCATCCCCACCTATCTTAAGGCTACCTATTGCTGATAAGACTTTTGTTCTTCGTAGTGACGCCTCATCAACTGGGATCGGAGCGGCACTAATGCAGGAGTATTCAGGAACTCTGCATCCTGTAATGTATATTTCTAGGAAACTGAATGCGGCAGAAAGGAATTACTCGGTTTTAGACCGTGAATTGTTGGCTATGGTTTGGTAAATCCTTAAGTTACAAAGATTCCTTCTTGGTGCGCATTTCTTTGTGGAAACAGAACAAAAAGCTCTTACAGCTATTCAGTGTAAGAATTTGAAGAGCTCGAGATCTACTCGATATGCTATTGCTCTTCAACCTTTTCATTTCACGGTGCGAGCTATCTGTGGTCTGGATAATGTGATGGCAGACATACTGTCTAGATGCCCACATTAGTCCACTTAAGTCTTGTGTCCTAGATTTTCCTGATAAATTGCTAGACATATGTCTCTTCACTATAACAATATATATTAATACATTTGTTGTCAACTTAGAGTGGTAAATAACTTGATTTCTTTCTCTATTACCATCTTTAGTGTAATGGAGAAGGTTGAGTTGACATAATATAAAGGTCGAAAAAATTAATGCGGCCACAACTAACACTTAGATATATATTAATGATTATAGTACATTATAGCATGTTGCTAATTGTGTCATTTGTATTGTTCTCAGTGCAAACTAGTACCAGGTATGGAGTGCTTTGAGAACCATGATGTTGCCATATGGCTTCCTTACATGATCTGTGGGATACAGAATTGATCTATTCTATGTGGATGCCATCTTCTATTTGTTAGATTATACACTTGTATTGTCATATGTATATAGAATGACTTTACAAATTTTGATTATGTCCATCCATTAGATGATAGTTATTATATAACATGATACTTCTATAGATTTATAAGTTTATGTGACTTTTCCATTACTATAACGTTGCATTGTTTGATATGTATGTGATTTTTGTTAGCGTCGCCAGCAACAGAGATTTCGTTGGTAGTACCTTCCGGATATATTTTACTTGGAGAAAATATTTTCTCTTATCTTGTGATGTGAATTTTTGTTCTCACTAGACGCGCTATTGTGCGTCAATTGGGTCAGACATTATGTCGTTGTATTTATATTGATCCTTTCATCGGCGCATCATTCATGCGTTATGAGCTTGTTGCATCTCGCTCATTGATGTATTTAAAAAAAAAAAAGTTTCATTTTTTTTAATCCGGAGGGGGTGGTAGTCTGTTGCTGTCATTTTTGACGGTTTCAGAAGACGTAAATCTATTTAATACTTTTGATGATTGAAGGTAGAGAACTGTATGTTAACTCCCTAACACGGGTTGATTAGGGGTTATCTCCCCTGTGTTTATTCATGGTTGTTGATCTGTCTTAAGACGAGGAGTTAGCTGTTCTGTTCTGTCTACCCATGCGCTAGTTTTTAGCGCGAACGGAGAAGACTTCCGTCTGGGAGTGATGAGCTGTTTTTCTGACCGGACAAGATGTCCGTTGTTCTTCTCTGCATTGCCGGGGGAACGTTAGTCTTCAATCTAACTGTGATGTCAGTGATTCTCCCCAGAGTGATTCTGTTCGTCTAGAATGACGACAGTTGTTATCTGTGTATTTCTCGGATTCTGTCCAAGGTAAAACAAACTTTATTATTACGCCAAGATTGCAGAACATTTAGTACCTACCTGTGAGTAGTGCTCACAGTTCTTGACATCCAGAGTCCCTTATGTGTGCTTGACGTAGCCAACTAAGTCTATTCGTCGTATTACTTTACAGAAGCACAATGAAAGCATATTTACACGAAACCCGCATTATGGCGGTATGTTTCGGCATGGAAGATAACGCCTGCCTATGAAATTACATAGTTGTTCATCAATTATCATGAGGCCCGACATTACGGCCTATATCTTTGAGCAGAAGAGGAAGTGTCTGGCGGGTGAAGCCAGATGAAGTCTTGACTTTAGCAACAAGTTCACAGACTTCGAGATTAAGCAACTATATTTGTTATAAAACTACCTGACGCGTTCAGTCAGGGGCCCTGAGCTACAGTATGGAAAAAAGTATGTTGTCAAGCCAGCGTTATTAGCATCCTACATATGAGCTATGCAAAACTGAGGATGCTCGAGGTTCCTAATTATTATCACACATGAACTGTCCATGATCCTTTGTGCTATTGACTGTGTTGTCTGTCAACGTACTGTTGCCATAATAAATGTTGAAGAAAAGGTCTGCTGCATTATACCCATCTATGACTTCTACGTGTGGTGGAGTGAGTTTGTGTGTCCCTGAATAAGAGCCTATACTTCTTCTTCTTCTTCCTCGTTCGCCTTTAGACTTCCACATTTATGACTCTAATAAAGGCAGTAGTCAACCCAAGGCTCACAACATCTCCAAACAGTTTTTCGTTGACAGAAGTTGGTTGTTGCCAATTGCTACTCCGTTCATTACTGTAGGTTGGGCAGTTTCCCTAATATTCTGCGCCCTGGCTGCACGATGCAGAGATAAGTGACCACCAGTAACTTTGGGTGGACCCCTTCGAGACAGGGAGTCCGGCACTCTTCCCCCCTGGCGGGACTCCTTGGGTCGAGCACTATCTCGTTGAGTCATATTTGTGTCTGTCATCTCATGGCGGTTTGCGTTGCACTATGTTGTGCGCCTTGCGGCCCAGTGCATCCGTCTTCAGCATGCATTTGTTCGGGACTGCTTCCCTAGCCTCTGGTTTTCCGTGACCTTCCTACAAGGCAGCAGTTGTACAACATGTGTCGGACATCTTGAACCTATACGACTTCGTGTTCTCGATCTGCTGATATACACACACCATTACTCACTACAACATCTTACTACCTATTCTGCACACCTGAGTTTACATGTATGCTGTTGTGTGTGAGTGACTGCACTATATCCTGGCAGAGTCTCACGCTGTTGACCTAGATCAACAACACGCCCACTCAGCGACACTTCAACACGGTACAAATTAAAGATTATACATGAGCAAACATACTTTACATCTAGTGCCCAGTTGATAGGACTATACTAATCTGCTTCACATCACACCAACTAGACGGTTACATCTGGTAATAAACAGTCGACCACAAAATACAATTTTACACTGCCTTTGTCTGTTTTGAAAATTTATAGGCTTGCGACTGGTAAAAATTGTCTTCACCGCTGCTACTAAAGCTTTCCCAGTTTTGTTTTTCAACGGAACAACCCATCAAATTTACTAAACACATCGATACACGTCACTAGATAGGAAAACCCATCGTTGAATTTTTTAAAACCCCGCAGGTCTATTAAGTCAGCCTGGAACTGTTGATCGATACTACCCGAGATGGTCGCGCGTCTTTTAAATTTTCTACGTAACCGGTTTGTGTAAGGTGTACATATCCTGATGACCTAACCACTCTTCAATTTTTTACGAGTAAGTTTGGTGCTACGTTGCAAGGCATCGACTCCGCCATAAGACCCAGGTAGTTTCGGCTTGTAGTAATGTTGTTTTAGAATCTTATTCACTTCTTTGGCCATGCTTCCCACTTTGGAGTTTTTGTCTTTTTCCTCCTTCTGAGCGTATACGACGATGTTTCTCGCAATTTACTGGCAACCACCTGTTTTCGATTAGTGGGTGTGACTTGTTCGGGTGGGGACTGAAGAGTTTTGTTCACGACCTCGTCTTTAAGTACAGTGGGTGAACCTGGCTGGTCGGTAGCTTGTAATGGTGTTGATTGTTTAATGTCCACAAGGCCTAGAGGCACGTGACTGTACTGTTCTAGGCGAGTCAAATAGTGCTGCAGTGTTCGCTGATATAATCACCCACCGCTAAGTCTTCTCGTTCCAAGACTAGTTGCATTTGACTGTCCAATTCTCCTAAGTTATCTCCCAGAGCGTCGGGGGTTCTATAAGGTTTTTGAGCCTCTAACAAACGAGGGTCCATCAAAATCATTTTCTTGGCCATCTACACCCCCAAAACACCTTTTAACACGGTTAGTATTGGTCCAAGGAGCGCACTTAAAAAACCGCCGGTTTGTAAAAAATGTTTTCGTCTTTTGAACGACAAGCTCTTCTTAGTGAGCGCTCTCAGGGTATTTTTGTAACGACGCATACGCCTCTTCTGTGGGGGTGTCAGTGTAACGTTACCTTTTAATATGTTGTGACAACACTCACAGAGTGTTCCTACGAGATCGGGTGACGCTGTTTTCATAACAGCCTTGATGGCTGGGGGTTTGGCAGTGCCTATAAACTTCAGCATTTCAGCATGGCGTCTCACTTTTTCCCCATCTCGTTATTTGGGGACGTATACGACTTGTTGTTCGTGTGGAAATATGTGACTACGTAATCTTAAAGCGTCGGGTGTTGCCTGACGAAGGTCGATTAGTAAATAACCGTGTGGGGCCGACGTCTCGTCTTTAATATTTTCTTGGACATAGGCAGTACGACCTGGGTACATCTGCTTGGCTAGATTAATAATCTGCAAGCCAACGCGTGGATTTTTGAAAAGCACTATATAATGAGAATTCAAGCTAATGGTTCTGTGTTCTTTGTTCTTGCCAAATAGATTTTGCACGATGTACATTACGTTAATATTCCTATGATGACTACCTTTTGTAAATAGTCTAGTTATTCATCATCCGTCTCACTCATCAGATCATCTATAACGAGCAGTCGTTTCTTATCACCTGTCCATTACTCCATGTCCGGCAGTCCTTCAATAAACTGAACTCCGGTCATCGAATTATACATGGACTGCCCCTCTCCATAACACCATATAATTTCGTAAGGGGTAGGTGTCACCATATCTCGGATATGTTGTAAAAACCTTTGTACAAAGACAGATTTTCCGCTTCCAGTGGGTCCGGCTATGAGCTCTGGAAAGGGATGAGTCCATCTTGGATCCATTTCTAGTAATGATAAATTCCACTCACACGCAGTTATTTTATTCACCAACGTGAGACTCCCCTGTTTTCAACATCAAGAGACTCCCTGCGACGTGTTAAAAATCAACAGCGTGAGAACCGCTCTCTTCGATACTCACTCAGTCACATGCACGTGAAGTTTTTCTGCAATTCGTTTTTTAGTCAACAGACCATATATATATATATATATATATATATATATATATATATATATATATATATATATATATATATATATATATATATATATATATATATATATATATATATATATATATATATATATATATATATATATATATATATATATATATATATATATATATATATATATATATATATATATATATATATATATATATATATATATATATATATATATATATATATATATATATATATATATATATATATATACATATATATATATATATATATATATATATATATATATATATATATATATATATATATATCTTCTTTCTTTTTTCGTCCCTAGCCACCGACCGTCAAAGCAGTCAGTGGCCATTACGCCTAGTGGCGTCTTAGGGCAACAGCAGATAGGTTTTCTTTGCCATTGTTTCCCATCACGCCTATTGGCGTCTTTAGGGCAATGGCAAATCAATCCATCTGCTGTTGTTTCCGTAATCGAAGTGACTGGCAAACGGGTGATCAGCCCGTTGGTATATATATATATAACAAAAACAAGAAATGTGTGTAGTATCACATTTGTTTTTAAAGGTTGCTTTTTAAAGAAAGCGTTTAATATACAATATCATTGTTTTACAAGCTTTACCATGTTCTGCATATACATACTGTAACACTAACGAACGGACACACAAAATATCTAGTTTGACAATATATATTTTTACATACAGCACTAACAAACAGACAAACGGACAAACGAACACTATCACACTAACAAACGAACACATAAATTCGCACTGGGGACACTTAGTTATATCTTAACTAAAAAACATAGTTCTATTTTGTACATGTCCTCCTTTGTTCAACAGTTCGATCGTAAAACACCATTAACTCTTTCCGACCAGAGACCAATTAATTTTTCATGAGCACCTGAACCCAATTAAAGAAACTTCGTGTAACGAAAATGCTAAATTACATATCGATTCCGCTTTTCAAACGTTCTGACAAAGCCGAGCGCGAGCTCTGAAATTATCGATTCTATGCATGCGCACTGCGCATGTGAGAGACAAGCCTTTGTCTTAATATAATCAGAAATTATTTTAGATTCCATCATTCTTTAACCAGAGCTCAAAGAACACAGACCACCAGACCAGCCTTCTGAAAAACCAGCCACTGAAACCTTACCACTTCAAGATCACAACCAAAAACGTATGTTTCTTTTATATCTCTGAATTTTGTATTTTTGCTAAGAATATTATAGAATGTAATTTGTTTAAAAAAGACACACTAATACTAACAGTCATTTAAGAAATATATCCTACGGAGTCTTATATCTCTGTTCGTGTTTGTATTCGTTTATTTTTTCGGTCTTCCTGTTTTGTGTTAAATATAAATAAATATCTCTGTCGTTTCTCTAAACCAATATATATATATATATATATATTTTTATATGGCTGTGTGTTTGTTTCTGTATTCGTTTTGTTTTTCGGTAGGAAGGTAAAGAAAACCCCACGCAAAGTTTTTATTTCTAAATATAAACTCGGTATATGTATATATGTGTGTGGGTATTCGTTTGTTTTTCGGTAGGAAGTGTTGCTAAAAGTTAATCTTTTTCAAATTATTATTTTATTTGTCTAGAAAGATACACTAATACTAGCAGGTATTTAAAAAATATATGTTTTTATCTGTTTGCTTGTTTGTTTTCGTTAGGGTGTTAAATCCTACCCATTTTTACATGTCATTTAAAAAAATGTGTATATGTACTAGACAGTGTTAAACGTCTTGGTTCTGAAAAAATTTCCTTAGTTTAAAACGTATCACATATTGTTAAGAAAATACTGTTATTAAATGCCACACCTTACTTTTTTGTTGTTGTTGCTTTGTTTGAGAGAGCGCTGTCTGCTGGTGATTCATTCATCGATTGAACCACACTGGGAAATCGAACATAATTACAACTTGTACGAGACTAGCTATTTCAAATAATTGGTTGCGTGTGGGACAAAAGAGAGGTCGAAAATCATTATCATTTGGTCTCGCCAACAATAATTACAAGCTAAGTGATAGAAAGACAACGGAGGGCAAAATCAATAACCATAAATCTTCTTCTTCTTTGATCCATAACCACCAACCGTCAAAGCAGTCAGCGGCCATCACGCCTGGTGGCGTCTTGTAGGGCAGCAACAAATTGATTCCACTTTGCTTGGTCGGCAGCCATCCTTCATACAGTGCTCCAACTGTGGTTCATTCTTTGCATCTCAGCTTCCACAGTTCTCCGCCAAGTTGTTTTTGGTCGGCGTCTCTTTCTCTTTCCCTCGGGGGTTTATAGCATAGCTGTTCTTGTGATGGTATCAGGGTCCCTTCTGAGGACGTGGCCAACCCAACTCCAGCGTCTGCCAGCTATGATGGTGTGCATGTCCTCCTGGTTACTCCGAATAAATAGTTCTTGGTTGCTGATGGTGTTTGGCCAAAAGATTCGGAGAATTTTCCTTAGGCAGATTGTGTGGAAGGAGGACAGTTTCGACATTTCCTTCTCTGTTACTCTCCAACATTCCGCACCATAGAGAAGCACAGAAAGTACACAGCTCTTATACAGTCTTAATTTGGTGTTTGTGCTGTACTGGGAAGATTTCCAAATGTTGTTGACAACAGCAAAGGCTGTTCTTGCTTTATTCATTCTGCTGTTAATGTCCTTGCTTGTTCCGCCGTCAGGTGTAACTATGCTTCCTAGGTAAGTAAATGTGTCTGTCTGTTCTAACTTCTGGTTCCTTACTGTTATTGGCTCAGGATTGCCCACATTTAGTGTCATGACCTCTATCTTCTTCAAATTGATGTTCAGGCCAACCTGCTGGCCATACTTATTCAGTCTATCGGTTTTGTCTTGAATGTGTTGATGTGAATGCGCGAGTAGTGCAATGTCATCTGCATATTACAAATCTTCCAGTGTAGAAAACGTTGTCCATCTAATTCCTTTTGGGCTGCCCTCTGTTGTCTGGCGCATCACCAATCTATGACTGTCAAAAATAATGTTGTTGATAAGGGGCATCTCTGTCGTACTCCTGTTTTCACTTCGAAAGTTACATTACTCGATCCAACACTGCACATAAAGTTAGAATAGAGGCTTTTTATAATGGAAACAATGCTGCTGGGAATTCCATAAGCCCTCATAATTTTCCATAGGCTGTCCCTGTGTATGCTGTCGAAAGCCTTTTCAAAATCAACAAAGTTAATGTACAGCTGTCTCTGCCATTCTGAGCACTGCTCTATAATGTTCCTGAGGGCAAATATATTATCTGCACATCTTCTGTTCTTTCTGAAGCCCGTTTGTTCTTTCCTCAGTTTATGGTCAACTGCTTTTGAAATTCTCTGGATGATTATCCTGCCTAGTATTTTGCTGGGAACTGAGAGGAGGGTAATTCCTCTCCAGTTGTTGCAGTCTGCAAGGTCGCCCTTCTTGGGCAATTTGACAATTATTCCTTTACTCCACTCTGTTGGTGTTGTCTCAGTTTCCCAGACTTGTGCAAATAGTGGTTCTAATAGTTCTGCTGCTAGTTCAGGGTCTGTCTTGAATAGCTCAGCATTTAGATTGTCGTGACCAGGCGCTTTTCCATTTTTTAGCCCTTTGATAGCTGTGATGATTTCTTCTTTTCGTGGAATGTCTGTATTTACGTCTAAGTCACTTTCAGCCTCAGGAACATTCAGCTGAGTCTCTGGTGGTTCCTTATTCAGTGTTTCTCTGAAGTGCTCTGCCCATCTTGTTTCCTGCCCCTCTGCCGTGGTGATGAGGTTTCCTTGCTTGTCTCTGTGAACGGATTGATGACGTCATTATATAAAAGATACCCTCAATTCTATCTAACATAAGAGACAACAGAGACTGATGACGTAATTCATAATTAACCTATAAAACAAAAGAAACTTAACATAGACACAAAAGACAGTTATAGGAAATGACGACAAGATGACGTTAACGTTACTAGTGCAGTATCGATGACATATACATTAGTGGTACACAAATAATTGTAACCAGTGGTTTTAGCCAATAGATTCATTGGACTAAGGGACATCCGTTATGAAGACGAATGTTTACAAGTCTTTAGCTACTGACCTTGCAACGAGATGGTCGTGATATTGAGACAGACCGATGTTGAAGTAGACTCAGATAGACTCAAGCTATTTTATCCCCTGACATTGGACAGTGTATTTCTTGCTTTGACGCAGAAATGGTATGAATTCGCTCGATGTGATATATTATGAATGTGCTCGATTTGATATATTATGAATTCGCTCGATTTGATATATGTCAATGACAAACAGTCATTTGTGTTTAAGATCGAACATTGTTAGAATAGTTTTTTGGAACATTTTTATTTTGGAGATTAGCTCCCTAATTGTCTTCCACTCTCCCATCGTTCAAAATACACCAGCTTCTTAGTTGGTTTTGACGATGACATTCTGCATTACACCACAGCTACATACGAAACTGGAATAATACCAAATTCCCTTTGGTACCAGTTTCCAACGTAATATAATAGAGTAGGACATTGTAATCTGCAACCGACACAATAATTATATGATCAAATCGTCTGTGAAAATTGGAAGACTTGTAAAATAAAGTTATTGTTGGAACTTCTATCATGGATTAGTTCTGCATTCAGTTTGGATGATCTCTGATGAAAGAGTACTACATTATATGTCACACAAAGTCCAAGGAAACCGAATCAAATAAAAACCTGGGTCCCGTAAAATATCGAAGAGAATTTCTACCTCTGGTGAACCAAACCAGTACTCTCGTTTTATGACTCTTCAGAAACACATAGGAAAAGGGAAAAGAAAAAAGATAAAAATATAAAATAAACTTTACCCAGTATGTAAACCGGGTACGTCCTTCGAGGGCAAAGCTCGTGCTCCCGTCACGTGAGAAAGGGTAAATTGGTGCCCCTGTCGCATCTCTTACTAACGTTATGTTGTTTGCACCTCGTTTTCCACTAATAAATTTAGTTATTTTATAAACTGTGCTTTGTTCATTTCTCAGCGCTGCCTCTTCTGCCTGTCTTGCAAGGTCATCCAGAAATGTCATTTTGTTAGCACGGGTTTGACGTTTTACTTCCTTGTCCAGCTGACTGTACTGTTCACTATATATTGCCTTTAACCTGGGAGACTTAGCTTCTGTTTTCTTTCTTTTCATTTCCTTTCTCTTCGCTATGGTGTTTAGCGTATCTGGTGTTATCCAGTCTTGGCTCTTTCTTTCCTGGAATCCCAAGCATGACTTGCTGCTTTCTTTGTATATTGTTGAGATGGTGTTGAATTTCTGGTCGACATCGTCGGTCTCTGTTCTTTCCTGCTTTTGGTAATCAGATATCGTCTCTTTACGTCGACCACGAACGCTTTTCTGGTGAGGGGGTCCTTAAGTTTCGTGATTTTATATCTTTTCTGTTTGACTGCAACTGGTCCAGCAGCTCTGAGTTTCACCTTCAGTCTTGCTACTAATAGGTGATGATCACTTCCCACATCTGCGCCTCTTCTTACTTTCACGTCTTGTAGTGCATGTATCAATCTGCCATTGATCATTATGTGATCTATCTGGTTTTTGTCTTGTCCGTTTGGTGATTCCCATGTTAACTTGTGCACTTCTTTGTGTTGAAAAAGTGTTCCTCCAATGACCAGGTTGTTAATACTGCAGAGGGTTATTAATTTGTCCCCATTCTCATTTACTGTTCCACTGCCGCATTTCCCCATTACTCTTTCGTTATAATTATTGTGTGTTCCAACTTTCGCATTTAGGTCTCCCGTTACTATAATAAGATCGTACCTGGGTACAGTTTCCATTTCCTTTTGTACCTGTTGATAGAACTCGTCCTTGATCTCTTCATCGCTGTCGTTTGTTGGTGAATAGCATTGTATAATTGTGATGTTGGTGAATCTCCCTCTCAGTCTAGCTCTTATTAGTCTGTTGTTAATGGGTTTCCATTCCAGTAGAGACCTTTCCATTCCTTTCTTAAGGATAATGGCTACACCATCGTTGTGCTGACCGTCCTCTCTACTAGAATAAAGTACTGTTTCCCCTGTAGCTGTTTTTATTCTCCCCATCCCTGTCCATCTGCTCTCGCTTATTCCCAGGATATGTAGTTTGTAGTTCCTCATCTCTGCTGTGATCTGTCTCAGCTTTCCTGCCTCATTCATAGTTCTGACATTCCAAAAACCAATTCTGGTTTCGTGTTTTGCGGTCTGGGCATCCGTTTTCATGCCAGTGGCTTCCTTTCGGCTTTCACCACTGTCAGTCATACGAGCCTGAGACTACCGGATGTCCGTCCCGCATCAAAGTTTTTTCATTTATTGCTGTTTCCGTAACATGTGCGATTTTTTTACACAGACAGGGGTGTCGGCCCTGTGCTAAAACCTCCAACCTGGAGGACCAGGGTACCAGCTTTTGTCTGACCCCTACCCACGCAGACCAGTCCAGCTTGGTTGAACCTACCAGGAGTAAAACTCCCACTGGCATAGCTCTGGGGATTGTCAGGGTACACAAGCTGCCATACTGCTACAAGATATAGATACCATTGATGGCAGAACCATAAATCGGGAAAAATAATTACACCAGGTGTCTGCTATCAAAAAATAGACAAAGCAACAGTCTGTCGCTGCTGGTCGAGACAAAAGAAAAAAGCAATCTCGAGCGTTTAAAAATTCACATGGACCCGATGAAAAATTCATAGTTGGTTACTTTGTTCAGCGAAAAGCGTGGACACACCTGCACGACTGGTAATAATTACCAATCGATATGGGCTTCTCGTGAAATAAAAAGGAACTTGAATACTTTGCGCGTTTCTCATAAAAGAGAGTCTAAATCAATATCTTTGTCTTTGCTTCCACGTCGCTATATCGCGGGTGGGACCATTTTAATATCACAACAATTGTCAAACCATACTGTAGTAAAACACTATATTACAGTAACTGACATAAAAAATGGTCTGGAATCAAACAAAGGTGGAATATTTCTGATATGTTAAAAAAAATTATTTCACACAGACAGAGATGTAAACATGTGTGTGTGTGTGTGCTTCTGCCTATCTATCTATAAGTCTTATTTATTTATTCTCTCTCTCTCTCTCTCTCTCTCTCTTTCTCTCTCTCTCTCAGTTTGTCTGTTTTGTCTTTTTTACCTGTTTTTTACATGTATTTTTTTTTTTTTATGTTTTAATGTCTTAATTTGTGGTGTTTAATCTCTCTCTCTCTCTCTCTCTCTCTCTCTCTCTCTCTCTCTCAGTTTGTCTGTTTTGTCTAGGTTACCTGTTTGTTATATGTATTTTATTTAATGACTAACTTCTTTTGTTCCTCTTCTACTTCACAGATGTCTGCACCTCAACCCAAGAGACGGTGCTATGCCTGCTTACACTGCGAGTTTGTTTTCAGGCGGGGCCATGATCTTACTCGTCATATGGTCACAGCACACGGCCGCCAAAACCACGACTGCCCTCTATGTGGGTTAGTGTTTACGAGACCTGATACCCTTCAACGCCACACAGAAAATAAACACGGGCCCGTTTCCAGCATTGAACAAGTACCGTACCACAAACCAACCTGATGTGTACCCGATGCGGGAAGACTTTCACCCGGCGTGCCGACCTATCACGTCACATCAAGACCGTGCACTCGATGACTCTATTTTCTTGTGACATTTGTGGGAAAGACTTTACCCGTGTTGATAACATGCGGTATTACCTTAAATAACATCACGCCTCTGTCCCTAGGCAGACTCCAACATCAACACAGAACCCAGCAACATCAGGTGCCACAGCAACACCAGCCTCATCATCATCATCATCATCATCAGGTGCCAAAAACTTTGCAATAACAGCACCTTCAACATCGACGCACTAACACATATTACCATCAGGTGCCACAGCAACATCAGTCTCTTCGAGAATACATTCAACATCGGCGAATCAACCATCATCATCATCAGGCACCAAAACATTTCCCTCACAGAAGCCAGTAACACCTGCCTCAGTATATTCGAGAATGTCTTCAACCTCGGCGCACCAACACACAATAGCATCAGGAGCGCCAATTCACCACACCCTGGCTCACACCTACCCACAGACACCCGACCTCAGCCTGGCTCATGAGCAGACACTATCATCAGGAGCCACCTCAGCTGCCACAATTCACCCCTCATCCTCTTCACAAGCTGCAGGCCAGATTAATCCACTCAAACGCCCAATGTCTAGTTAAAAAAAAGGTAAAAAAAGGTAAAGGAACCCGTTACACGCCCATTGAGGCATATTGGGAATATGGTGTTAGGCCCATATTTTCTTGACCGTCGGCACACGAGAGGTGATGTGGTCGGCATCACAATGTCTAGTACCCAAACCCTAAATAAAAAACCTGGGGTATGCGAAACTTCCCGGGGTACAAGAAGCTTGTCAAGGGAGAACAGGGAATATTTGGTAAATAACTTTACTCTCCAATTGAAATATTCAAAAAAACATTCATATTCATGAAAAAAAAAGTTAAATATGAAGTGTGTGACGTGGAGGAAGAAATTGTTTATTAACAAGAAACAGAATCAAGGGCCTCACTAATTTATTTGACTGTGTTGTGATAAACATTTTGACAACTTAATGATGATAGTATATGTTGTTATATACCGAACAGAGGTGTAACAACCATACGGGTGGACCAGGCATGTCCACGGGTGCCACCAGTACCGAGTGGGTCAAGGAATTTAGTGGTGGGATGGGATCCTCGCCTCCGGATAAATATCTTTTTAATTTCCTTTGTATGGAAAGATCTTGAGCGGATGGCATAAGACAGAAGGATCTGACACAAGTTTGTTGAAGGCCTATGTTCCTTGGGGAGCTCAAGTGTGATTATTAAGATGATGAAGTAATTACACCTTTTATACAAATTTATCGTATACTGATTACAGCTAACAGTTCGGCGACCGCTGCTGAGGTTCAAAGATGTGTGCAAGAGAGACATGACGGCAGCGGACTTTAATCCAGCAGCCTGCGAGGATGAAGCCGCCGATCGCATCAAGTGGTGATTCTATCTACGGCGCCACCTCAGGCTGGGCGAAAAGAAACTTTCACAACAAGCAGAAGAGAGAAGAAAACGTCGAAAATAAGGAAAATAAGCAGCTGAGGACTGACATCTCAGGGGCGCATTCCCATAGTCAGTTATGACTGAAGGGGCTATTATTATTATTATTATGATTACAGCTGTTTTGCCCCTTATATAAGGAAGGCTTAAGTTTTGCCTGGGGCTCCTTACATTGTAGTTATACCACTGGTATCGAAAAAAATTGTCTGTCAACAATTAATTATTCTGTTTTTTGTGTGTAATAGTCGAATCGGTATATGCATGGTAAACTCTGTAATATATTTTCTTTCATATTGAATGTTTCTTCTTTCGTTCGCTTGAAATATATTGTCTATATCTGCAATGGTTCTTGTATAAACTTCACTGTCTTTTGTAATCCATAGGGAGGTACGTATAGTTTTCCTTCCAGTGTTTTTTCTCTGGGCCAGTGGGTTTGCCTCAATATATCATATTCGGGGCTGTCTTGAAGTATGTGCTCTGCAGTCTGGGGTGCCCGTCCACAAGTACACATGGCTGAATTGCCAATCTTAAATTTTTTAAACATGTGGCTGCGGAGTCGGTTGTGTCCTGTTTTGAGGCGCAGAATGACAATTTGTTCTGATCTGTTCCTAGCTTGGTGGTCGTCCTGCGTTGGTGTTGGTGGCTTTCTGATTGATTTGATCATCTTTTCCTTCTGATGGTACGTAACTGGTACACCCGGTTGCTCGTCTGCAGCACCTTTAGCCAGTCGGTCTGCTGTCTCGTTTCCTGGTATTTCACAGTCAGACGGTATCCAATGCATGGCGATCTTGCTCTGGTTGCACAGTTCAGACAGTAAGGCTTGTATGCCTGGTAATTTTCTGGACTGAGGTGCTTGAAGTGCTGATCTTGCATCTGTCAGGAATACCACAGGCTGTGGACCGAGATTGGTGTTCAACAGTTTCTCGGTTGCCACCTTGATTGCCTGGATTTCTGCATCACAGTTGTTACAGAATTTCCCCGTTGGTACTCTGACCGCATCCCTAGTGTTGTTTGGGTATTCTATGTACACTCTTGCTCCTCCATTCTTTACTGCATTTTGTGCTGACCCATCCGTGTATACTCAGACCCAAAGGTCCTGTGGGTATTCATCATACAGGAAACTGAGAGTGACTGTTCTACGTTGCACGCTGTTCTGTTCATCCTTGTCGAGTATTCATTTCACTTCTGTCTGGATGTATAATGGCAGTCCACTCCTCTCCTCTCTCCAAGGGGTTTGTTCTGGCACAGACTTTAGGGGGCTGTCAACTTCAGGCAAGTCGTTTGGTCTGGTGGATAAAACTGCTTCTTTTCAATCGCCCCATTGCTAGGTTTTGGAATCTGTCCTTCATTGGATGGCTCGGCATACAGAGGAACTTTTCTGCCTGTGTTAGCACTTTCGTGTCTCTGCGTTCTCTCAGTGCTTGTATGCTCATCTCCACTACAGACGTTGATTTCATTGCCCCCATGATGACCATAAGCGCCTGGTTTTGCACCTTATCTAGCTCTTGTAATGTGGTGTTTGATGCTGGACACCACGCAGCTGACCCATATTCCAGGTGTGGTCGTATGCCCTGCTGGTAAACTTTACTAAGTATTTTCCCGCTGGCTCCCCATGTCGTTCCACTTAGTTTTCTCAGGATGGCTAGCTTCCTCCTGGCCTTTGTTGCTGCCATATCAGCCTACCATCGAATGTAACTCCGAGATAGGTGGATTGTTTATCTTCTCTCAGGAGCTCTCCATTTATCTTGATGACACGAGCTTTTTGTTTTGGAGAGAGGGTAAAGAGCGTAGTGCTGCTCTTATCTGTATTGATGCTGACACACCATCTATTTGCCCATGAGGTTAAGGCATCTATAGCTCTTTGTAGCATTTTGGTGGCCACTGTTGCATGCTCATCTGTGCACCCTATAACCAGGTCATCAGCGTACATTGCCACTTTCATTTCAGCGGTAGTTCAGCAACCAGGTCGTTGATGTAGACTAGGAAAAGTGTGGGGGACAGAACCCCTCACTAAGGGACGCCATGACGCAGTAGAATTTTCTTGCTCTTGAGGCTATCTAGTTGTACTCGGGCTCTTCTGTTATGCAAGTATGCTTCCACCCATTTGTACATCCTGCCATTCACTCTGCAATTTTTCAGTTTCTTCAAAAGCCCTTCTTTCCAAACCTTGTCAAATGCTTTCATTAGATCTATCCATGCTGCTAGTACCAGTTTCTTATCTTGGAACGCATCCTCAATCTCTTGGGAAAGGTAAGTTGCCTGATCTCGGTAGAGTAACACTGCATAAAGCCCGCCTGCTGTGGTACAAGAAGGTTTTCACTTTCAAGGTACCACTGCAGCCAGAGGTTGATGATTCGTTCCATTGTTTTGCAGAGACAGCTTGTAAGGCTGATTGGTCTGTAGCTGGAGGCCTGTAGCGAGATTTGGTACCACTTGCTTCGTTTGTGAAAAAATGTGTAACGCGACACACACACCAAATCCAGAAGCCAGAGTGAGAAACTGGAAGACAGCATCTGCAAGAAAAGTTCTTTTTTTCACGCTGCATGCAGGGCAGATTAAATTCAGCCAATACAGTCTCACCGTGAGCTTATTAATCCTATGAGGGTTTTTATGATCGAGTTTTATGATCACTCCTGATCAAGCTCATGTTCGAGTAACTAAAGACTTGAGGACCGTTGATCCTGCTAACTGAAGCCTAGAGGTAAACCAATCTTCAACACCTTAGTCCCCCGTAGTTATGGGCGGGCTGAAGGAAAGTCTTCCTGATCATCAGTGTGTCTCAGGAACCTCGAACAAATACCAGATGAGTTTATGTTATTCAATCCAACTAATCATGTGAGCAGTTTCTAATGCGAATGTCGATGATGATAAAGACTAATGACTAGATAGCATGATATATCAAAGATATACTGTGACAGCCGTTTTGTAAATTCATTGGAAAATTCATCCAAGATTTTTTACTATTATTTATTTTAATTTGTAACTATAAATAATCATACATTTTACCATCTTCCAACACCCATGTTTCATTACAAGAATATATAGATGTACATAATAAATTATGAAATTGTATTCATTTGACTTGGTAAAATTTTTAACTGTTACATTTTGAGATACTTTTTCTAATTTAATTATATTATCACATAGGGTTAAAGTTAGTTGCTTATCCCTTACAGGACGTGGCAATCAACCCCAGCTTTTATTGGCTGTTTGTGATTTTTCTAGGCAATTTTTTTCATTCAGTAGTTTGCCATTGCTTTCTGAACGGTACGGCGCTTATACCATTGTTAAAAATCCACACAAAGCGGTTTCACGTAGGGTTACTATAGCGAAATTGGCACCGTATACTTCTGAAGCCTAAATCTATTGTCCAGCTCAGAGTATTCACAGCCGTAGCTTAATTGTGATACCAGTGTACTTCTCGGGCACTGGAACTTCATACTTTCTGGAGAGAGATTCTACTTCTTCTCTACCACTATCATCACACTAGGAAAACCTTTCGCTACATTGGGGGCTCTTTCGCAGGATTTTATTTTTTATCCTGAGCCACTATCTATGTAATCTTCTATCTTGAGCCACAAATAGTTTGTAAAAATAAATTTTTTTGAAAAATTTCTAAAACATAAATTTTTTCGTAATAATAGTACCATTAAGTACCAAGTAAATAGGAGACGCTCACAAGGTTTTAAGGATTTGTCTTGTTCAAAGTAATTAATTGATTTTAATTAAGTTAGTTGGTTAGTGAAGATAAAATTATATACCCTCTGGTAAGTAAGCATCATGGCTGATTTGGTGAAGTTTCGATCTGCAATCATGCAGGAGGGAAAGGACATAAGATTGACAGGTGATGCTCTTATCCAGTATGTCACAACTGAAGTGGACAAATATTTGGATAGAGAGGACAAAAGATTGGAAGAGAAGCCAAAAGACTGGAAGCAGAAAGAAGACTAATAATGGAAGCAGAGGATAGGAAATTGCAAGCAGAGAGAGAAGCAGAAAAAGAAGCCAAAAGATATGAAGCTGAGGCTGAAGAAAGAAGGTTACAAAGAGCTCATGAGTTAAGTTTAAAGGAACTTGAACTCCAGGGAGCAGCTAGCAATCATGGTGCTAGCTCACCTCACTCTGAGAGTAGCTCCAACCATAGCACTGCAAATGGAGCCATGAGTTTCCACCTGGATCCATTTATTGAGGAGGACGCCATTGAGTCGTACCCGGATAGAAATGAGAGACTGGCTTCTACCTATGGATTGGCGAAGGAAAAATGGAGCCTTAAGCTATCTCATGGGTTGAGGGGAGTTTAATACGATGTTTATTTAAAACTCTCAAAGGAAGACCAGGAAAATTATGAAATCTTAAAACAAGCTTTACTGGTCAGGTACGAAAAGAATTTTGAATCTTATAGAAAGAGATTCCAAACTGCTAAGCTACTTCCAGGAGAAAACTATCACCAGTTTTCTGTCAGATTGGAAACATATATGACAAAATGGATTAGCTTAGGAAAGTGTCAAGATATAAAAGAAATGGTCATGATGGAACAACTGAGATAATCCATGCCTCAAGAAATGAGAAAATTTCTTATGGAGCAAGGAGCAGAGAGATTGGAAGATATTTTAACCATGGCTGAAAGATATCAAGCAGCTCAGTCAGAAGTATCAGCGAATAAGAAGAAGCAGGGTGAGAACTTCAAACCTCCACAAAACCATACCAACTATGAACATAGGGACAATTCCAACAAGAACAAACACAGAACTGATTATAAAGACAAAAACCCTCTAGGATCAGAGAAGAAACCTTCAAGAAAGGAAGGAAAGTGGTGTAAATCTTGCCAAATGAGTAACCACAATACTGCGGAATGCAGACAGAAAAACCCTCCTCATCACGCTGCATGCCTTACCACAGGGAACAAGGGAAGGAAGGACCTGGCAGATAGTCAGAAAGACCTCCATCATACCCCTGTCTGTGAGGAAGTGACCTTGAATGGCACCCAAGTACTGTGCTTATATGATACAGGCTTGGATTTTGACTCAGTAGTGTGCTCTTCTCTGGTGAGTCCTGAACAGATAACCACAGAAACCGTGGAAATCAGAGGACCAGTCAAGGGAGCAGGAACCATGACACTGCCCATAGCCCGAATCAACATAAGATCTCGCTATGTGGAAGGAGAGATCAAAGCAGCAGTGATGGACAACCCTATCTACCCATTAATACTGGATGTAGACATGTCTTTCTAGGAGAACCTATAAGACCCATAGTGATGGCAACAGTCCAGACCAAGGCAAGCTCTAGGAAAGAGGAGGACACTATCATCAATACTCACCCAGAAGAGATGAGAAAGGTTCAAACTGCTGACAGTACATTGAAGCCTTGGTTTGACAAATTACCTAAAAGCCATAACCCTCCAGAGAAAGGAGACTTATATATGAAAAATGGCCTACTATATAGAAAAGCTGGAACAGGACCTAAAGGACATGGACAGCTTGTAGTACCAAAATCATACAGGGAGCAGGTTATGAAGCTAGGACATGCTATACCCTTCAGTGGACATATGGGAATAGGGGCCACTGGACAACGGATAGCCTGTCACTACTTTTGGCCAGGGATCACAGAGGACATAAAGAGGTATGTGAGATCCTGTCCAGAATGCAAGAGTAGCTCCTAAACATAGGACTGCACCAGCAACACTGAGAGAAATGCCCATTATGGGAACGCCCTTCGAACGTGTTGCCGTGGATATTGTTGGACCCCTCAGTAGGACCAAGAAGAGAAATGCATATATCTTAACCTTGGTCGATACTTGCTCTATGTGGGGAGAGGCAGTAGCAATGTCATCGATAGATTCGAAACATGTGGCAGAGGCACTGTTAACAATATTCACCCGATTAGGTTTCCCACATCAAATATTGACTGACAATGGTTCTCAGTTTAGGGGAAAGCTAACACAAGAAGTATTCAGGATATTTCAAGCTAGACATTATCACTGTAGCCCGTACCATGCCCAAGGGAATGGTCAAGTAGAGCGGTTCAATGGCATGCTCATTTCGATCCTTAGAAAGTTGGCTAGTGAGAAACCTGAAACTTGGGACACATACTTACCCTCTGCACTATTTGCATATAGGGAAGTCCCACATAACTCCACAGGATTGGCTCCAGCTACATTGTTGTTTGGACGACCAATCAAAGGTCCACTAAAAGCATTGTTGCTGACATGGACTGATGAAAAAGCAGAAGAAATCGTGACTTCTTCATACCATTACGTCAACGAGTTGACATCTCGATTGAAAACAAGTTGGAAACTGGCAAATGATAACTTGAGACAGGCCAGGAGGAAGCAGGCTGCTTACTACAATAAAACAGCAAAAGATAGGGAACTTGAGGTGGGAGAAAAAGTTCTGTTACTGTTGCCCAGCAGCAATAATAAATTGCAAATTGGATGGCAGGGTTCCTACGTCATATTGGAAAAACTTTCTAGGACCAATTATAAGATTGACAAGAAAGGAAAGGAGAAGGTGTATTATGTCAATCTTCTTAAAAAGTATTATGACAGGGAAGCATCAGAAGTTGCACATATCATGACCCTGGCCATTGCAACAGAAATGCAGGATGAACCAATTTCCTGCATGGAATACCCCCTAACAACTACAGAAAGCTATGCTCAGGTTAATGTGAGTGAACATTTAACTCTTGAGCAGAGGAAAAAGGTGCAGGAGGTGTTAGAGGTCCATGCTAATGTACTCACAGATAAGTCGGGGTGTACTAATCTGTTAGAGTATGACATGACGATTACTGACCCTACACCAGTTTGTATGCGGACATACCCTATACCTTATGCGAAAGGACAAGCACTCAAGGATGAGATTGACTATCTCTTAAAAGAGAAAATTATTTCAAAGTCTGAATCTCCCTACAGCTCAAGTGTGGTGCTATTAAGGAAGCCTAGTGGTGAACACAGGTTATGCATTGACTATAGGAAACTAAATGCTATCACTGAATCTCAGATAGACCAATTACCTGACACCAATCAGTTGTTTGCTACATTGAGTAAGGCTCGGTATTTTTCAAAAGTAGATTTAAGCAAGGGATACTACCAAATACCAGTGAAACCAGAAGTTAGGAAACTGTTAGCCTTTAGTACACCGGATGGACATTACGAGTTCAATGTACTCCCATTTGGTTTAAAGAATGCTCCAAGTATCTTCTCCAGAATGATGAGGAAATTGTTGGAACCATTACAAAATCCTCATATCACCAACTTCATGGATGATATTCTAATTGCTACCACTAAATCTCTACAGGGTAAATGTCTCCTGACCCAAAGAATGTAGAGAAAATGAGAAAAGCACCAAGACCACAAACTAAGAAGGATGTAAGATCCTTTGTGTCACTGTGCGGTTTCTATCAAAAATATATACCCCATTTTAACTCATTATGCGCGCCATTAACCAATTTAACCAAAAAATGTCAGCCGGATAAAATACAATGGACCGCGGAGTGTGAACAGGCTTATAAAGAGTTGAAAAATAAGCTGACAAATAAACCTATCCTTGCCCTTTCCGATCTCAAACAAGAATTCGTACTAAGAACGGATGCTAGCAATGTAGGCATCGGAGCAACATTACTACAGCGGGCAGACATATGCTATTACCAGTAGCGTTTGCCAGTAGAAAGTTAAATGCCGCTGAAAGAAATTATTCTACCGTTGAACGTGAATGCCTCGCTTTGGTCTGGTCAATCAATAAATTCGCCCCTTTTCTTTAGGGGAAACACTTCATTGTGGAAAACGATCACCAGCCTTTGATGTTTTTAGCAGTGTCTAAAAAATTAAATTCACGACTTTTAAGGTGAAGTTTACTGCTATCTCCATATTCGTTCAATGTGAGATACATTCTAGGACGGGACAATCTTGGACCCGATTTTTTAAGTCGTCATCCTATCAAAGCAGATATAGAAAAACAGGAAAGTAAGGAGGAACTGCAGAATGTGTTACTAAAAAGTTAACCGTGCATGCACTGTTTTAAAGAAGAGGGCTCTGTAGCGAGATTTGGTACCAGTTTCTAATGCGAATGTCGATGATGAAAAAAACTAAAAAGCATGATATATCATAGATATACTGTGACAGACTTTTTGTAAATTCATTGGAAGATTCCTCCAAGATATTTACTATTATTTATTTTAATTTGTAACTACAAATAATCATACATTTTACCATCTTCCAACACCCATTTCTCATTACAAGAATATATAGATGGACATAATAAATTATGAAATTGTATTCATTTGACTTGGTAAAATTTTTAACTCTTAAATTTTGAGTTACTTTTTCTAAGTTAATTATATTATCACACAGGGTTACTATAGCGAAAGTGGCACCATATTCTTCTGAAGCCTAAATCTATTGTCCAGCTCAGAGTATTCACAGCCGTAGCTCAATTGTGATACCAGTGTACTTCTCGGGCACTGGAACTTCATACTTTCTGGAGAGAGATTCTACTTCTTCTCTACCACTATAATCACACTAGGAAAACCTTTCGTACAAAGCAGTGGAGCTGTCTTTCCCTGGTTTTGGGAGTGGTATCATGATTGCTTCCCTCCAGGTCTGTGGAACTCTGTCCAAGTTCCAACAGTTATTGAAGATCTGCAGCAGCTTTGTTTTCGCTGCTGTTTCCAGTTCTTAATCATTTCATTGGACACTCCATCAACTCCTGGTGACTTTCTCATTTTCAATTTGGATATTGCAAGCTCCAGTTCTCTGAATGCAATTGGTGCCTCCATAACTTCAGGTATGGTTCCATCTCGTCCTGCGTTTTGTCATTTCTCATGAATGTCCTGTTGCTTCTCTGGGCTAACTTTGATGTTGTTGTCTTTAGCAAAGGTATCTGCAAAGTGATCAGCTGCCTGTTTTCCTGTGAGGATGTTTCCATCTTTGTACAATGCAATCTTTGAGTTTCTCCCTCATCGTTAAGTTGTTTTACCAGTTTCCACAGTTTCCTTGTATCTCTTTCAAAGTTCAAGGACTCTGTTTTCTTCTTCCAGCTTCTCTGCCTGGCCTGCAACTTGGCCTTTTGAAATTTGACCTTAGCATGTTGGTAGTTATTGTGATGTTCTTGACATGGGCTGGTCTCTGCCTGCTTTCGGGATGTTTCCACGTCGTTGTGCAGTTGCTCTAGTTCACTATTCCAATATGGTTTGTAGTGCTTACGAGCCCCTCTAGGTATTGTTTCACGAGCAGCCTATAGTATGCATCTGCTGAATTCATCGACTACCTTATTGATGTCTTTGTCTACAGTGAATATAAAATGTTAACTAAAAGTCTACAATGTATGGGGGCAGGAAAAAAAAAGGTGGTTCAGTTGTCGCTGAGGTTTATCAGCGTGGTTGTCATGAATATTAAAAATGTTTGTTTTCTCCTACCATGGCGTAGTTGTCCTCTGATCCAGTTTGAACGTAACTAAGGCCATCACAGGAGCAATTACCTACCCCTTGTCTATTATTGTATATGATAGTTAGCAGGTCCAACCGAAGTAAAAGGTAGTCCTATAGGATTAACTGCCGTAGTGGAGTGAATTGTTAGAGACTTCACCATGCTAGGACCATATTTTTTATGAGGTGGAGTGACCAGTTCCCTTCCTTGCTGCTTTTGCCTTCCCTAATTCATGAGTAGAGTCAGGTACCCATTTACAACTGGATAGACTGGAACGTGATGCCACCTTGTTTCGAACCTGGTATTTTTGCCGTGAGAGGCCAGCACTCTAACCACTCTGCCAATAAGATGCTCTACCAAACTATACATGGGTATACATTTACCTAGTTCAGATAACCCGCAAAATATATGTCTCTTAGATGGGAAACCAAGGGCCTAGGATCCAGTCCTCCAGGACGACCCAGATTTGGATGGGAAGACAACATTAAACAGTCTCTGGGACCCCAAGATGCAGCAATAGTGAATGCAGTCAGCAACCCATAGCTTGACTGCTTGCATCAGCGAACCAGAGCTGATCAAGACCGTACTCCACCTCCACGTGGTGGTCCTGGAAACAGTCTGCAGCAGTGCAGTCTGGCTGAGCGAGTACGGATCGAAATGGGAAGGCAAACCCGGTCCCTAAAAAATGCCGTGCAGAAGTCGGATGTGTCGACCGAAAGGTGCAGATATCGCAGCTTAGGCGTAAACAGACACAACGCAACCACCGTCCTTTTCAGGGCGAACGAGGAAGAAGAAGAAGAAACAGTCTCTGACAGACCGAGGGCTATGTTGGAACCAGGCCAACAGGAAGACAACTGATAGGAAAGAATGGCGCTCACTGGTTTGGTTTTTGGACCATGCATTTGAAAAATGGTGTATGTTGTGTGCACGAGATACCCTGTTCGACCCCCCACATGGGTGATAATTAGGATATATATTGTTTATCATTCTATACATCATATTACATTGTTGTTTTTCTAGTGTGTTGGTTCTTCCAGGCTGTAATTTATCTGCCGTTTGTTGTGGCATTGTTTAATGTCTATGGTGTTTGTAATATATCCTCTTCAATGATATCACTGGCAAACCTCTATACCCCAGGGTAAATAAATAACTATTATACACATAAAGGTCACGTGTTTCAGGCGCTCGTGAGAAATAAAGAATCAGAAAACTAGACAACAGAAAAACAACAGAAGTGAGTGGCTTAGCGGAGAATCTAACCCTAGACCTTCCGAACGGCACCCCCGCCTAGCTACAGAAGCGAATCATATCATCCTCTCTGCCAACTAGGCCTTTTATTTATTTAAATACCCCAAGGTAGAAATGGTCAGGAAAAAGACCAAGTAAGTACGTAGTACGTACACGTGTCTCTTAGTCACAATTTGTAGAAGTTTTATTGTTTGAACACGGTTGCCAGGAAATCATGGTGTATTTGAAAAGCATTCGGTTTTCTTTGATTTCTGCCTATTTTGAAAAGCATGAATAGTTAACTTGTTAGAGCTGAAAACATTAAGCGTAATAAAATATTCACAAATCCTGCCTCTTACATGAATAGTTTCTGCTTCACTTCTGCTCAGGTTATGTTTTTTAACCGCGTTAGTTTTAGTAATGTAGTTTTTTTTAAATGACTCGATTTTTAAAAACATTGCGTCGCGTCTATATATGCACTACGTCATCATTTTTGCCGCAATAATCTATGAACTCTTTGTTATTGTTGAATAGAATCGACATCACTGCACTTCAGGCAAACCCATAGGTGCTCAGTCTCCCTCAGTATATGTCGAAGAGTGTGAATGCTAACTGTTCCTGTAGCTCGCTGTTTGTATACACGACGGATGCATCCTCTCAAACGTCCATCTCTACTAGCCTTACGTTTGATACCAAATTCCAACAGTCTTAACCTTGATGATTCATCTATTGCAGTGTCATTCTCTAACAAACGATCGTTAATTGTTCTCAGTATCTCCACCTTATCCATATCCAGTGTCCCCACTGTGGGTGCTCTCGCTGTGAGTCTGTCAGCTCTCTCATTACCACATACCCCTGCATGACCAGGACATTAGATCCACACCAGCTCTTGTAGACTCGAAGCTTCTATGAATGTTTTCCATTCATGCCGCAACCAACCACTTTGAACCTTTCGAAGCATGGACTGAGAGTCTGACACAATGACTGCTTTGTTAATGAAGTTTCAGTTAGCCACCTTAAGGCTGCAGTAACAGCCTCGACCTCCATTCTCTATGCTGGAATTTGTTATCTTATAAGCCCCGCTATGTTCGGCGACGATTCTGCTCTGTACCCTAGCAGAGAAGCCCCAACCAGATTTCTCACCACATATCACAGACCTATCTGTTTACACAATGGCGTCATTATCACCGGGCATGATCATGTATCAACTGATTAATTTCCAGTTCTGCTTTTCCATTGCCCCAAGTTCTACACTCTCTGTCAAGGCTGATGATGACTTGCTGGTAGTTAATCCAGTTCTTATCTGACATACTCCACTCTTCCCCTTTGAATATATTTTCAACTGTGGCCACCTGCTTGATCGCTGTCTTTGCCTGTGCCATCCATGACATCCCTCTCTTTATTCTTGCTCCCTTAATGTCAGCTATGTTTCCATGCAAAGAGTGACGTTTGTCTGTGGTTACTCGCATATAGGCTTTTGCTTGGGCCATCGCATATCTGGATCTAATCGACAGCACTCCAGGCATGTACCTCATTGTCACAATGGCGGTACCTCGCGTACAGCCCAAGACTCTACGCCCCCCTTCATTTTGAATCCGTTCTAGTAGTTCACATTGTGTTACTGAAAGCGTGAGTATTCCCAGCCCATACTCGATGACCATTATGACTAAATGATGATAAAGAAGAAATAGTAATCTCTGCTCCAGACGCGCCTTGGCCACTATTTCCGGGGCAGCATCCTGGCCAAAAACATTAAATATCCAGAAAGGATGCAACAAGACAGCTCAACCCACACAGAGAAACCTGAAAAATCTACTGTGACACCAACCTATCATCACAATATGTAACAGCGTTGCCTACTACGTCGCTACAACTGTTAGACTTATAGTAAAATACTTATGAATGACTAGTTTATAATAAATAAACCACTAGTCAAGAATCAGTGACATCAGTCATGACCCCATGATGTCATCAAACCTTGTGTGGCCTCCATACAAGACAGACCGGAAAACATTTAGATTAGAGAGAACCTTGAACAATGGTTGGTCATACTCACTTAGTAACAATAATTTTAGACTAGAGGTTTCCTAGTTAGTTAGGTTAAAGATTATTCCAACAGTCAGCTATGCCCCAAGACCAATCATAAGAAGGTTTCCGGTCTTAACTCCAATTAGAAATACTTTCATCCGGCAAGCCCTAGTACCGGACTAGTATAAAGACTGATGCATCATAGTAACCAGTCAGAGCTTGAGATATTTGCTGGTCAAGACCCTACTCCACCTCCACGTGGTGGTCCTGGAAACAGATTGCATCACTGCAGTCTGGCTGAGCGAGTAGGGATCGCAGTGGGAAGGCAAACCCGGTCCCAAAAAATGCCGTGCAGAAGTCGGATGTGTCGACCGAAAGGTGCAGATATCACAGCTTAGGCGTAAACAGACACAACGCAACCAACGTCCTTTTCAGGACAAACGAGGAAGAAACCAACATAAGGCGTTCTCTTTCGAGGTGTGGAGCAACATGGCGCATCCCCTACTGAGAACACAAAGCCTTTGACTACGGTTAGGACAAGTATATAACCATCTAGAGATCCACTACCAACCAGGGCCATTAGTGATCCAGCACTAACCCCTGCTACAATTTTATTGTGGTTTACTCCACAACTCGTAAGTTTGAACTAGTTATTCAAAGTCTCGAATCAAATTTTAATTTAGCTAGGTTTCCACAGTATTCAGACATGCCATAAAACGAATCTCAAAAGCAGTAAGCCTTTTGGCCATCGAGGCTAAAGCTGGCAGTTTTTCCTTTCCTCCCCACCAGAAATGAGCTTGGAGATGACAGAAACAAAATGAATAAAGGATATTTCGTATAACGACTTGGACTTATCAAATATAATGCACTATTGAAAATTTTCCTTGACTGTTGGAAATTGCTGTTTATAATCAAAACTTCAAGTTTGGTTTTAAAACCACAAAAGGCACGAGTATTCCTGATTACTGTTACGGTAGTTTTATTGATATCGTCTGCTATACTTGGCAGTGCGCAATTTTAGGGTAACAGAGTTTATTATAGATTAATAATTAATACTTCATGGAATTGTGACGTGTTAGCGTTGATAAGGTCATGCTTCGTGACTTAGATACCGGACCCTTGTTACGTTGTCCGTCAAGTCGTGTTTTGCCTCCTTCCAAGGTTAGGCTTTGCTAATAGCCGTATTTATGTAATTTGATATAAGGACTCAGGGTCAGTCCAGATAATATGATACTCAAGGAATTTATAAGGTTTGTGATTAACCTGCGTTATGGAAGGAAGGATAATTGATAAGTTGTTTGATTATTTTTGTCAAGACTCATGCGCTCATTTCTGGCTGTCTGGATCCCAGCAGCACATGTAAACAGCCATGATGTTCTGTTGACATGAATTCGATATGACATGGACGGATAAGAATATGTATTAATTGGAATTCAATGTCAAATGTATTTTCACTATGATCAATGCTGAGATGTCGTCATATATTATATTGTCAATAAATGTTGGACTCAAACCCACAGACTTACCACGTGAATAATGTTCAGGTTGGTTCAGCACGTTACTTTATTGATTGTTATGCAGCACGATGACTCTTATATCAAGAAGTTAAGTATCTAAAATACTTTCAACAAGGTTAGAAAGGAAAATAGAACTGTGGTAAAATATCATTGCTAAACGATGAATCAAGCACTCTTTCTTCTTCTTCTTCTGTCCTTAGCCACCGACCGTCAAAGCAGTCAGTGGCCATTACGCCTAGTGGCGTCTTAGGGCAACAGCAGATAGGTTTTCTTTGCCATTGTTTCCCATCAAGCCTAGTGGCGTCTTTAGGGCAATGGCAAATCAACCCATTTGCCGTTGTTTCCGTAATCGAAGTGTCTGGCAAACGGGTGATCAGCCCGTTGGTAATCAAGCACTCAATGACCCATAATTATATCAATAGTAATAACCACAGACTTACCCAATCAACCCTGGATCAACCTGTAACAATTACCTGGGTTATTCCTTACTTCTGGAAGCAACAGCTCTGGTGTATAACCAGTCTTCCACAGAAGAATTGCAGTAAAGAAAGTCTTGTGATTATTTCCCTTAGCACGAGGGATCCACAGATTTTCCTCCCTTTCCCCAAAGGCACTGTCACAAATACATCAAACACCCTACCTGCCCCGCAAAGAAACACACCTACTGCAAGCAGACAACCTTCCAGCTATCACAACGCCACTTTCAGACAGGAAGCCGAATCTTATGACACCATGTTTTCCCCATTACACACAAGACAGCCCCTCTCAGATACCTCTACCAATAGTATTCCAATGTCCCAGGACCAGAAGACTCCTACCAACGCAAGAGAAATGACGGAAGAAATCAGAGGGCACCATTCTTCCTCCCCATGTCCTTATCATCGTCCTCCGTGGAACCTAGAACTTGTCTATCTAATGCAATTCAGCCCTGCATCACTTAGACAAGCATTAATGATGTCTGCCCAACGTCACCCCTATAATATGTCAGGCAGAGATATCAGTTATTGATGAACAATTCTGCAAAAGCATGTGTGCCCTAATTAAGACCACCATTTTCCACCTGATAACTGGCCACTGCAGATTACTTGGCCATCTCTATCACCTCAGGATATCCCACACAAATGAATGTCTACATGGAACTGGAATCCAGACCCCCAAAAACATTCTCCAAAACTGCCCAACCCATGATGACTCACGACATGTGACCTGGCCAAGGGGTGCTGAGCTCCAGCAGAAGCTATGGGGCTGCTGCGCCGACCTGGTAAAGACTGTGGACTTTGTCCTGGCGACAGGCCTGCAGATTTAGCATGACAACAAACTGAACGCTGAAGAAGAAGAATTGATGAACAAACAGTTTGCCTCACTTCATCTCTGTGACTAAAGCCTTCACTCCTTTTGAACATTTGTTGGTATTTTAATACAACGGTAAAAATAAACAGGACTTTATTACCAGTTGGGATCATTCTCAATTCATCGGCTACAGGCTTCTAACATTTTTTTTTTGGATTGCTTATACTGTTACAATTTCACTTTCTTATTATCACGTGTAGCTTTAATTTGCTAGAACTAATGGTGTTGTAGTGTCAAGTGTTGAATACTTGTTTGACTTGTGGCAATTTTAATTTCTTACATCTCTCGTTTAACTTCATTCTGTTGCATTGAGCAGTTCTGGTGTGATATATTGTATGCCTGATTTTGTGACAATTTTCAAAATCACTTAGTTGAAATTGTTTGTATTAGTTGTATAGTTTTTATTTTTAATCAGAGAGGGAGGAGAAAATGTCGAAAGGACCACCAGGAAAATAAGCAGATGAGGGCTGTCACCTCAGGGACACATTCCTATACTGTAGTCAGTTATGACTGAAGGGGTTATTATTATTTTTTAAGATTGTGTTTCTACATGTTTTCCCCTTAAATTCAACTTCCTTGGTGAAGTATTAATTAGTTTAAATTCTTTGTGCTTATTTTTGTGTGTGTATAACTGCTTTTTAAACTTTTTTTTTACAACAATGGATGATAATTATGCACAATGGCTTCATAAGGATGATTTGGGACCTGGCCATCTGAATATTTACCATCTTGTAGGTAAACTCACCGAACTTACACACATTCTAAATAAGAATTAAAAATTTTTAGGACTTTCAGAAAGTTATCTAATGACAAAATAACAGACGATGACATTGCATTAACTCTTTGACTCCGCAATCATTTTCCACCCTGTGCCAAAATTATTTTTGTAAGAATTCTAAACAGTGAAGTGTACTATATTTTGGTGTAAATTTAATGTTAATCTTTTCTGTGAACATATACTTATTATATTCCAAACTCTAAGGAAATAGATAGAGAATTGTAATACATAGTGTCTTTGGTAGTATTAACACACGAACGTTCGGTATACTTAAAACATTTTGCATGTAAAATTGAAAAACACTAAAAATTTACTGTAGAATACGAGCTTACCAAAGACAAATTACTGTTGTAGACAATAAAACTTTCTCTTTAGTCTTCAAACATCAAGGTAGTCCATTTACAAAGAAAAAAAACATTGATTATGGCCACAGTTAGTAAATTTAGTGTTATTCACACCAGTTTTTACTGTGATCCCTTTTACAAATAAAATAAATTAAGCAATACTGCATTATGTAATTTTCAAACAAATAAAGAAGAATAACTTCATATAAAAACTTTTTACGTTTATTTAATGTTTCAATAGTATCTGTGACGATATTCTAAATACAATATCTAAATTAAATAATATTATAGTGCATAAGTCAAAAATAAGATAGAAAATAAAATTTGAGTCCAGCGCCTTCTTCCCCACGCCAGCCAGTATGCGGGTTTTGATAAGCCTAATAGCCGAATGGAGGATACTGTCTTTTCCTAATTCGTCCTTGAGATTAAATGTAACACTTTTGCAAGTTCAAGACGTATTGCCAAGACGACGGAGTGATAGAATAAAAGAAAAGGAGTGGAGAGATGGAAAGACAGAACCTAGGGTACGCCGTCTCACGTTGATTTCAAAAAGCCAACTCGCGCGACATAGCCTTGGGCGATTTTCAAATTATGATACTAAAACTAAAAAATGTTCGTCAATTTGGTCACGCAGACAGCCTTAGCTCTTATAAAAAATGACGTAATTCTAACGGACTACGGGAGATTGTCGTTTTTAGTTTGAAAATAGTTGTAGAAAGAAGTGAACAGGTGGCAGTTTCTAGATTTGAACGACTAACATAGAAAAAAATATGGAATTATGAACCATAATACATAGGGCCATAAAAATTATATATTCGGATGCCTTATGATTTCCTGAGCAATAATATGGTGTCAGTTACACGCTAGTACAATAAATAACCAAGATATTGGCAATAATACTGTGTATTGTAAGACGGACTGATGAAAAAAAAATCATGCCTGCTTATTTTTTTTCATAGCATGTTTTGAAAAAAGCTTTTGGGGAAATAAGGAATAAAAGGTACCTGTAATTTGATTGGCTGTAGTTTAAAGAAAGGCGAGATAGGATTGGTTGACCTAAAACTAAAAATATATTTGCAGTAGTAAACATAGTAGTTTGGGAGTTGTTTTTTTTTAAAGTTTGATTCAAAAATAAATGTGTGCATGGTCCCATTGGCCAATGCATTATATATTATCGGAAACGTAGACTGCTCGTTGCCATTTTGAGAAAAATTTCTATTGAACAAGGAGCGATGAGATCAGGCTTATGCTTTTCAAACCTATAGAAAGCAGTCTGGACAGAAGGCAGATCTAAAGTGTGCCATAATTGTTTGCCAGTCATCGTTCGCTTGTGTATATTTCATTGAAATCTGTGGTAAGAATGATTTTATTAACATTTTATTTAAAATAAAGTTTGAATGTGAGATACTCACATACGAATATAAGTAAGTGGATCTATGGCAGACTTAGGCAGAGCCTAGAGATTGATCCATCATATGATAGACCAGGGGTCGGCAAACTTTTAGTAGTGTCGTGCCGAAGTAATGTTGCAAAGTCACTCAGCGTGCCAACCTAAGTCCATCATATTTTTATATACAACAATTATTGAAACAATTTAAAAATGATCTTGTATTAACATGTTTCCGATAAATTAAATAACTATTCTATTCTTTGAAGATTATTCAATATTTTTATTAAATAGGAACATTATGTTTTGCAACATTTAAGTTATGAACACATTAGTTTGAAATTTTTATAATAAAATTGCCATATGTATATGGACAGAAAGATAGTTTAAGGTTATTAAAATTTTTAATAAGTAATCATTGGTATTGATCTGGGTCATTAATCAATTAATGGGACCCGTATGTCCTATGCTTCTCCTTGGTTAATTGTTCAATATCAGGTGTGTGTTTTTGTCAATTTCAGCTTCACACAAGCTTCTGAATGCACAAGTGTTAGGCGACTTCTCTGTGGACTTAAAAACAGCTTTCATGTGAGAGAAAATTTGTTCTCATGTATAAGTTGACCCAAAAGCCGAAAGTAGAGCAAATGCAACTTTCTTCAAACAGTCAGTGAACGCTTTAGGCAGGGATGTCCAGCAATTGAGGATGGCAGCTGAGGGTTTTTCGCAATTCTACAAATTTTATCGTCCATAACTCTGATGCTTTGAATTCGATGTGTTGCATTTCAAAATTGTCAACATCCATCCACTTTGTTAGTATGATCAATTAAGTCGGGCTTGATGAGGTAAGAAAACATGGGCCCGTGAATTTTGAAGTCTTGACCTCGTTTAGCAAACTCTCATTTGAGCGCTTCAACGTACTTCTGAAGCTCATCTCTGTTGACAGTAAATCGATTTGAATGAGCCTTTTACGTTTGGAAAGTACTTGTATGTGTGTTAGTGGTAATATCTCTGCAAAATATGTCTAATTTTGACGCAAATCCTTTCCAGTGCTCAAAAAGATCAAGTACTGTTTGACCCTGCCCTTATAAACGCAAGTTTAATTCATTCAGATTTGTAGTTATGTCAGCCAGAAACATCAGCTTGCACAGCCAGTCCTCGTCATTCAGTTCCGGGAAATGTTGTTCTTTTTCATCAAGAAACCCCTTGATTGCTTCTAGACATGATACAAATCTGTTCAAAACATTACCTCGACTAAGCCAACGAACATTGCTGTACAGCGGGAGGTCCGCACATGCGCTCTCCATTTCTTGTAGAAGAGACTTGAATTGCCTGTGGGTCAATGAAGAGCAAGAAACTATGAAGTTAACTATCTTGACAACAGTTTCCATTACAGAGTTCAAAGATAGTGACGAAATCTTTGCACACAAACTCTCCTGGTGTATAATGCAATGGAAGCTCAATACGTGACGTCCAATACAATCCTCAAGAAGTTTAACAAATCCTTTGTTCTTTCCGACAAATGCAGGGGCGGCATCAGTAGTAACACAGAATATTTTATTCATGTTAATGTTCTGATTTTCGAAATAGCTTACAAATGCAGTTATAATGTCCTCTCCCTTGGCTGTACCATCAAAAGGTATCAAGCAGCACAGTTCTTCATAAATACGGTCGTTGTCACAATATCGCGGAACTATAGCTAGGCGCGCCACGTCATTCACATCGACACTTTCGTCAAGAGCGACACTAAATACAACAGCTTGTTGTAACCCGGTTGTTTGTTTTACCGTTACATTTTCAGCCATATCAGTTATGCGCCTCTCGATTAATCTCGCAGAAGCCGGTATTTCTCGAATCCGAGACAGTATTGTTTCTTTATTTGGTAAATCACTAAACAAAATTTCAGCACTGCTCAAAAAAGTTTCCTTGATGTATTCTTCATCTGTGACAGGTTTGCCCTTCGAAGCCACACACTGTGCAATTTTGTAACTACATTCGGTAGCTTTATTTTTGGTTCCAATTACTTGACTAAAAATACTACTTTGTTTTTTTTGTAGCCAGAAACAGCCATTTTTATGGCTTCACTTTTCTCTTCAGAGTTTTTAAACATGGACTGATGTTTGGTTTGATATTGTCGTTGTACACTTGACGTACGGCACAAGACAATTTCATAACATAAAGCACAAACAGCACGATCCTTTTGTTGTATGAATCCATATTCGTTTGTCCAAAAGTCTTGAAACGAGCATGTATTCTTTTTTGATTCATTTTAACGGCACCGTATTACTTAATAATAACACCAACTTTTGTGCTGCGGTCAACGGGACTGTACTGGCATGAGTATGCGACAGCCGAGAGAACTGTAGAGGTGGTGGTGGTCGGGAGAGAGGGGAAGGATAGGACGGAAATATAACTTCGTCGAGGTCAGTCATTGTTGCTCCAAACTCACACTGGGAGTCAAAAACTGCGAGCGAAAACGAAATAAATCGTCCAGGCGCTAGCCAGACACTATTGCGTAAATATATTACGTCTCCGCTTGCCCGTCAAAAATTTGCTTGGAATTCTTTTCAAGAATCTCACCCTGCAAACTACGGTAGCAGGTAGACGCCAGACTAGCGGGCGCCGCAAAGTATAACCACTCCCCTTGAAATTCGTTGAAGAATGTTTGTTCTCGGAAACGGTCCGTAAAAACGGAGACTTACGTGCAGTATAGTATGATCAGGCCTTTAGTTTTCATCAGATCGCACATTCTTACATCCAGTGTCTAAAAACTTTCGTTTTGAAGGGTTGTAAAAACAGGTATAGCTTTAAAAGAATTATATGCTTCTATTTAATTAAAAATTCAATTTTTTTAAAAATGAGAACATATTCTGTACAGTATTTTAATTCACTCAGCGTGCCATTGAAAATTGTTCCACGTGCCACGCTTGGCACGCGTGCCGTAGTTTGCCGACCCCTGTGATAGACTATCAGAGAGGTGTAGAACTACAAGATTATATATGATTGTCATCAAAGAGAATAACACCTATCCTATTGTATGGAAAAGATTGCTGCTGGAATTGCAGAGGCGTTGTAACCATTAGGGGAGAGGAATACTGGTATACATTGTCACGTCAAAATATAATGGTGAAATAGGTTGTCATAAAAAGCTGACCCTATTCGTTTGTTTGTACTGTGCCTGTAATTAATTCTGGAATATTATTGTATACTTGTTATAAAGAAGGATGCATAACCTTCGTATTTCAGGGTTTTTGGTACTGACATTAACGTAGTACCAAGCTCTAGGGAACTGTTCGATTCCTGATACTGTTTGCATATTTCGGGCACATGCTGGATGCCATTGCCTTTCAAGAAGTGTAACAGATTGTCCAGCAAGCATATGAAAAGATCTACCAGTGTTATCCTTCGAAGATAAGTGCCTGTTCAGCACCAGGAAGCTCAACCTCTAGTTTTAAAATAAAGACTGTGAATATAAAAAAAACATTCCATTTGTGTCAAACAAAAAGAAAATAGACAATAGGGAGTGATGTTAACCAACAACCTACCATTATATACCAGTATTAACCTAAGTTAGAAAACTACATCTGCACACTTATATTATAATAACATTTGTATTATGGACAGAAGATCCATTGTGTTATTCAATTGATGTAAATAATTCTCTTGATTTCACTTTTGATTGTCAGTCCTGATTCAAAACAAACTAGAATCAGGACAATAAATTGTAAAAAATTAATTTTTATCCAAAATTCAACCACTGACTTAGTCTTTTAAAGTGTAGTTTGTGTGTGATTGTCGTAGTACTGTTGTGTTGGATAATAAAATAGTTGTTTATATGTTTAGTTGGTTAATGCACATTACACTACATATTCATAACCCTACTCATCAAACGTAGTCATCATACATTCTAGTCAAAGAATAATTCTGAATGAGATCATAAAGGTGGTAGCAGAAAGGTACCCTGTAAAATTATCATAATATTTGTTATATTCAGGGACCTTCACAGCTGACCTCATTCAGTACACTAAGAGTACATAACAACAACATTTCTTAACATCAAATCCACCACAGTATCCCTAGCTTCATCTTCTACCTAGGACTAGTGATTAGATGTTACGTAGGTCTAGTTTTGTTGCTTTTTGATCGGCCAGAATAGGACTACACCCACTAATCAACTAAATCTAATGTCTAGCTTTTCTGCACCGATTCCGTTATTTGACAACAAACTGTGACTACCAAACAATCATCGTCAATATCAGCAGTGTTTCTAAGTAGTTTGACACAATTATTCGCTTAAGAGATTTAGAAAATGTAAATACAAAGCGTAACAGATTTCTGTAGCAACAACGACGAAAAAACGCAAACACGCGAATCATCATACAAATTGTGATAATAACATCAAAACACGCATACATGCTGCTTAACTACACTCAAATTAGTTGTTTAAATAGTAGCTGAAGTCATTCTACAAGTTTTAAATTATGAACTGCATTAAATGGACGATTTTTGGGGTTTATTAGTGACAAACTAAAAACAATGCTCTGAGTGTTACGGTGGCACAGCAGTTACAATTTTGCAACACTCTGAGCGTTGTTCTGGAGTCAAAGAGTTAAATGGTTTAAAAACTATTCGGCGAGACTCAAGCAGAAAACTAGAGACAGGTATAGCAGTTTATATTTCCACTTCTCTTAATTTTTCCCCAGGAATGATTTAGAGACAGCTGAGATAGAACGTGTTTGGTTGGAAACAAAGCTACAAAACCAAGGACCATTTCTAGTAGGGTATTTTTATCGAAATCCTAGTGCAGGACCTTTCTGGTACGAAGATTTCACCATCATGATTTGTATATTTTGTATATGATGTGTATTTGCCACCGTCACGGAGGTTATTCTTCTTGGTGACTTCAGTATCAGTATATACAACTGAAATCTGGCATGGAAAAATATAATACTATCGTCCAACTTAAAACAAATAGTTAACCAGCCTACCAGAGTAACACAAGCATCATCCACACTAACCACTCACATCTACGTAACTTGTCCAGAAAACATCATAGAATGCTCTGTCCCTAATATTGCAATGAGTGACCACTATCCAGTATGCTGCACATGGTCCAAGAATAAATGTAAAAGTTACCAAAAATAACCATGTAAGTATTAAATTTAGAAGTTTCAACAATTTCAGTCAGGAATTATTTTAAAATGACTTGCTAACTGCACCTCTCGCCAGTATTTACCAACTTCCTGATCCGGACGACGCTATTGCATTCTGGACGAAGATTTTTCATAGTGTGTTCAACAAGCACATACCAGCTAAAACATTGGGACTCATTGTTGACTAAAATTTAAGTTGGAATTCGCATGTACAAGCACTGACCAAACTAATGGCACAGAAAGTTTACCAGTTAGCTAAGATCAAACATTTCCTACATGATGAGGCAAGGAAGATGTTCTATATATCCCAAATACAAACACATCTAGACTATTGCTCCATAATCTGGGATGGCTGCTCCATGTCCAACACAAAGAGACTCTATTCATTACAAAAACGTGCAGTGGGTCTAATTTCTGACCAACACCTAACACAGTGTGTAGATCTGTATAAATATCTTAACATATTACCTCTAAGAAAGCACTTTCTCTTCAACAAAAGCCAAATTCATTCACAAAATCCTATCACAGAATGCTCCAATGTTTCTGTGGCCCATTTTCAAATACAATGGAAGAAGATGCTAACCCCTAAACAAATTACACGTGCCCAAATCAAGGCTTGACTTATTCAAGAAAAGTTTAGCTTTTTCTGCTGCCCATCTGTGGAACACACTTCCACATGACCTAAAAAGCATGCTTAGTCCATATTCATACAAACGCAGACTTTTCAAATAAATCATGGTGCATATTTTATGCCACCCTAATTTAGTTATGTTCCCAAATCATTATATAATATCATATGAAGGCCTTAAGGAAAATTTTGCCCTGTTCAGTATTGATTTTGATAAGGTCCTGTAAATGTGTGTAACTGTTATTGTACTGTTACAATGTCGGGATTTTATTTTATTGTTTAAAGAATAATATTCAAGATACATGTGAGAATAAATGGATTCAGTATGGAAGATGAGAGAAAGGAAGAGCAGAATGTTAGACGGGCCTGCGTGCCCAATTATAAACCTTTCGAAAATAAAGTTCGTTCGTTCGTTCATTTTTAGTTATCGATGGCAGTTTTAACATTCTTCTGAAAAACTTTATGGCCTCTAGTGCTTTTCCTACTTGTTTACTATTGCTCATAACTCACTTCAGTACGACAGGATTGGTTCTATGTAACACTGAAGAACTCTCTTTCCTACTTCCATTGACAAAGAGTTGTTGCATAAAATATTTTTCATTTTATAGAATGCTGTTTTTGCCTGTGGGCACAAAACTTAACAAAAAAGTATGTAAATACATTACTTGATAAAATACAAATTACTGTCATTAAAACAATGTTACACATCTATGCTGGATGGTACAGTAAAATACCATGCCAGGTGTACATGGCGCTTATAAATGGCATATAAATAAGAGCCCGATAAAAAAAAAAAGTTGCAACAATGTTGCATGGAAGCTATTAACGCACTTGAATAAAATATTCAGCAGCATGAATGTAACAAGAATCTCCCAGCATGAGTGAACCCTCTGTAACATACTACCTCCCACTTTCAACCACCATCCCTGAAAGTTTGACAAACAAACAAAATCCTCCACATTCAAATCTTAAAAACAAAATATATGTCCAACAATTAAAATTTACACGGAAAAACCTGGTCAACCACCCAGAGATAAGTAAACCATCCAAATTCACGTCTAAAAAAAAAAGGATTAAGGAAAATCTCTGAAATATTAATTTTAAAATAAATTCACATTACAAACAATGTGACAAACTGTTCAAATATACAACTAAAACCATGATGTTTGAGGGTGACACAGCTGCCAAAGCAATGAACAGTGATGATTTCATGACTCTTTTCATATTTAATACAAGCTAACTCATTGGTGTATGTATGTACAAATAATTGGTCATTGTTTCTTAAAACTGCACCCAAAAACAGATAGTTGGTTACTTACTTTATTTTAAAATAATAAGTGAAAAAAGCCTAAGTAAAATGTCACGTAATTACAAATATTTAATAATATTTTCTAGGGTTTGATTGTGTCCCTTGGACAGATAGGGAAGGAAACAAGTACACCCCTTGAAAAAAATAGGCCAAAATTAAAATTATTTTCCAAAACTTTACCAATATTTTAAATAACCTTAGAGTCAACAAAATGAGTTCCGAGCAAGATCCTCAGTTGTCTAAATGTGCTGCAGGTGCTAAAATGTTGGCTTTAATTCTTTTACTGTTGCTGTTTTGACAGTACATTTGCAAATCACTCAAAATCTTTATAGAAAATAAACAGGAAAAACTACCCGGTACTTAATCTTCCAAAGAAGTAATACAATTCTCACTTTTTCCGCAACGTACAAAATGTTCACAATAAACTCATGCTTTCGGCAAACCACCACTCTTCCTTTAGTTAACCAAAAACAGCTATACAGTGCCCTTTTAAGGCCATGTTGTTTATGAAGTCCTTCTTTGCCATCTGTCTTGTGTTACTTGTGCTGCCACTATGCGTTACAACTTTTTTGTTCCAATTTAACATGCATAGTGCAACAAGTCTGTCTCTTTCAGGTGAATGCAATAAGCTTCCTATTTTTTTATTATTCCATGAGTGCTGATTATATGATTATGCCCCTAATCTGATTAAGTCCCTTGTAGCTGCCAAGATGGCTTCAGAAGTGACAAAGAAAGAACAGGCCTGCTGCACGCTCATCATGTAAGACAAATTGCCACAGAAACCATTGATGCAGGATTCAGGCTTCCTGCCAGCAGACGTGGCTACTGTGGTGGTTTCCTGCTCCATTAGCAACACAAAGAAATAATGATGACAATAATCTGATTATGTTACCAAATCATTATCTAATATACTGTATGGAGGATCTGATGATTTTTTGCTATCTTTTTTTTTTTTAACTTACTTACTACTTAGTCATTCCTCTTCTACCCGGGGGTGTACTTCTACCCGGGGGTGTACATCTACCTGAGGGTGTACTTCTACCCGGGGGTGTACATCTACCTGAGGGTGTACTTCTACCCGGGGGTGTACTTCTACCCGGGGGTGTACATCTACCCGGGGGTGTACATCTACCTGAGGGTGTACTTCTACCCGGGGGTGTACTTCTACCCGGGGGTGTACATCTACCTGAGGGTGTACTTCTACCCGGGGGTGTACTTCTACCCGGGGGTGTACTTCTACCCGGGGGTGTACTTCTACCCGGGGGTGTACTTCTACCCGGGGGTGTACTTCTACCCGGGGGTGTACTTCTACCCGGGGGTGTACATCTACCTGAGGGTGTACATCTACCTGAGACTGTACATCTACCTGAGGGTGTACTTCTACCTGAGGGTGTACTTCTACCCGGGGGTGTACATCTACCTGAGGGTGTACATCTACCTGAGGGTGTACTTCTACCCGGGGGTGTACTTCTACCCGGGGGTGTACTTCTACCCGGGGGTGTACTTCTACCCAGGGGTGTAAACATTTGCCAGATAAAGCTCCATACTATCCTTTTGGCTGTCTTCCTTCTGGTCTGGGTCGTCCTGGAGGCCTTTTTTAAAAAAAAACATTTTTAATTTCTTGATTATGATTGGATTCTGTAAATGTGATTCAAAGATGTGTGCAAGAGAGACATGAGGGCACTGGACATAAATCCAGCAACCTGGGAGGATGAAGCTGCCGATTGCACCAAGTGGCGATGCTATGTACTCCGCCACCACAGACTGGGCGAAAAGAAGCTCTCATAACAAGCAGAAGAGAGGAGAAAACATCAAAAGGAACACCAGGAAAATAAGCAGCTGAGGGCTGTCACCTCATGGGCGCAGTCAGTTATGACTGAAGGGGCTTTTATAAATGTGAGTATGGCATATTTTCAGTACTTTTTATAACTTTGCATGCCTTTAAATTAATACTTAAAGTAAATGTGAGAATGAGTGGATACAGTACAAAAGATGAGAGAAAGGAAGGACAGAATGTAAGATGGGCCATCATGCTCAATTCTCAACACTTTGAAAGTAAAGTTCATTCATTTCTCTGCAACATGGCCTCTTACATACTTCTGTATTTTCACAATTTCACCAACTTCATCGATCTTGTTTACGGAATAAACCAAGTAAGTTATTTATTATTTTATTTATTATTTAAAATACTTGAGAGTCATGACCCCAGTTGGCTCACCCCCTCTGACAGTGCAAAGGAGATAAAAACACCACTGATCTGTATAAAGTGTTCTATCATATTTAATATTTACAATTAAAAAAAAAAAATATCTTTGTGTGGCTTTCTTATACCATCTTTTGGAAATGCAGAAATCAATATGATTTGTTTAATAGCCATCTTTCAATTGACAGGCAAAAAAAAACAGCTGTTAAATTTATTCAGTGACAAAACATTTGATCACCTTAAGGTCATAGGTGATTTACATAAACAATATATGCTTAGCAGCATTATTGTCTATCAAATTTTGGAACATTATTGTGTAACAGACGTAAACAGTACAATGAAACTAGCTGGAGTAATGACTCTCAACAAAGTGCTCCTAAATTTTGCAAGCAAATTCAAACACGATAAAACTATAGCACTAAAATATATCTTGTATGGACATATATAGTGCGATGGAAACTAGGCTGAGTAGCAACTCAGCAAAGTGGCCGCATTTTTACAAGCATAATCAAATGACATTATAAAATTTAGTTACTGACAAATACATGGTAACAGATAATGATGAAACTAATACCATGGACAACTCTCAAAAAAGTGGCCCAACTTTTGCAAGCAAATTAAAACAAAATTATAAACTTACAGCATTCAAAAATACACTGTAACAGATATCAATAGTGTGATGAAACTAAGAAACTCGGCAAAGTGGTCTCAATTTTTACAAGCAAATTCAATTGACATCATACATGTATAATGTAACAAGTACACTGTAACAGACACGAAATTCAGCCTCAAAAAAGCTACCTCAATTTTTACATACAAAGTCCAAAGATATGATCATAAACTTATAGTTCCAACAAATACATTGTTTCAGATATAAACGACGTGATGAAGCTAGTTTGAGTAACATCAAAGTGGTCTCAATTTTTGTAAACAGATTCAAATGACATAATAAATTTACAGCATTACAAAATACAAGAGACATGGTCTGCAACCAGATGAGATACATCAAGGCCTAAAAACCCAACCCCTGCAGACCCAAGTAGAACAGTCCCAACTAAGATGGTCTGGCCATGTCTGCAGAATGGGAGAAGATCAGCTACTACGACAAGCATCGGAAACTAAGAACCAGGGATCCACAGCCCCAGAGTCCATTGAGAGGACAACATTAGACAATCTCTGAAGGACCAAGGACTAGAATGGAACCAGGCCAGGAGGAAGACAGCCAATAGGATAGTATGGCACTCTCTCTTCCAAACCTCTACACCTCACAGTAGAAGAGGAATGACTAAGTAAGTAAGTAAGTACAAAATAATTTGTAACAGACGTAAAGTGTCATTATGAAACTAGTTTGAGTAATAACTCTCAGGAAAATAGCTTCAATTTATATAAGCAAATTCAAATGACATTACAAACTTATAATACTAACAAATACATTGGGACAGGCATTAACAGAATGGGAGAACTAGTGTGGGTAACTCAGCAAAGTGGCCTCAAGTTTTACAAGTAAATTCAAATGACATCATAGACTTATAGTACTGACAAATATATTGTAACAGCTGATGAAACTAATATGAGGAACAACTCGCAGCAAAGTGGTCCCAACTTCTGCAAGAAAATTAAAACAAAATTATAAACTTATAGCATTAAAAAATATACTGTAACAGACATACATAGTAGTGTGATGAAACTTGGCTGAGTAGCAACTCAGCAAAGTATCCTCAATTTTTACAAGTAAATTCAAATGACATTATACAATTTCATTACTGACACTGTAACAGATATAAACAGTGCGTGACAGAACTAGTTTGAGCAACAACTCTCAGCAAAGTGATCCCAACTTTTGCAAGCAAATTCAAATGAACAACAACCTCTAACTAATGCAAATGTAAAGTATGAAGATGCCAAAAGACTTTATCAAAAGTAGATGCAGAAACAGAACATCCAGGACAACAGAAAGATTATACTTCTCCAACTCAAAAGAAGAGAAAAAATAATTATCTTCCTTATCCACATGGGCCACAAAAATGAAACAATGGAGGACATCTTTTCAGCTGGAGTACTTAATATTGCTTTTTCCAATCATTGTTCTATGGAAAAACAGAAGTTAAAGACCTCAAAGCATCAGCAACATACAGACAAAAGACTTCAGGCATAGAGATAAATGGGTTAAGAACTTTTAGATTGTTGAGATGAATGATCTCAGGATTTTATGACTCTAGAGACGAAAGATCACAGAATTTTTAGAGACAAAAAAGACCTACCAAAAAAAAAAATATGTTATCAATTATAAAAATATGTTATCAATTATAAAAATATGTTATCAATTATAAAAATATGCAAAATAAAACGTGTTAAGGTCAAATACACTGTCACAGACCATACTTACAGCAAAGAAACAATGCCTGAAATGAGGAAAACAGGCAGACAAAAGACAAATAGGCAGACAATTTTAAAAAATGGAAGAGAGATCTATATAAAAGTACCAGACACATAAGAATGGAAACGGATCATAAAGGTATTCAGCTTAATGAAACTAGCCACGGTTTGCATCGTTCTTATTTATTTTTCAAGTTTTTAACTTAGTTCTCGCATTCTTTCCTTTCTGTTCTTTTTAATATGTCCCTGATGAAGTCCTTGTGGTCATAACATAAGTAATTTTCTTTGATCCTTGTCAGTAAGACACTATTATTTTTATTTTTTAAAATAAAGAACTTTGCAGAAAATTGTGCCCCAATGATCATTTAGGTTACGGAATGAAGAAAGGGAAGAGGAAATAAAAAGTCTCTGCGAACTCAAGACAGTGGAGATAAAATACTTCATGTGTTAGATGATAATAAAACTTTAAAACACCATTGGTGTACAGATAAAATATTTTGGAACTTCATGGCTGTACAGATAAAATAGTTCAGACAATCATGGCTGTACAGATAAAATATCTTGCAACTTCATGGCTGTACAGATAAAATAGTTAAGACAATCATGACTGTACACATAAAACTGATAAGGCAACCACGTTTGTACAGATAAAATATTTTAGAAAATCATGACTGGACAGATAAAATAATTAAGACAATCATGGATGTACAGATAAAATGATTCAGACAACCATGGCTGTACAGATAAAATAGTTCAGACAATCATGACTGTACAGATAAAATAATTAAGATAACCAAGACTTTACAGATAACATAGTTAAGACAGCCATGACTGTACAGATAAAATAGCTCAGATTCCAGCAGAATTAAAATAAATGACATCATGACCAGTGGCATAACTACCGCCCAGATGGGCTGGGCATGTCCTGGGGGCCCCAGCAAAATGTGGGCCCCAAAAAGCAGTGACTGAAAGGGACCCTCGCCCTTATATATATATATATAAAGTTATATATACAAGGGGATTGACATAAGTCTTGGGCCTGACCATGAAGGACATGTCACAGAGAGCTGAAATTTTGTATAGTGTTTATTCCTTTTCAATATAGCCACCGTCTGAATTGACACACTTCTGCCATCTCTGCTTGACCTTGAAAAGACCTTGGCAGTAGAACACCCTATTTTTCAAACTAAACCAGTCATCACATGCCAGTATAACCTCTTCATCGCTGTCAAAATGATTTCCTTTTAGCTGCTTTTTAAGATTTGGGAAAAGAAAAAAGTCTGATAGAGCTAATCTGGAGAATATGGTGGGTGTGGAAGAATTTCAATATTCAAATCGTTGGCTGCTAGCTGCACAAGCCATGCTTTGTGAGAGAGCACGTTGTCTTGAAGCAAAGGAAGATTTTGAGTGCGCGTTATCCCTCGTTTCCTGGTCACAACCTTTCTTAGTTTTGTGAGAAGATCTGCATAGTACTGTCCATTAACTATGTTGCCACGAGGCAGATAATCTTTCAAAAGGACACCTTTGCCATCCCAAAAAACAGTCAGCATCACTTTTCCTGCAGATTTCTGCGCCCTCGGCTTGACAGGTGTTGGGGAGCCCGGGGTTTACCATTGCATGCTGGCAATTTTGGATTCGGGGTCATAATGGTGTACCCAAGTCTCATCTACTGTCACCATGGTTTCCAAACATTTTTTTGACTGACACTTTTTGAGCAACTGTTGACAGCAATTTACCCTCGTTTGCTTCTGTTCACGTGTCAACAGTCGCGGAACCCAGTGTGCACACACTTTTCTCATGTTCAGTCTGTTGTGTAAAATTCTATAAACTGTTCTTTCATTTAGTTTTACTCTACTAGCTATCTCCACAATTGTCATTTTTCGATCTTGGTCAATGATTTTCTTCACTCTTGTTGCATTTTCATCGTTGCACACTGAGACTGGTCTACCAGATCTTGGCAGATCAGCAACATTTGAGCGGCCGCACTTAAACTGTTGACACCAGTTTTTTACCAAAGTATATGAAGGACAAGAATCACGAAACACTGGTTCCATCTCCCTGTGTATTTCTGTAGGTGTTTTTCCCTGAAACATCAGAAATTTTATCACAGCTCTGGCCTCCTTCTTTTCCATTGTTTTGTCAAATCTTTGGAGCAGCAGATCCGGTCAATAGGGTACATTGCGCCGTGCACCGTAGCGGGAAAACCCATTGAAGAAACAAACGCGTACTTTACACATTCAGTGCAAATATGATGAACTTTAAATGTGCCAAGTTTCATCTTCCTCCTGCTACTCCTTCATAGTCCAGCCCAAGACTTATGTCAATCCCCTTGTATATATATACTGATAGTTGCTGAGCCCATTATGTGAGGAGACCCTCACTTAATTTACACCCAGGGACCTCATACATTACAGTTATGCCACTGATCATGAGCTCATTATTGTTAAAGTAACAAACTTCAGGAATGTACAAGATAAAGATATCGTGTCATCACTTTCTGCAGAACACAGTGGACATCATTTCCTGATATATGTAAACCTCTGTCTCAAGGCAAAATGAGAATAAGAGAAGAAAGACTCCGTGAAGCCACATGCCACAGTGCCATCCTGTCCTCGGCTGTGAAACGGCTGATACTGTTTCCCAACTGTATGTCAAGGAGATCTGATGTATTCATGGTCTCCTGTAGTTGGTCTGGAGCAGAAGATGGCACAAACACAATGACGGCTCTTTCTAAGCCTGTCATCTCCTTATATTGGGTGATGAACACCTTTCTCTCCTTGGTATCTTCAATCTGGAAGGTTTCACCACTCATGATCACCTCTACAGGAACATTTCTGCTTCTAAGGCCTGCAACAAAGGCACAGTTCTTGGGCATTTCTTTGGCTGCAATCAACACGTCAGACCATGTTAGTGCCCTGCTGTCAAGCAGCTTCCGATTGGATGCAAAAGACAATGATTTTGTATGAAGGGATGAAGTTATTGAGAAGAGGTTGGAATCACTAGTCTTTGTAGATAGCGGCCTGCTTCCATCTGAGCCAGTGCTCTTAAAAGCATGCTTGTTCTTGCTCTGTGGCTGATGTCTGCTGTATGCTGCAGGCATGTCTTCAGGCCTTACCATACCTTCTAAAAACTTTGCCACTTTCTGGCCACATGTAAAGCAGTCTGATGGGTCACCGGGTTGTGAATGAGACCTGTGGTCAATGATGTGAGGCCTTGGTCCATCAGTTGGCAGGCCAGTCTCTGCACTGCTGGTACAATAACAGGATGGATCAATGGTCCGTAGTGGGCTTGAGCTTTGTGGTTCTTCGCATTTCTCAGACATTCTGGCATACTTTTCCGCAAGCCTTTTGTTTAGTGCCTCTGTGTCATACTTTAAATCTTCTGTCTTGCTTTCCCTCTTCATACTCTGTTTCTCTGGAAAGTCAATTTGCTCAGTAAGGTGTTCGTTGATCTGTGTACCATTAGACAAACAAGCTGAACTGTTTTTCTTGGCAGAAAAGTTCATTTCACCCTGCTCATGTAGTAATACTCCAGTTGACTCTGCTAACAGATGCACCTTTCTGAACTCTGGCTCTGCAGATGAGAAATATCTGTTTTCTTTATCAGAATTTTCACTGTCATTACTGGAGACGGAATCATTTTTTCTCTGAACAACTGGACATATTCTTCCGAGGACACTGCTCTGATACATGTCTCCGTATGGAGTCTGCAGCTTTACCTCTTCCTCTGTGTGCTTCATGATGGACTGAATAACTGGAGGACAGCGGATTATTTTGTCCATTTTGTGAGTTGTGAATCTGTGAGCTGTGATTGGTTTGTCTTCCTCAAAAAGTCCAGCACACCAAATGTACTTGACCTGCAGACAACTAAAGTGCTCAATGATCTCATGACAGGAAGCCGACACTTCATCCATGATGATACAACATGATGGCATCACACCAGCCAGATCATCTGCTCTGAACTGCAGAGAATCTAATCTGATCATGAATAACTTAAAATTCTGTACTTTTGATTTCATCATCATTTGCTGCAGCCGCTTTAAAACACCATAAGCATATGGGTAACCCAGTGGCGACCCTGGTCTTGCATTCACAAGGATCACTGTCTCCCCAGCCAGCAGCCACTCCCTGGCTTTCAAAGTCAGGACCAATGTCTTCCCACAACCAGGTGGTCCACACAAAAACACCCGTCTGTCACTGGAACAAAGGGCATCTAACTGACATGGCAGGAGAACCATTTTGTGAAAACGTTCAGCGCACAAATGAACTGCCTGTGACATATTTCGAACTTCAACACGAGGGCTGGTTGGGCTCCACACTTCAACAGTTGACAGGAGACCACAGTACCTGGAAAAGTAATACAAATATTACTGAACGGAGAAAGATAAATGTGCCTAGTATAATAGACATTTTCATTTTGCACCCTTTTTCCCCCTCCTTATCTGTTACATTATAATTTACAGGGAAAAAAAGATTTTACCACAATGTAGGAAAGTTGTTGTTTGCCCAATTGTTGTATATATTACAGAAGTAGCAAACGGTCCTCTTCTTCTTTGCCTCCCTTGTTCTTCCAGACTCTTAAGTTGTGGTTTCTGTAGCAATTCATTTTACATGATGAGGATACTAGCCTCCGGTATTGCCTCACATAAGTTTCCCCTTATAACATGCCTGGTAGAAGCAGATGTCCTGTCCTTCCTTTGCCTCCTCAGAGTTGAGGTAGTTTTCCATTTTCAACTGCCAATCTGTCAGCCTCTTCACTGCCAGGGATGTTGCAAAGACATGGGATTCACTCTATCCTAACTCTTTTGAATAAATGCAGGAAATGATAACAAGAGTGCACTTAAGAAACACCACTACAAGATGTGGAATCATACATATACCTTGGCAGCAGTACAGACACTGTTGGAGGGACAGACACAGATATCAAAATAAAAATACAAACTCTAGAGGAGTTTTCATTGCATTAGAAAATGTATGGAGATCAAAAGAAAAGTGAAAATATAAATATTTTAAGTCATATGTCAAGCCAACAAATACAACGACCAAAAACGCTACAGACTTTCATAAATGGGTGCCTGGGTAGGACAGAAGTGTTGAAATGGTGCATCAAGGTCACCAATGTGGTACAGATGATTAAAACCAGACCAGTGGAACAAGCGATGAGAAAAAAAGACGCTAGATAGATAGGACACACACAGAGGAAACCTGCATATAGCATTACAAGGCAGTCCTTATTCTGAAATGACAAGGATAAGAGAGGCAGAGGTAGACTAAAAAACACATGGTGAAGGGAACTGGAGACAGAAGTGAAAATGGTGAGGAAGACATAGAAAGAACGTGAGCTGATGACACGTGACATGAGAACTTGGCATGAGCTGATGGAACGTGACAAGAGAACTTGACATGAGAACTTGACATGAGAACTTGACATGAGAACATGACATGAGAACTTGACATGAGAACGTGACATGAGAACATGACATGAGAACTTGACATGAGAACTTGGCATGAGAACCTAACATGAGAACCTAACATGAGAACTTGACATGAGAACTTGACATGAGAACATGACATGAGAACTTGACATGAGAACTTGACATGAGAACATGACATGAGAACTTGACATGAGAACATGACATGAGAACGTGACATGAGAACTTGGCATGTGTCAGTTGAAGGCTTATGCTCCGTGGGGAGTTAAAGGGTGTAGACTGACTGATTGGAGGAAAAATGAAAATCAAATTTTACATTGACACTATCTGGAAAAAATGTATATTGTATAAAAAGGTGTCCTGATATAACCGTCAGATCCAGGCTCATGCTAAATGGTTGAAAGGGAACATAGTAGATGGGAACATAGCAAACATGAAAAAAATCAAAATATACCTTCCAATAATCTGTCGATACACTTTGGATGTCATTTCACTTCCCTGAGATTTGAACTGTCTTTCTATTTGCTGCCACCAGTTGACTAATTTATTAGAAACACTTTGACCCTCATGGTCCCAGACTGACTGGAATTTCGGAGGCAGTTCATCTGAGCAAAGAAAAAGCTCTGCCCCGTGGCCAAATGTTTCTCTGATTTTCTTTAAGAAGAAAATAAAATATTTATAACAAAGCTGCTACACATCTGTTATTATTTTCTCCAGCTACAAGAACAATATAAAACATACATCTACCATTTATTCAACAGGGTGACAGAAAAATCATGAACTATTTAAAATGTTGTATCCATTGGGTATACACGAAACAAATGTCAGAACAAAGAACAGTAATTTCCATATAACAAAAAGTTGTATTGTATTATTTATTATTCCCAGAAAAAACTCCTAATTTTTGTGCGTTCTCTAGAGTGTTTGCTGTTAGCAGTTCTATTGCAGTATTTGCAACTCTCATTTGTGTATTTGGCTGTTTTGCATTCAGCATCATGCTGGGTCGGAGTGGCTAAGAGGTATGGCGCCAGCCTTGAATTTTAGAGGTACCGGTTCGATTCCCAGATGAGGGAATATGTTTTATGGAAAAATATTTTCAGAACCAGTGGTCCTAGTGATGTCATACTCCCCCCTGGTCTCCTGGGTAGTGAGATCGGATACCTAGCCTTCTTGCATAAGGGCGAAAAACATAGGAGGTCCTGTGTGCAAGATGTGCACGTTAAAAATCCCACGTCAGTTGGAAATCGTAAAGAGCAGGCCTATTAGGCCGCTGCTCTGGCAAAAATTTAAAAATTAGAAACCTACCCACAGCAAAAATATTTATAGAATGTATGATTCCTATATACACACACATTGGGATCTCGCCGGAGTTTGTGCACTGTGCTGAGATCCTCCTTGTATGATTTAAGGGAGGAGATCAGGGCACTAATAGAGTTGTCCGTGTGCAATGAAGATATAGTCATTAAAACCAAACCAAACCTAGAAAAAAAAATAAACTAACATTGTAAAAAATCTGGCATTACAAAAGACCGCAGAAATTGATGCCTGCTTTGAAATCTTGTACTGAACAGATACTGAGTGTAATGTTAATGTGACACGGCAATTTATGTATTAAAATGGAGTGAATTATTTCATTTTTGACTTTTGTTTTATGCAAATTAGTTAGCCAGGAGTGAAGAAATAACAACTTAAAAATAGGAAAAGATTTATCAATGACAGTGTACAAAGAAACATTAAGAAAAAGAAGACTTTTACAATACAGTTATTTAGAACATGTGAGCAAGTTTTGTGAACATGTTGAGCAAGTTTTGTGTGAATGTGTGAGCAAGTTATGTGAATACATGAGCATGTTCTGTGAACAAGCTGTGTGAACATGTGAGCAAGTTTACTGAAAGTGTGAGCAAGTTCTATGAATATGTCAGCAACTTTTGTATATGTGTGAGCAAGTTTACTTAAGTATGAACAAGTTCTGTGAATAAAAGCATTTGTGTTCTCGCCATTCTCATTGGACACCACATACAACAAGAACAATAAAAAGACGTAAATAAGGTCACACTGTGTACGGAGATACAAGACCCAATGTTTGAACACAAAGATACATTCTATCATGCCCTACTCAAGTAACCTTACAATTACCCTGTAAATTATTTGATAGTTATAGACTTACCGACATGCCCAGGGTGTATTTATGGTTGTGATGAACCTGAGAATATTTCGAGCTAAGTGTTGTATTTTGAATGTGAGTGAGATTCAGGTTAAAGGTAAGTCTAATAGCCGATACTGCTGTATGAGGGAGGGAAGTGTTAGAGACTTCACTATACAAGGTACAGCTTTATGAGGTGGGGGTGACTAGTTCCCTTCATAAGCTGCCTTTGCCTTCCTTAACTCAAGATTACAGCAGGTACCCATTTACACCTTGGTAGGCTGGAGTGTGATGCTACCAGATTTCGATTCTGGAACCTGTAAACAGTTGCTGCGACAGGCAAGCACTTTAACCATTTAGCCAATCGGAGCACTCTAACCATTTAGCCAATTGGAGCACTCTAACCACTTAGCCAATCAGAGCACTCTAAAACCATTTAGCCAATCGGAGCACTCTAACCATTCAGCCAATCGGAAGCGCTTGAATTTAGGTTGGCTCATGAAAAGGTGAATACTATTGGAAGGAATTTAAAAAAAAAAGTGTAGTCTGATGCTCGATGATGCTGAAACGATGGTAGGAAACAGCAAGAAATTTCTACAGATGTCACCATTATCATCACTCTTCAGCTACCATGGAGCATAGGCTATCAACAAACATGTCAAATCTCCCTGTCCATGCCATCAGCCCAAGGTCTTTCTATTTCTTATTCGTCCCCTTCTTGTCTATCTCCAGTTCTCTTTCCATGTGTTCCTTGGTCTCCCTCTAACATCTCTTACCCTGTGGATTCAAGAAAAAAGACTGGCTAGTAATGCTGTCAACAAGTTTCCTCAGTGTGTGTCTTATCCATCTCCAGTGTCTTCTTCTCATCTCTTGTTCCACTGGCACTTGTCTGGTTCTTATTATCGGTTCCACATTAGTGATCTTTTCATACCACTTCAATCCTTCTATTCTGTGAAAGACACCCAAGTCTGTAGCTTTCTGGTTGTTTTTGTTGTTATCCATGTTTCAAAGCTATACAAATGTCACACTTTCTCATCCCTTTTCTACCGTGAGATGTAGAGGTTTGGACGAGTGAGCATCGTACTCTCCTATCGGCTGTTTTCCTTCTGGCCTGGTTCCAATCTAGTCCTCGGCCCTTCAGAGATTGCCTAATGTTGTCCTCCCAGCGGACTCTGGGTAGCCCTGGAGGTCTGGATCCCTGGCTCTTAGTTTTCCCATACTTGTCGTGGTGAAGCCGAATCTTTCATTCTGCAGACACGGTTCAACCATCATAGTTGGACTTGTTCTGCTTGAGTCTGCAGCGGCTGAGTTTTGAGGCCTTGCCTTATCGCCTGATTGTGGACCATATCTTTTCTTGTTACTTCAAACACAAAAACAAAAGCTGACGGGAAACAGTAAACTTTCAGCAAACAAATGACAAACCTTCTTCAGCTTGTTATCCCCTGTCCAGTGCTCTTCTCCACATTTCCTCTGGTCATATTTGGCAAGGCCATCAGTCTGTGACACGTCAACTTGGGTGCAGGTCAGAGGTCACATGTCTAAGCATTATCTCTTCCCGCTCCACTTGTTTCACAACCTTCTCTAGGATCTTACTGGTGGAGAGGAGCTCTTTCTGCATCTTCTGAAGCAAGATCCTCCGGAGAAGTGCATTAGACAACACAGAGAAAGCCAAAAGGAGTCTGTGTTGCTGACAAACCTTGTTTCTTTTTGGAACACAAGGAGAAGAGAACTGGAGAAGACAATTGAAGACTGACATGAAGGGGGTGAAGAAGACATGGAAAGACCTTGAGCAGATGGCACGGGACAAGAAGACTTGGTATAAGTTTGTTGAAGGTCTATTCTCCAAGGGAAGCTTATGGGTGATGAGCAAAGTAAATATCAGACTAAAATCCAAAGGAGAGCTAGAATTGTCAAATAAAAACACTCACTTACAATTATTTTTAAAATCTGCATTTGTAAATTATCTTTACAAAATAAGTTATGTCAACTTGTCTACTTTTGAGAACACTGAGATACCCGGTACTGAAGCTGATGTCCTGAAGATACAGGATC